>CM076580.1:1488764195-1489134908 GCA_034641835.2 Pinus albicaulis
TCAAATGAAGATACCGATATTTTTATTGGATTCCTCTTTCGGAGAGGTGTAAGATCCATATAAAATTTATCTAAATCCGATGAGCAGAGCATTTATTTTGAATTTATTATTTATAATAAATTATATGTGCAGGTCGGCCTTAAGGTTTTACACCCCTAGTAGATGTGTCACACACCTCAATGATGTATATAAATACAGTCAAAGTTGGAGAGCATTTCACACTCACTCATCACACATCTTCTTCTCTTCTCTGATTTAGTACGAGCTCCTTGGAGGACGAATTCAGCTCACACGTGGGAAAAAGGATGAGTTTGTACAGCCAAGAAGAAGGACGCAGATTGCTGCAGCTAGGGTTTCCTAGGAAGTTTGACCAGCGTTGACTTTGGTCAACGCATGGTCCAAAGAGGCTAAAATTTATTGGAGACTTCGACTTTGGGAGGCCGTACACATTGGCACAAGAACCGAGGTCAAAAGGTTGACCGAAGTTGGAGCTGCGTTGACTTTTATGTCGCTACCCTGCGTTGACTTTTCGGGACAGCGTTGACTTTTCTGGAGTTGACTTGTGTTGACTTGGTGACTGAGTTGAGGATTGTTGTGACACATTCTGGGTTGGCTGATCAAGGAGACTTTGCTGGTTGAAGCATCCTGTTGACTGCCATAATGCACCATCACATTTTTTCTTTTTCTGGTTTGTCTTCCATAGATCCACTGGTATTTTCTATCAGCATTTTACTTAACTATTTGGGTGATTGCTGTAATAAAACTAAAGTTGCATCAAGCATAGAACATCTACAAAAATTTACAAGATGGCTATTCAACAATCCCTGATTTATGAGTCCTACTGGATCCTGTTACAACTAATACTTAAATATATAACTCCAGAAATTCTCCTCCTTCGAGATTGTAAATCATCATATCTTTTCCCAGGACAAGAAAAGGTGACTTATTTCATAAGAAATGTATTTGAGATGCTAGTTGGAGCGTCTAGAAAGCTTCAGGTATTAGAAGGTTCTTCACAATTGAAACAAGGTGTACATGGATGCTTGATATACTAGAAGACTTCTTGAACTTATTATATTTTGTATATTGTCGAATGGATGGGAGAACTTCAACATTAGAAAAGCAACATTCAATTAAGAGCTTCAATATCCCAGATAATGAAATTTTTATTTTTATTATTTCAACTGAGGCAGTGGAGTGGGAGGGGATGGAATCAATTTTCCAATTATTATATATGATACAGTTATTATATATGATCTATATTTCAGTCATTTTTTTCTTTTATGAGCTCAATCATGATCTCAAAATATAGGCCAAGACAAACCAGTGTTGTATATCAGTTGATAATGAAGTGTACTGTTGAGGAAAGAATATTGCATCGGTGTACAAATATGGATTTGGAGAATTTGGTGATGAATCTTTGTAAAAATGAAAGTTTAATGATCTATCTAGATCACAAAGAACTTATATATCGTGATTTTCAAAATGAAGTTAATGCTATTTGTTTGGTTTTCTCTCGTTTTGATTTCCTGCAAATTTGTTACTGTTATGTTTATTATCTAGCATGCATATGTCCAGACAATGACCTCTTGCCATAACTGCAAAAATAAAATCTCTAATACCTATATCTAATTACTGCAGTTGCTGGAAAAAACAATTCAGAATAATTTAATACGGAAAGAAATTATTTTACACATACTGCTCCTTTGTGAGTTTCACAGCACCTCAAGTGCCCAATTAGGAACTTTAAATTTCACTCTAAAAACCCCTCTAATTTTGGGTTACAATCTAAGTTTCACAACAGGAACAAAAAAAGAAGTTAATCACGTTAAGGAAAAAAAAAAGCAAAAGAGGGTAAAGGGTGTACCATACAAAATAATCTCCTAAACAATGCATCCTTTTATGGAACCTTACACTGCATACCAAGATTACTACGTGAGCTGCCTGTAGCAGAGTTTTGTTCTGCCTTCTTCTCTGACTATCCCAATTTTGGATCTCACTCTCAAAGACAATCAATTAGTACCCCAGTTATTCCTTCCGTTCAAGATGGTTCTGAATTCATAGATACCCAGGTGAAGCAAAAGCCAATGAGTAGCTTTGGAGATGAGTCAGAGCAATCATTATCTGACTCATCCGAAGAAATAGACAATAGTGATTCATCTGATGAAGTGGATGGTTCTTATCAAGGTGTCACTTCAGATAAGATGGCCGAAGATCAAAGTTTCACTAGAAGCAACATGTTAGTTCATTCAGGTGTTGTTTCCTGGTTTTGCTTTATGGTGAATTTTCCAGACAGCTAGAGTGTTTGGAAGTGAGATTCCGTGGGGAATTTTTTGAATACTGGTGTGATAATTTAGGATCATTGCCTATGGCTACCAGAACCTTGGTGTGACTTTCATTTAAGCATTGGGGTATTAGACTGACTTATAAAACCGAACAAGATAATAAGTCATCACCTTGAAAATTCTCTTTAGGTGGTGGTGTTTACTGTTTATGGAGATTTCTACTAATGTTATACCTAATCTGTGCTCTGATGATTCATTCTAATCAGGTGTTAGAAACTGTGGGGAAATTTTCAACTAATTTCTATCACATTTGATCTAATAAATTTTCCTATATTGTAAGACTCTTGCCAATTGGAAAAACACTGGTCATACAAAAAATGGAATTAAAATAAAGGAATGATGCATTTATCCAAAGTGAAAAAATGCCTCGAAAATTAGCAGCCTGGAACTATGGCATTCAATAATGAAAAGGCTGCTGAATCATCAAAAAAATTGAGTAATTGAAAAGGAAATCTATGAAACCACGAGAAAGCCCTGAAAAGCACTTGGATAAAATTAAGGATAGCTAATCCTGACCTTTTTCTGAGCCAATTTCTGCAACTTGGGAATCTCTTCATGCAATCTGGCCTTAAGTGTGCTAAATTTCATCATTCAGGTCGTGATCACTGCCCTGTTCTTCTACTTCACGACATCATCGACTTTCTGGTACCAAAAAGCCAAAGAATTTAGCATTTTTTCCGGGCATTTTAAAGATCGATCTAGGAGAAATGTAGGGTTTACTAACATGCTTAGTAGCGTCAGTGTCGGACTCGACAATGGTATAAAGTCTTATGAATGCGTCTTTGTCGGAGATCCGATTCTCCCTCTGTTTATCAATGTCATACTTTTCATACTGGCTGCCTGGTTGGAACCAAATCAATCTTTATCACCGTAATGGATGAACCAAAGGGAGAGGAAAAATGAAAATGATAAGGTTTTTTGAATCTGTCTTTCTATGTAACCTTCCCCTAGTTGTGCCAAAATCATGCCAATAGCTATGACTAAAGCATCAACATTAACATGGAATATCCTAGCGAATAGTTTCCTATGACTGGTCATGAACGCATCAGGTTCTTGCTTCATGGGTTCGATCAGCTCTCGGTTCTTCAACCAGCTAGTTTCATTTCTTCTCAAAGCCATCTCGCTGGTTCATTATTCTTGTAGATGGCGTCCACCCGAGTGAGAATGACGATTATGCTCATATGCTTAATGATCAGATAATTTCCATGATGCTCATCTGCACAATGATCAGATATGATGTGCTTGATACCTGGTTTTTCATATCTGTGTTTTCCCTCCTAATTCCTTCCCAGATCTGTGTTTTCCCTCCTAATTCCTTACCGATATTGATCAAACAAATTTGACTAAATGATTGACTAAACAACCTTGATTGAAACTTCGTAGAGCAATTATTAATGTACAACAAATGGTAGAAAGAGATAGTATATGGTTAGATGGTCGCTATTCAAAATTAAATTTGTGAGTAGCTTAACTGAAATTGAACTCATTCAAAGTTCAACTCTCCTTGGAATTGGTTTGTAGGAATTTGGAATTGCACCATGAATAAAGTTGTTGTTGTACATCTTTTTTCGTTACATGAGATTTTTTGGTGTTTATTTATGGACTTACAAATTAATTTGATTCTATTATGGTTTCTAGTGTTGTTAGAAATAAAAATAAATACAAGTGATGTCTTAAAAAGATGCAATGCCATTTTACTATGGTTTGTAATGTTGTTATAAATGGAGAAATACAAGTGAGTTCCTTAAAAAAAATGCAATGTCATCTTAATATGGTTTTTAATGTTGTTAGAAATGAAGAAAAATTAATGGTGTGGACATTTAACATGTCATTATGTTATGATGTGATTAGTGATGCTTTAATTCATCTTTTATCTATAATTTTCTTTCTTAATATTTTTTTACTATTGTGGCTGATATGTGTAGCTATAGGCTTATTATTTTCTTTTGAAGTGTGACTAGACTAAGTTATTCTAACATGTGATGAATGAATGGATTGACTGTCTAACTTCTATTTCCTTATGTGAGAGTATTATCAAATATAAGGTGTTTATTTTTCCCCTTGCATGGCAATCTATTCTCCTCTACACGGTGGTTAGGTTATTCATTTTTTCGAGATTCATAAACTAAGCTTAGGGAACTCCAACTGAACACTTCATATGTCTTCTTTAAGGTCCAACATAGAGACATCAAGCAACTGGACATATAGTCAACAGGCCATTTCCTTTGTAGAGTGTGAAGTCCTTTACTTGTTTCTTTGCTTGTCCCTACACTCTTCGCTAGTTCTTATGCTCGATGCTAAGTGTAGGTCTTTGCCTTAATCTTCACTCAGCACAATGCTTCATCTTGTCATTGAGCACATTCACCAAGTAAAGCCAATTTGCTCACTATACGTTTGTGAAAATTTCTTCCCTTTAATTCCCCTTGCTTGATAATGCACTTTTCTTTTCTTAGTGATATTGTACTTAACTATAATTATCTTGTCATTGTGCAATGAAATGCACAATAGGATCGAAGATGTGGTTGAGATACTCCTTTACATGCAATATATTTCACATTAATGTAGAGATGAAATAAGCATTGTTGGCCCATTTATTTTTTAATTCTCTTAAAGGAACTCTTTCTAGACATGCACCCCATCAAACATAAATCATCGACTGAAAATGAATGGAAATGAATGAATAAGAAGGTGTGTTGGGAAGTGTCAGCGAGTGTCAGGTGTGCCAAGGGGGGAGTGACAAGGCATGCTAGGGAATGCTATGGCATTTCAAGAAGTGCCAGAGTGTGCTAACATGTGCCAGATATTGCCAAAGGCATGTCAATGCATGCTAGGCATGCCAAGACATGCCAGGTGTTAAGGCATGACGAGATGTGCCAGGTGTTAGGGTATGTGAACGCGTGTCAAGGAGTGTTAGGTGAAAAAAGGGAACACCAAGTTAAAATGAAAATAAATGAACACATATGAGGGTTAATAATTTAGGACCTTACCTTTTCAAGAGGGGCATGCTAGGCATACCAACACTAGTCCCAATATATGCCAAGGGCCAATTTTTAGCGTGTCTTAAGTGCCAAATCATCCTCTATTACTTCTATCTTAGTTGTGAATAATTGATCTCAAATAAATTTTATCTTAAACCATGCCAAGGAATTCCACGACATCCAAACACATGCTAATAATTTTCAAGTTCCACTAAGTGCCAAGAGCCAATATGTGCTAGGGAGTTATAGGGCATGCTATGGAGTTCCAGGTTTGCTAAGGAGGGAGTGACAAGATATGCTAGATATTTCCAAGGCGTGCTAGAGTGTTAGGGAAGCATACCAAGATGTTCCAAGTGCCAATGTGTGTTGAGTGTTAGAGAGTTCTGGGGAAACACAAGGGAGCAATATGTAAAAATGCATGGGAATGAATGAATAAGAGTGTGTGATAGGAAGTGTCAGCGAGTTCCGGGTTTGCTAAGGAGGAAGTGACATGGTATGCTAGGCAGTGTTAAGTCATGCTAGTGTGCCAGGGTGGCATGTGGCCAAGATGTGCCAAGTGTCAGGGTGTGCCAACACATGATATGAAGTGTCAGGGAATCATAAGGACACACAAGGGGGCACTAGGTGAAAATAATGCATGTAAATGAACAACTAAGAGATTGTGATAGGAAGTGTCAGTGAGTTCAAGGTGTGCTAAGGAGGGAGTGACAAGGTATGCTAGAGGCCAGGGAAACATGCCAAGATGTGCCAGGTGGTAGGGTGTGCCAATGCATGTCAGGGAGTGTTATGGAGTGCCAGGGAAAAACAAGGGAGCAACAATTTCAAATGCATGGAAATGAATGAATAAGAGTGTTTGATAGGGATTGTTAACAAATTATATGTGTGCTAAGGAGGGAGTGACAATGTATGTTAGGTAGTGTCAAGGAATGCTAGAGTGCCAGGGAAACATGCCAAGATGTGCCATGTGTCAGGGTTTTCCATTGTGTGTCATGGAGTGTTAAGGAGTGCCACGGAAACATAAGGGATAACTAGTTCAAAATGCATGGAAATGAACTAATATAGAGTGTGTGAGAGGGAGTGTTAGCGAGTTCCAACTGTGTTAAGGAGGGAATGACAAGGTTATATGTTAGGCAATGCCAAGGCAGGCTAGAGTTCCAGGGCATGTCAGGTAATGGTAGGGTGTGTTAGGGAGTTCCAAAGCATGTCAAAGAATGTAGGGGATGCTAACCTGTGCCACATAGTTCCAAGGGATTGTTAGATGTTCCATGTGTTATGGCTTGTCAAGATATAAACTGTGTTTCTCAGTTGTTTTATGGCCACGATTGGACATGAGCCCTGACTTGGTAACTTGTTAAGTGGGATGAGTTAATATTGGCCATGAGTAGCCTAATATTAGTTATAAGCCATTATTAGGCAAACAAGGCAAAGTCTAGTTGTATTAAATGAAACTTGGTAAAGTTGTTGTAGTGGAGGTAGGACTTGGTTGGGTTCCGAAGTCTAAAATAAACAAGGGTAGTTATGAGGACATGATAGTTATGGAGTGCCGGGGTGTCCCAATGAATTAAAATGTGCGTTAACACATGCTAGTTACTGTTAATGCATGACAATAAGTGTTTTGGAGTTTTAGGGCATCACAAGGGAGGACTAGTTCAAAGTGCATGGAAACAAATGAATAAGAGTGTTTTTCAGGGAGTGTCAGTGAATTCCAGGTTTCCCATGGACAAAGTGTGTTAGGAGAATTTCATAATAGGACTTGCAGGAGGCAAGCCTATGATTGTGATAAGGGGATGGACGAAGCAATTTAAGACAAAGGGAGACTTTGTGCTAGACACAACACTATTTTTTCAATGAATTGCTTGGGTTCCCAAGTCGCAAAAAAAGTAAGGTTATATATAAGGGCATGAAAACTAGGGAGTGCCAAGGTGTGAATGGAATCTCAGGAAGTGATAACACATTCTAGAAATTTTTTAGGCATGTTAGGCATTCCAATATGTGCTAGGTGCTAGGGTTTGGTGCCAACACATGCTAGGGAGTGTCGGGGAAACAAAATGGAGGACTAGTTTCAATTGCATGGAAATTAATGAATAAGAGTGTGTGATAGTGGGTGTTATAAAGTTATAGGTGTGCTAAGGAGGGAGTAACCAGGTATTCTAGGAAATTCCAAGGCATGATAGAGAGCTAGGAAAGCATGCCAAGATGTGACAAGTTGCAGGGTGTGCCAATGTGTGCCAAGGAGTGTTAGGGAGTGCTATATCATAATGCATGGAAATGAAAGAATAAGAGTGTGTGACAAGGAGTTTAAATTAGTTCCAAGTGTGCTAAGGAGGAGTGACAAGGCATGCTTGGAAGTGCTAAGGAATGCTAGAGTTATAGGGTGGGATGTGGCCAAGATATGCCAATGTGTGCAAGGAAGTGTTAACTAGGAGCTTCAGGGAAACACAAGGGAGCAATACGTCAAAATGCATGGAAATGAAATAATAAGAGTTTGTGATTGGAAGTGTCAGTGAGTTCCAGGTGTGCTAAGGAGGGAGTGACAAGGTATGCTATGTTGTGTTAAGACATGCTAGAGGCTAGGGTGACAGGCCAAGATGTCCTAGGTGCTAGGGTGTACCAACACGTGCTGAGTGTTAATGAATGCTATGGAAACACAAGGGAGCACTAGGTAAAAATACATGGGAATGAATGAATAAGATTTTGTGACTGGGAGTTTCAATGAGCTCTAGGTGTGCTAAGGAGAGAGTGACAAGTTATGCTAGGTAGTGCATGCAGAGACCCGTTTCAAAGGGGGTTAGGCTTAGGCGTAGTGCGTGTGTTATCAGTTAGGGCTACCTGACCCAGCTGATACTCGGTATTGTTAGTTGACTACCAAGAAGCCCAAGACTCGAACGCTCACGTGGGACGGTGGTTCTTAGTGGCCAAAAACTAGGGCAACCTTTACCCAATAGGTGATGGTGTAGGCAAGCACTAAAACCCTCTACCCTTACCTTGGTGGATTCTCTTTGGCTGATTGGGGGCGTCGCCAGCTCTTACGGGATGCTATGCCAGCACTTGCAAGAAATATTCTTAAGGCCCAATTACTTTTGAGTGTGTGAGGATGCGTAGGTCTTATAGGATTTTGAGTATCATACGCAAATGAACAAAAACCACTTTTTTGATTTCTTGATCACATAGATTAATTTAAAGGGAAATCTATTTTGTTTTATGTATGTAACAAGAATTTTTCTTTGATCGTAGAATCTATCCTCTCAAAGTTTTCCAAAACAACTTATGGGCGACACCTGACAGGTCCCAATGGAACCTCGTCGATCTAGGCGTCTTTTGGACCTCCCCCCATTACCGGGAGGGGTTCCAGGTCTTTCTTCATTCAGGCATCAAAGACGGAACATTGCTACCGTCATTGGTTTTTCCTATATTTGGGCAGCCGTAGTTGGGAACCCTAGTCAGTCTCCCAACACCACACCAAATACCAGTCCTCCCACAACCCCTAGGGGGTAGAGGAGTGCGTTCCATTCGGGACGCCATCTAAATACACAGCAGCGTACATCGAAGACTAACCCTCGTTCTAACTAGAACTTTGTGTCTTCACACATTGCAATGGCGTCAACCTCTCAATCACCTTTCTTAGCTTCATTGAATCTACCCGATTTAACCAAGCTAACGAATGACCCCATCACACATGATCCTACATGGCCTCTCATGCCCATGAAGCTCCCTTCGGATATACCAAAGTTCGAAGGCAAGCAAGCAGAAGACCCAGGTAATCATGTCATGACCTTTCACCTGTGGTGCTCATCGAATAGTATCATTAACGACATTATTCGATTGAGATTATTTCAAAGCACTCTCACAGGAGTGGCCGCGAAATGGTACATGGAGCAACCCTCATCTTCACATGGAACCTTTAGCACCCTCGCTACCGTGTTCCTAACATATTTTTAGTTACCCATTCACCATGATTCTGGAATGGAATTACTGACGCATTTTAGACAAACCCCTGCTGTCCATATCTTGGACCATCTCCATGAATGGAGGTGACGTCACAGTTTATGTAAGTGAAACTCGACAACCAGGTCCTCTTAGACTTGTTCTTGAAAACTCTTACGTTAGAGATTTCAAAGGATGTGGCACAGAAAAATCCCACATTCGAAGAGGACGCAATCAGCAAAGCCCAAAAGCTTGAGCTGATTTATACACAGTCATGATACATTTATAACATCCTGCCTAACACCCCGCACCTGCAAACTTATCAAGAAGTGACAAGCGCGTCGAAATCTGCAGATGGGCTGATGGGTCAATCACCCAAGGTTACCTAAGCAGCAGCAGTCAAAACCCTGGTTACACATATAGTTATACCCAAAACGTGCCTCAACCCGATTTTCAAAGTCATCATATGCTGCAGCAAAATTTGACTAATAGGGAGCAACCGTACCACTAGGAAGGACCTTATCCTCCAACTCAGGGGAATTAGTACACAAAAAGAAACACTGACGGAAGAAATCCCCTTCAATAGTCAGGTGCAAACCAAGGACCACATTATGCTCAATCCCCTACACACGACCCACCTACACAAAACAATGCATAGGTGAACTTTGTGCAGCCGTCCCAAAATCAACCACACCAATATAACCAAGAGAACTACTCTCCTAACATGGTAAAGAAAAAATCCAAAAATAAGCCAAAAGGGAACCCTAGACAGGGGTGCAGCAACCAGCAGTGCCCACCACGATCCCAGGCTGGAGGTAACTCCAACTAGAATCAGAACCAGGGGCCAAGCAATGCCCAATGACAGAGAAAAAGGCCACCTCTTCAAACAAACCATTCATGTTCGATATGTGGTGAGTATGGGCACTATACTCACCATTGTCCCGATCTCCCTGAGCTAAAAAAGCTACAGAGTAACCGAGGACAAGGAGGATCTTCCCAGCAACCAGCCGTGATGCAAGAACCTTTCCCCAACCAAGGGATGGTAATCACTCACCAACAAAATATAGACAATTCCAGGAAAAGAAGCCATGAAATCTACATGACTAGAGAAGAAATGTCTTTCCAAACACGGGATCGCAACTACGACACCCCACCAGACACCAATACGTCAGGGGCAAGTACTAGTGCGCCAAATGCACCTTTGACCATTTCAAAGATGCCTATAGATCCATTGCCAAAGATGGCAAAGAGACCTAATAAGCGAGTAGGAAACTACTCAAAAGCGGCCCATAATTATAGCATCATGGACGATTTAGCACAATCTCCCGCTGCCATGTCATCTTTGGAAGTCTTGCAATTGTGCCCAAAACAACGGAAAGCCCTACTTTCTACGTCAGGCGCTATCGACCCTAACGATACGCACCTAATGGCTTTTGACTTAGAAAAAGCCACCCCTAAGCTTCCTTCTATGGTTGCCTTCTAGATACCAGTGTCGGTGCAGAATATCACTATCCACCGATGTGTCATAGACGAGGGTGCATCCACATGCATCATGTCAAAAAAAATTGGCAGAAGTTAGGCTCTCCTGAACTAAAACCCTCAATGATCACGCTTCGAGCACATGATGGTCGTCCCTCGACCCCCATTGGCCTCTACCAAAATGTCCCGATCTGTTTAGATGGAAATTCAGTCCACATAGACATTGAAGTCTTGGACACTCACTTGGATTACAATATACTCCTTGGGCGAAGTTATATGTATGCCATGTCTGCCATAGCCTCCTCTGTCTTCCGCATTATGATGTTCCCCCATGAGGACCACATCATTACTATAGACAAGATGACACACAACGAGAAGCATCCCCTAACCAACACGGATGTAATTTTACCCTATGTAGATATAACCTTGGATGGTATTTCATGGTACCAAGAATATGGCCCTGTCCAAATCAAACTATCCTCCATTCTAGGGTCATTCCTAGGAGATCCTCCTATTATTCCTGAGGCATCACCTGATGTCACAAGAGATCCGATATGCATGATGTCCATGTCAAGCACCGAGGCTAGTCAAGACACGGACTCAAGCGGTAATGGCACTGAGGCATTGGCCACGACAGCCTCTCTAGCCTACGCCGCCTCCCAAACCCATTTCCTCTATCCCCCAGCTGGATTCATCTCCCAGTAGGTTTTGGCAAGACTGGTATTACCCAACATACCATTGGCCTTCCTAGTTTGGTACCTCGTTCCCCCTTCCGGAACAGGAGCCACTCATGTTACTACCACAGGATTGAAGCCCCTCAGTCCCGAGGAGCCCTCACCAGTCCAAGAAACAATTGAGACCACCCCTGCAAAGGAAATTCCCATTGTAAAACTGGTGATCACCGCTAGGAAAACTGAGAAGAGAGGAAAGAAGATGGTGACCCCCGCCATTCAACGGGAATCACCAATCTGCGCCATATGCGACATAATAGGTCATCCTACCCATATTTTTCCAGAGTTGGATGAATTAAAACCACTCCTTGGCTCTGAGACAGACATCACGATGCCTCTCTCCCGTAAAAAGGAACCTACCACCAAAGGTAAAGGCAAAGCATTCTGTACCAATCACACATGCGCTATCTGTAGCATCTATGGGAACTATACCTATCATTTCCTAGAAATCCCAGGATATAGGGATGCCTTGCACACCATCGAGCGGTCCTATCAAGAGGATCCCCCCACCCAGTCTTCGGGAAACGAACCTCCTGTCATCCCGTACGTGCAGGAGGAGCAACAATCAGTAGAAAGACAACCATTTGTCCCTCCCCCCCCCAGCCCACCATACACCAACTAGGGACAGGGGAACTTGGTTACCTCATCCTCTTGAGTTATCAAGCACATTGATTGCTACAGACAGTTTGGTCGGGTCTTTGACCTAAGGTCACCTAGGTAGCAGTAATCTGTATTTGGGGAGATCCTAGACAAGGGCCAGTAACTGGAAAACGTACCCCCCATTATCTCAGTCTGGGGGAAACTCCAATTGAAATCAAAACTAGGAGCCAAGTAACAACTCCCAAGTGAATAAAGGCGATGCCACACATTCTAGCTATATTTAAGAATCTTTATGATTGGTGTACCACAATCTAACTCTGCAATCCTGGTGCTGCTCAACTTCTCAAGGTTGAGGTGAGACCAACTCGAACCAACTAGGTAATCTAACACTCTTGAGATTTTTTTTTTTTTTCCAATAACCCAAGATTCTCCCCCAACTTGTCAAACTTCCCCTTTGTTAGGAGCTTTGTCAAACTATTAACAATATGCAACTTTGTCAGAATGTGGTCCAACACTACCAACTCCCTAATGAACTTGGAATCTTAGGAAATTGTATTGAATATCAATGTGTTTGAAATGGTCATGACACATTGGATTTTCATAGAGCTTGATGTAACTTTGATTCTCACAGGAGACAATATTGGGCTTCAACAACTGATTGGTTGACTCTACAATCAAGTAGCAAATCTAGATAGCTTCATAATAAGTATATGAAACTGCCATATACTTTGCTTCATTGGAACTAAATGCAATTTTTCCTTGCTTCTTGTTGATTTAATAAAAATTATTTATAAAATGATAATAATGATGTTTAAAATTAGCCTTATGATGGTCTAATTATACACATTGATTGTTCACGAGGTGTAGGGGTATGTTTATAACATCACTTCTCTTGAAAGCTTTGTCTTGAAAGCACAATAATTAGAATTTTCTTTAGTTAAGCACATTTTTGTGGTGGAATGAAGTTTATCAGATATCTATTTACACTTTGTAGAGGTTTGACTTTGTTTGTCCTTTGAGTGTTGGTGAGGTTTCTTTGTATTTTTTGAATCATAGTCTAAAGTCTTTTGACCTGATTGTTTAACATGAAAGCTTTATGCTTATTGGCAATATATTTGAAATACCTGCATGATCAAGAAACTGTTATGGTTAGTTAAATTACTAATTAGGTACAGCCAACTTCCCGGGGTCGTAACTTGGTCATATGATCTTCGTTTGACGCACATGATACCTCATTAGAAAGATCTCTCTGAGGACTACAACTGATAATGTGATTTCTATGAAATCACTAAACCTTTCATGCCCAAAAAATCTCGTTTGGGACCTCAAAATGGCTCCGGAAGTTCAAGACCCGAAAAACTAACAAAAATAGTAAATTGTGCGATAATTAAGGGAACTGAAAAACTGAAAGAGACAATGGCAAGGGCCCAAGTGGAATAGGTGGGTGGCCACCAATATCCACCTCGATCACCTTAAATTTAATTTCTTGAGCTAAATCAATCATCATGACTTATTTAATTGACACAAGTTGTTATGAGACAAAATTACAATTTATTGTCCAATTTATTTAAGGGAAAAATAAATTAGATGCCTCACATTCCTCACTCCTGATACATCAAAATTCCTCACCAGTGTGGGTGCATTTTTTTATGTCCTTTCTAGTTGCCAATTTCACTGTTTCTTGTTGCAAATTTCAACACTCCCTCTCAACAAGAAAGGAATTCAATCTATCCCCATCCGGTACCTTTGGAATGTTCTGCATGCTACACTTCTCTAGTGTTGTTTGCACCTGCAAATCCCGAAACTGAATAGCCTCCGAACAATTGAATCAGTATAATGCATCTTTCATAAGATTCTTCCGACTGCTACTAGCTACTACACCTGTCTAGTACTGGATTCTCTGCGTTGCTGCTGACATCTGCATCCATGCCCTTTGAACTGTTGCTAACTCTGATTTGTGCTCCAATATTTGACATATGTCACTCTAATTTCTGTCTTGCTGACATCTGACTACATCAATCTAACTAATCCTTCCTACTACTGTTGTAAGATGGGCTCCTTGTAGCGAGGTTCGATCCATGAGACCCGTCATCTCAATGGACCTTGCCCAAATTTCTTATCTTGGGATTATGTCTACACATCATCCCAACTTACACCTCGAGGTATGGCTGCTCTCTCTTCCCATCTGGCTCGAAATTTCCCCCTCATGGAGGTCTCTGCTTGAGTGGACACTTCCACTCGGTCTCCTCTCTGCTTCTCCAATTGTGGCAGCTACTCCACAACCTTTTGAGACTGCTTCTCATGAGGATGCATGTTGAGGGGTAATTTATGCTCCCTCTAAACCACCAAGTCTCTAACTTCTGCCTTTCTCCTCAAAGATTTGCATGCATCTGGTACCTCAAGTACATATAGGTTCTTGACTCGCACACAGTGTAATTGTCTCGACATTACAAAAAGTTTCTAAAAAATAGTTGATTTTAAATCGATGATATCTCCCTCATCCGAGCTCCGATTCAACCGATTATTTATTTATTTTTTTCCATTTGGGTAGATGTTCGCAAGGAATCCAAATATTCTTTTTTTTTTTTGAAAATTTTACACCAAAATCTTTAGATATTCTCTGCAAACTTGCCGCCAAAAAAATTGCTGCTCTAATACCATGTAGAAAATCTAACCAACGAGATTCAATCTAATCTTGTAATCTACTAAAACAAGATACCGAATCCTTCCTACAATTTGCGGAAAAAAAACACTATCGCACAATCACATAAGTAAGAGATAAATTATCAATCGCACAACAACATGATGTATTTGGGGAAAGAAATTTCTCAAAACCCCTCTATCTCTATTATGTATTAAGTCAAGGAATCATGAAACAATACATTAATGCTTAATCTCTCATGAGATTCTCCAACACTCTGTCAATTGTCTCCCGTTGATCTAGGCAAACTCGGTCTAGTACTTACCAATTCTCATCCTTACTTTAGCCTGCCTTGCTCATGCAATTCCTAGGGAATTAAATCCTTATTAATTAGGAAAATCAGTCTTCCTTGATTGCGCAATCCATCATGGCATCCCAATGACTTTATAATTGCACATAGGAAATTTTCTCTGAATACAACTGATAGTTATGTTCCCTTTAACCTTTGTCTCAACTAGGTATTCCTCGAAACTGACATGCATGCAACTATTAATAGTGAATTATCAGTTATATGATTGATCACTGATTGTGAATTAAATCTAATTTAATTCACTGGACCTCTCACTAGCTCATCCCTCAGTTAGAACTAGATAAATTGATTTTAACTCATTTAATTGAGTTAATTACACTTGCACCCCACTAATGCATCAACTTCAACTGGACCCCAAAAATATTAGAATCCCTCTAGATGCCTCATCTTAGACCCTCAACTCAAATTTCTTGAGCTAACTCGGTCATCATGACTTAATTAACTGACACAACTTGTTATGAGATTAAATTACAATTTATTGTTCAATTTATTTAAGGGAAAAATAAATTAGACGCCCCACATTCCTCACTCCTGGTGCATCAAAATTTCTCACCAGTGTGGCCAGTGCATTTTTTTTGTCCTTTCTAGTTTCCAATCTCACTGTTTCTTGTTGCAAATTTCAACATTTCAGAATTTTATGCGGCCTTCACACAAAGACACCATTGAAATCACGTGCCCAGATTCTCATGAGAAGCCTCTCTTAAGCTCAATCTGCTAGAAGAGAACCAACAATATGCCATCCTACTTCCTAACGCAAACCGACCATTAAGGTATGCAACATTCTTCTGAACCATCACATGATGATCTTGCTCTTGGAGGATGATCATGACCTCCCTTTAGCAACCCTTACTCGGCCCTCGTACTTGACCTACTTTAGGACTACATCTCTCTTCACCCCCTTGATGTGACAGATAGTGGGAATACATGTCAAACATGCTAAGATGTGCCAAGTGATAAGGCATGCCAAGATGTGAAAGGGTGTGTCAATGTGTGTCAGGGACTGTCAAGACAAAAAAAGGGAGAAAAAAGTTAAACTACAAGGAAATGAACACATAAGAGGGTTAATAAGTCATTAATTTACCTTTTCCAAGAGGGGCATGCTAGGCACACCAACACTAGGTGGAAATAGGTGCCAAGTGCATTCTAAGTGCCAAGTATGCCTTTGTTGCTTCTCATCTACTTTCCAACAATTGATCATCACTAATAAATTTAATATTAAACCATGCCAAATCATACCAAGGCATCTCAACGTATTCCATACATGCTAAGACTTTCCAAGTGCCAACACATGCCAAGCGCCAATATGTGTCAAGGACTAGTGTTATGCATGCTATGAAGTGGAAGGGAGTGTTGAAGAGTGTTACATTGTGCTAGAGAGTGATAATGCATGTTGATGAGTGTTAAGAATTATCAGGAAAAAACATTAAGGGAGCACTAGGTAAAAATTCATGGAAGTGAATGAATATGAGGAACGTGTGTCAGAGACTAGTGTCAATGAGTGTTAGTTGTAATGCCAAGGAGGGAGCGATAAGGTATGCTAAGCATTGGTAAGGCATGCTATGGAATATCAAGGAATGTCAAGAATTCTCAAAGTGTGCTTGGGAGTTCCAGGGTATGCTAATTATATCATGTGCCAATTAATAGTGCCAAGATATGCCAATATATGCTAGGTGCTAAGGATGTGGCGCAAGGTGCCAGGGTATGTCAATATGTGTCAAGGAAACAAAAGGAAGAACCAATAAGAGGGTTAATAAGTTAGGACTTTATCTTTTTGAAAATGGGCACGCTAGGCGTACTAATAATAAGTCCCAATACATGCCAAGTGGCATTGTGTGCCAAGTGCTAATGTATGTCAATGCATTCAACCAAGGTGTTCCAGGGGATTCTAGGGACTATATGTAGCATGCCAACACATGCTAGGAGACTTCCATGTTGTGCTAGCGCATGCCACCATGTGCTTGGGTGTCAGTGTGATCACAAGATGTTCTAGGTACAAAGATGTTCCAAGACATGTGGGGTGCTAAGAAATGTTAGTGTGTGCCAAAGCATTAATTTAAGGTGTGCCGAGATTGTTGAGGATTGTTAGTTCTTTCTCATTAATAGAATTTTCAAAGATTGATTATGTATTAAATAATATATTTCCTACACACAATAGTGGAACTTTATCTAAAGGGAATTTGCTAGATAATAAACTTAATAGATATGAATCATGTGTTGACACATAGGAAGTCATTACTTGAGGGAAATGATACGCACTAATTACTTCTAAAAAAATTGACTGACCCTAACCACTATAGCCTTGGACATATTATAAAAAATACTCCACAATAATGGTATTAAATCGTTATCTTTTGACAAAAAATATATTAGCAAGCACATAGTGTCATCAAAAACTCATTTGAATGATCAATGATGACATACATTTTTTGACCATTACCAAAAGTAACAAAAAGAGCATTGGTGAGGGTCGTTAAAAGTTCCTCACTAGAAGTGTCACCAAAGAGAGAATTAGTGATGGGCCCCTAACGACCCTCACCACAAGTGTCATTGAAAATGTCTTTGGTGACGGACCATAAAGGACCATCACTATATACACTTACAATGACGGTTTTTTAATGATCAATGATGACGAACATTTTTTGACCGTCATCAAAAGTAACAAAAAGAGCATTGGTGAGGGTCATTAAAATTTCGTCACTATAAGTGTCACCAAAGAGAGAATTAGTGATGGGCCTTTAATGACCCTCACCAAAAGTTTCATTGAAAATGTCTTTGGTGACGGACCATAAAGGACCATCACTATATACACTTACAGTGACGGTTTTTTAAGGACCGTCACCATATGTGACATTGGTGACGGACCTTAAAGGTCCGTCATGAGCATGACCCTCACCAATGTGTTTTTTTCTTGTAGTGTAAATTATTATTGTTAGGTCGGCTAGGATTACATTATGGCCCCATGGACTCCTATATATAGAAAGGAGGTTTTTTAATTTGTATCATCCAATAATTGTTCATTCATTTAATGTATTGGAGGTTGCCCCCTCAAAGTGGCTTATTTCTAAGGCATTGATATCTGTTTTCTTCTATTTTTGGAGCTGGTTTCACAACATGAACAGAAAGAAATTTTGGCTTGTGGGAATGTTTTCCCCTACTCGAAATCTAATGAAAAAGATGAGAGGGGGCAGAATTGACCAGAATTTTGGAGGTTTTCCTCTATTTCACTATGCATAAGAAATTAAAACTACAACAACACAAAAACTAAATAGCAATGAAACTTATTAGAAGAAGATCTAATTTAAATGACAGAGGAAAAACTAGCTAAATGACAGAAAGGAAAAGACAATAATAGCAGAGAAGCTGAGGCACATGGATTGGGCCCTAACCCATGAGCCTAGCCCTATGAACTTAAATCAATCAAATGAAATCAATCTTCTTATTTCATAAAAGAATAACTGCATACATCTCTGAAAGTTTCGATCCTTGAATAAAAAAAAAAGCTTTAATAGTTCACAACAACAATTTTGAATGGAAGGGAGACTAGGATAGGCTAACTCTTCCTAAATCTAGATCTGATTTATTTATTCTATAGGGTAGCTACCAAAAAATCCCTAGAAAATGATGATTGATTCCACTAGACTCCAAGTAAACCAAGATTGAGTGCTCTCTTCTTTGAGTTGCTTGGCTGCCCCTGGAATTTGAACTGCTAGAGAGAATATTTTGGATCCTTCAGCTGCCTTTGAGGGTGGAAAATCCTCCTGTAATTTCTCCTTGTTGTGTCCTCCATGTATTTGTGATAAAATCTTTATAAAAATGCTTAATAAATCATGATTTTCTGCACTCAACCTTATATTTTGCACTCAGAGTATGTTAGCTTTAATCACCACCTATATTAGCATCATAAACCCAAATAATAATAAAAATGCAAGAAAAAGAGATCTAAGAAGGAAAAAAGGTGACTATTAACCCCTCCAAATATGTCTAATGATGGAGCTCATCAGGTGTGCATTAAACATAGATTGTATTCCAAAGTTACGTCCCCGGGAAGTTGATGTACTAATTTACCCAAAAGGGGGCCATAGTTTTGGCGCTTCATCTCCTAGGGTTAGGTTTTTGGATTTTTAGGGTTTTCCATTATTTATCAATAATAAATAGGCCCTCAAGCCTCACTGTAACATAGTTCATAGGCCTGTAGCCACTACATCTCTTCTCAGAGATAAAGTACCAGCGCCTTAGCTAGTTTATTTCCATTTTGTTTGTAACCAAATTTCAGTTCTTTGGTATTAATGAAATGAGGTGTTATTTCTATTGCATCTTTTTATTTATGGTTATATGTCTATTTTTTTGCGTTCTTGCATAAATCTAGATCATTCATATTAGATTGGTTCATTTTTTCTCAATCCTTATTTGCATGTTCTCAACGAGGTCTGGGTACAAGGAGTTAGGGCTCGATCTGGTTGAACCTTTGCAAGATCAACCTCACAAACCCTGACGACTGCCCATGGCTGATGAAAATAAAGATGAGGGAGTAGGATATCCTATCAAATTATTTCTTGAGGAGGCCCTTGAAAAATGAAGGAACGCGATGATGGATAACTTTGCCCAGATTCTTCAATGACTACCCAACTGCGACGCATCTGCATCGAGTAGCAACTTTGGAGGCGCGACTCCCTTTAAGGTACAAGTAAAATTTGAAATTCCCATAGTCGAGGGAGAAATAGATGTAGATGTCATAGATAGATGGTTGAATCTGTTAGAAGGATATTTCTCGGTTCATGACTTTTCCAACCAGGAGAAGATTATTTTTGCACTCCTCAAAGCTACCTTGCATGTCAAGGACTAATGGGAAACCTACTGTGAGAAAAATGACAAAACATAACCCTCTCTGCTCTTGGTTGTACCCACTTGAAATTATTTCCGAGATACCATCAAGGAACAATACTATCTCATGGGGAGATATGACAATAAGTACATATAGTGGACCATGTTGCTGCAGCAAAGGGATCAAGATGTGCATGAGTTTATGAATTTTTTCAATACCATGTGCACAAAGTTGGGTATCAAAGATTTGGAGAAAAAATTGGTGGTAAAGTATCGCAGTTGTCTGCACAGATAAATTCAGGAGGAAATGGAGTTCCTCAACATCTCCTTGCTCGGTACAACATACTGGTCTGCTTCCAAGATTGAGCAGAAATTCAAACAGAAGAACCGAGACTTTGGATCTGCGAATCAAAAAAAAGGGAAAGGTTCCCCCAAACCATAGAATAGAGGACAAAGCCAAGGCATGGCAGCTTAAGACAACCTGCCAAATCCACAAGAAAATAACAACACCGCAAAGCCAAAGAATGACATGGGAAAGTGGTGTGAGTTCCATAATACCTACACTCACAACATAAGTGAGTGTCGGGCCAAGCAGTCGATGGTGGCCAAGATGAGGGCTTCTGACTCAGATGCATGCTCTAACTATGAATCAAAACCTAAAAATGGGAATGAAAAAGGGAAGCATATTATTGATGCGGATCCCAATGCCACCGTTGCTACTTCAAAGATCCAGAAGGAGGAACCAGAAGATCCATAGGAGGAGGAGCATCTCTTACACTCCCAAATGTGGGTAAAGGGTTCCCCGCTATAGTTCATTGTCTACAGTGGGAGCCAAAATAACCTCATTTCGGTAGATTTCGTGAAGCAGTTGGGATTGCTAACCATAACACACTCACATACATACACCATCGAGTGGCTTCACCAAGGAAGGGATCTCCACATCAGCCAGTAGTGTCACCTTCCCTACAGCATCAAGCCCTTCATGATGTGGTAATATGTGACATTACTCCTCTTGATTTTTGTGATGTATTATTAGGCCAAACATATTTTTTTAAGAGACATGTTGTGTATGAGTCCCAACCTCATGCTGTTATTATTACTTTTGGAAATAAGTTGTACAGGATACCAGAGGTACCATCACCTACCACTATCTCTTTTGTTACTGCAAAATAATGTAGTAAGCTCATTTCCAAAATTGGGAAATTTGTTTTCCTAATGATCCGCCCCTAGGGAAAGAAGAAGACTATGGTCACGACCTCTATACATGGCTCCTCTGCATGACACCAACAAATGGACAAGGTTTTGGAGGAGTATGGGGACATCTTCACCTCACCCACAGGGGTGCCTCTGCACTGTCAAGTGAAGCACCACATTGATCTGGCCCCAGGTGCATCGATACCCATTGGATTGATCTATGGGCACTCTATTATAGAGAACGATGAAATGAAGAAGAAAATTTAGGAGCTACTATAGAAAGGTCACATCCGTCTGAGTTCATTTCCCCGTGGGAGCCCAATCATGTTTATACAAAATAAGGATGGGACTTAGAGACTCTGTATTGACTATTGGGCACTGAGCAAGATCATCCAGAATAGGTACCCGATCCCACAGATTGATAACCTTTTGGACCCACTCAAAGGGGTGAAATATTTTATCAAGATCAACTTGAAGTCTGGGTATCACCAGGTACTAATCGAACCTTTCGATGTGTGGAAGATTGCCTTCAAAGTCAGGGAGGGCCTTTTAGAATAACTAGTCATGCCTTTCGGGTTGACGAATGCTCCTACAACCTTCATGAGTTTGATGGAGAAAATCTTGTGGCCATTCACCAACTCATTTGTAGTGGTGTACTTGGATGACATTATGATCTTCAGCCAGACTTGGGAAGAGCACTTCCACCACATCCGACATGTCCTCCAAACACTACAGCAACACAAGTTGTGTGCCAATTTGGAGAAGCAAACTTTTGGCATGACCCGGGTTTAGTATCTGGGATAAATTATTGATGAAATAGGGGTGCATGTGGATCCAAAAAAATTCCAAGTAATTCGGGATTTTCTAGGCCCAACCACTCTAACAGAGCTTTGCATCTTTCTGGGTCTTGCTAATTTCTACCGCAAGTTCATGTTGGGATTCTCTCATATCACTTGGCCCTTGAGTCAAGTCACCAAGGGAGGAGTGAAAGAAAAAATATTTTGGTCAGAATCTCAACAAAAGGCATTCATATAATTGAAACATTGCCTCTATTATGCCCCAGTGCTCACATTAGAAGACTTGAAACAACCATTTGAGATCGATACAGATGCCTCTGACTATACTATTGGGGTAGTTCTTACTCAACAGGGGAATCTACTAGAATATCACAATAAGAGATTGTCCGAGACAGTCCTCAAGTATCCCACTTATGACAAAGAAATGCATTCCATGGTGCAGGATTCTCAACAATGGAAACATTAAATTTTGGGAAAGGAAACAATCATCCACATAGACCACCGACCCTCGCAGTTCATATAGACATAAGGGAAGTTGCAGAACAATTGCCATCAGAAGTGGTCCACATATCTGCAACAGTTTCATTTGAACATCAAGTACAAGAAGGGTAGCACCAATAATGTTGCAGACTGCCTTAGCTGACCACCGATCATGGAACTAACCACCATTCTCAACTCTTGTGGGAATGAGACTTCTGATTGGCCAATTCTTTACAAGAGCGATCCAGAATTTGGCCACACATACAAGACACACTTGGAGGGTACGCAAGTTCCAAATTTTCACCTCCAAGATGCATTGTTATGTCACCTGGGATACCTTCATTTTCCTTCAAGTGAGCATACCAAGATAATTTATGAAGCACATTACAGTCGAGTTTCTGGACATTTCGAGGTCAAGAAAACAGTCGCATTATTGCAGAACTATTTCTATTGGTTGAACATTCAACAGGATGCCGGGAAGTACATTAGATCCTACACTGCTTGTGCCATTGCCAAACCAACCATCAAGAAGCAAGGCCTTTATACTCTGCTACCTACCCCTAGTCGACCTTGGGAATCCATGTCCATGGATTACATGCTAGGCCTTCCTTCTACTAAGCATGGAAACAACTGTGTTTTTGTGGTCGTCAACATATTATCGAAGATGGCCATGACGGCGGCCTGCAAGAAGAATATCACACCAAAAGCCACTGCTAAAATCTTCTTTGAACGAGTGTGGGTTCACTTTGGGACCCCACAGTCTATCATCTCAGATCAAGAGATTAGGTTCCTCAACACATTTTGGTCTAGCCTCTAGTCAATGTTGGACACCAAGCTAACAAATTCCATAGATTTCCATCCCCAAACTGATGGCCAAACATAAGTCATCAACATGATGATTGTACACACTATGACCATGTACAATTCAAAGCATCCACGCACATGGGATGGGAACTTCCCCTATGTACAACACAGTTATAACCGAGCTCTCCACAGCTCAACCGACCATAACCCCTTTCAGTTGGGCTTGGGATTCCAGCCACTATGTCCCATTGACGTATCCATGCCATTTGCAACTACTCAAGTCGATTCAGCTCATGTCCAGTCTAAAGTCGACAAAGAAAACAACTTCATCGAGCGCATTCAGCACATCTCACAACAAGTTCATGACATATTGGACAGAGCCAATTCTAAGTAAAAGAAACAACATGATCAACATAGGGTGCCCACAACTTCGAGGTGGGCGATAAAGTGTGGCTACATTTGTAGAAGGAGCGCCTCACTAGACCCCACCGCAAGATTTGACCGCTCTGATATGGTTTTTATGCCATCACCAAGGCTGTAGGGAACAATTCCTTCAAGCTCAGTACTCCACCATTCCTTGGTATGCACCCAATATTTAATGTGGACCGTCTTCAGCCCTACTTCCCACCTGTACTGGACACCTCCGACATTGTAGAACAACTCACACCAACTTAGTTAAACCTAGACTGCATGGAACATGCCACCACAGATTGTATCATGGACATGCAAATCAAGAACACTCGTCAACAAAAGATACAACTATATCGGGTTATCAAAGTTGGCCAACTCTTGCACCAAGGCAAGTGGTTCACCGGGGACCAAGTTCAACAGAAGTTTTCTCATCTCATGGAGGAACTAGGCACAGTGGGGACCATTGCTTCCTAAGGGGGGTGGAATGATCCAGGTGGATATTGGTGGCCACCCTCCTATTCCACTTGGAGCCCCACCATTGTATCTTTCAGTTTTTCAGTTTCCTTAATTATAGCACAATTTACTATTTTTAGCAGTTTTTTGGGTCATGAACTTCCAGAGTCGTTTTGAGGCCCTAAACGACGTTTTTTGGAGAACCTAGGAGAAACATGGGTCCATGGACCACTTTTTCTCAATTATAAGTTGTATTCCTTAGATATATATTTCTAACGAGCTATGGTGCATGTCAAACAGAGATCGCATGCCAAGTTTATGTCCCCGGGAAGTTGATGTACCAATTTACCCAAACGTGGCCCATAGTTTTGTCGCTTCATCTCCTAGGGTTAGGTTTTTGGATGTTTAGGGTTTTCAATAATTTCTAAATCATAAATGCGAACTAGAGCCTCATTGTAACATAGTTCACAGGACTGTAGCCAGCACATCTCTTCTCAGAGATAAGCTACCAGTGCCCTAGCTAGTTTATTTCCATTCTATCTGTAAGCAAATTTCAGTTCTTTGATATTAATGAAATAAGTTTTTATTTCTGCTGCATCTTTGTATTTATGGTTATATGTGTATTATGTTGTCTGCATAAATCTAGATCATCCTTTCTCTAAAATAATTCTTTCTCTCTCAAACCACACACCTCAGATGTTGTTAATCTCTAATATTATTTCATCTTTCTACTCATTCTTTGCTACTTATAAATATTTTAGAGCTGCTAATTTTTGTTTTAACATTAGTTTAACTTCAACTCTATTTTTTTAAATAATTGTTGTTATTATCTAAAAATCTCTTTATCCTTTTGTTGTGTATTCCCTACATGTTTTTCTAAATTGAAATTTTGAGACTTTGTACTATATAATTCCGATTCTTGTGTCTTTTATTTGTTTTAACTTAATTATGTAGTTTAATTCCAAAACTAGTTTTAGTTGTAGTTTTAACTATGCTTATAACCTTGGTGAAATTCTAAATATGGCATAATTCGCTAAATTAAACCGAATGTGCCCAAACTCAAGTGCACCTCTATTGTAGAAACTTTTTCCATATAACCACATGTCATGACCTTTGTTTTTATACTTTGGAGGCTAATTTACTTAAACACCTAAAGCCCCAAACACCAACCCCTTTTATAATAAATCTTTAACACTCTTACAATGTGACCATAACCTAAAAATTTTGTTTATTACCTCTCTAAGGGCATCTGGAATTAAATTCATACCCAAACTTGGAATGTTGACATCACTTTTGAATGTTGTGCTCAAACTCCTTTCCATCACTCTCAAACTCTTTAACATAATTGAATAGCCAAATTGGATCCCACACTAGTTTAGTGGTTCAAGGGCTCGGGAATTTTTCTTGCATTACACAGATGGATCAAAAGCTCGAAGGTTTTTTGCAATAAATTTCAAGGATTCACAACTATTTTATGTGTTTTCTCACAAAAATGGCCCAAAGGCCTAAACTCAGGGCTTTTTTCTTGTTTTGGCAATTTTAATGTTTTTTCAAAAAATAATTAACACTAAAAAACATTACAAAACATGACCCTTGGCACAAATATCAATACTATTGCAAGTCTTCATATGTCATCATGCCTGCATAATCCATTCCACATGGAATATTCTGAGCGGTGTCACGTCTCACCCATATTTGGCCTACTTAGTCACCTAAAAATATTGATTTTACATGCCACATGTCATATGCCACCTTTGCACTAAGTCATGTCTACCCACCAAACATATCACACAATGTGTCTTCTTTTGATTGAGATATTTCACCTGCCACATGGTGCCATGTCACAACCACCATGCTCATTAAGCTCTATAAAGGGTGTTAAAATCCATGCTTTTTCGAGTGCCCTAATGGATATAGATAAATGATTTCATGTTCATGGAGTTAATGGACGACTATGATTTAAATGTGGACAGTAAACCTTGTGTACCTTCCTTGAATCCCACAAAATTCTTGTAGGTTTTAACCCTGTACACAAATTATCTGAAAACTTCTCTTAAAAAATAAAAATAAACAATAGCGAGAGCATAAAACATAAAAAATATATACGCATAGATTTTCCCCTAGATCCGAAAACCGGGACTACCAGCTTGATTTTTCATTATATTCCTTTCAATGTTACAACACATATATATACATGCTAAAGAATTCATAAACCCCAATCCATTAACCCTGGATTAGAAAATAACCATAGTTCCCTTGACCAGATCCACAAAATACCAATGACAGAAAAACATCATTCCCAAAACTAGGTTCAAACCCATGCACAAAACCATAGGAAGGTCTGTCCACCTAATATGGGTTCCAAAAAAAATTTCCTGGGGTGCTACCCCAAATCCTGTGTAGGGGGGATACCACCCCCCTTCAAACCCCCTGTGACCCCCCTATTTCACCCAGCGTAAGTGTAGGAGGGCTATTTGCCCCTCTCTTACCCCCCGCTCCTCACTTGGAGCTAGTCGTGGAAAGAATATAACACACAGCCAACATTCTCCCAGTTATTGTTTCCTTTCCACAGGGGGCCATATGAGAGCTTAATCATTGGTCTAGCCCTGTAATACCCATTTTTTCTCTACACCAAGAGAGCTTCTCAGTGCTCACAGACTTCGTCAATGCATCTACAACATTCTTCAAAGTGTCCACCCTTTACCACCAGCACCTTTTTATCCTCTACCATCTCTCTCATAAAGTGATACTGAACATCAATATGATTTGTATTTGAATGATAAGAATGGTTATTAGCGAATAAAATTACACTTTGGATATCACAGTCTATCATTATAGCTCGTTGTACCAATCCCATAGTTGAACACAATCTCTACAACCAAACTGCTTCCTTGCTTGCATGAGTGGATGTCATGTATTCTGCCTACGTAGTTGAAGAAGCCACTACATATTGTCTTTTACTCATCCAACTGACTGCACCTCAAAATAGGCTAAACACATACCTTCTTTGATCCAGATCTCCAACCCAATATCCATCAACAAAGCCATGAATGTCCAAAACTTTGTCTAATCCCGGTCTTCCTTGGTAGCACAAACCATAATCACTAGTGCCATTCAAATATCTGAAAACCTGCTTTACTGTTGTCCAATTATCCTTCCCTGGCTTTGACATAAATGATAAATACTCCCATTGTATGTGTATTTTTCTTCTAGTACACATCATTGCATACATCATGCTACCCACTGTACTTTCATATGGAACACGGGACATGTTCTCTTCTTCTTCTTATGTCTTCGGACATAATTCAATAGATAATTTTACACCTATAGGAATAGGAACCTTCATCGGTTTATTATCGTGCATATTGAACCTCTACAATACTGTCTCAACATACTTCCTTTGGTTTAACTAGAGCTGCCTCTTTTCCCGACCTTGTTTAATTTCCATGCCAAAAATATAGTTTGTAGCACCAAGATCCTTCATGTTGAGTTTGGACAACAATTGGTTCTTCAAATCCTAGATAATTTCTTTGTCATTTCCACCTAGAAATATATCATCCACATACAAGACCAAATAAATAACATGGTCACTAATTAATTTAAAATACACATAGCGATCCTTTTTTCTTCTGGTGAAACCAAGTCCCCGTATATATGTATCAAATTTCTGATACCACATCCTTGGTGATTGTTTTAGCCCATACGAAGAATTTTTTAACTTGCATACCAATTCTTTCTTACCCTTCACCGAAAATCCTTTAGTTTGCTTCATGTAGATTTCTTCTTCTAGATTCCATTGAAGAAATTTTTTCTTCACATCCATATATTCTAGCTCAAAACCAAATGCAACATCAATAGATAAAGTAATCTAATAGAAGTTACCTTGGCAACAGGAGAAGAAATATCACCAAAATCAATTTCCGACACTTGGGAATAACCTTTTTCTACCAACCAAGCTTTGTATTTCTCCACCTTTCCTTTTCCATTCATCTTCTTCTTAAACACTCATTTTCTTCCAATGGGTTTCCTTCCATCCAACAACTCCACCAGATCCTATGACTCATTTTTTTGCAAGGATTCCATTTCATCAACCATGGCCTTCTTCAAGAGTTTTCCATCCTTTGAATCCATTTCCTCCCTGAAAGTTATGGGATCATCATTAGTGATAGATAAAGAAAAATTTGAACACAAAGCAGATGGTGTTGAGATTGCAACAAGATGATGAGCTTAGTGGAAAGAAGTCGCCTTCACTAAGTGGGCCTGCAGGCTATTTTTGCGCAAAGTCTATTTTTAGACTATGTCTATTTTTAGACATATGGATCATGTTCTATGAGTTGCACAATGCTATTTGTGGATGGTTGGTCAAGTCAGAAAAAATATATGGAATCCTATTTTTAGGCATACTGGGCGGAATCTATTTTTAGATTGCTAGTCTAAAAATAGATATGTCGAATATTATTAGCTCTTAATAATATTTGGACTCTAAACATTATCTTATCCTCTTGGAGCACTTCAGTTAAGTGAACAGAAGTGGCACATGTAGCTGATAGAAGGAATTATGCTATTCCTGAGGGTCAAGTGAAGCTAATGCATGGAGACTTCAGTTAGAACTCATGTGATAGAGTTTGGTGGAGTTGTATTCAGTTTAACTAAGTTAAACATAGTTGAGCTAGTTGTATCTAGTCTAACTGATTGATACACTAGTGAGAGTGGTGTGAATTAATTATTAATTAATTCAATAATTATTAACTCATAAATCAACTAAAGAATACATCATTTAACTTCAGTGCATGGACAGTTTCAGTGGAGACCAGTGAAGAGGTAGGTGAAAGAGAAGTGTGACTATTAGTTGTGACTATACTGGTGCATGAGTTAGCAACACACATTGATGAAGATGAAAATGAGGATTGCGCAGTGCATACCATAGGGATTCAAACTCATATTGGGATATTATTCATCTTGGATTGTGTAGTAGAGGCAGGCTAACAGGTGGAGAAGATTGGAGCATGTGTTTTGTTAGATCTGAGCTTGTGTAGTGTGTAACAATTGGAGATTGTACTGAGAGCTTGTGAGGATTTTGTACAATTATTGTTACATGATCTCTATCATTATAATATACAGATAGTTGGGGGTTTTTAGCTTTAAGATTTCCCATAAATACTGTGTTTATATGTGTGTGATTGTTTATGGTTTTGATGTGCACATGCGATTGTTTATATTTCCACAATTAATGATCAATAGTAGAAGAGGTTATGTATTATGCATGAAGCTCAAATAGTGTGTGATCAGGATAATCTCGGTGAATAATTTAACAGTTATTCAAATTTATACATGGTATCAGAGCAGTATTGATCATTGGAGCAATTGCAAGACATTGAAGCGGTTGAGTTTTGTGCTGGTGGAATTCGAATTTGCAGCAGTGTTTTCTTGGTGTCGAAGTTGAGATGTATTTCAACGGATTGCAATTGGAGTATGCCCTTGAGGGCAGCTCGAATCATATTGCATGGAAGGATAGGATGGAGGCAGTGCTAGATGAAAATGGGTTGAAGGAGTTCATAGATGCTGAAGTCCCAAAGCCTACTTCTACTGATGCTGCTGTACTTGACGCATGGCAAAAGAAGACAACAAAGTGTCGAAGGATTTTGTTGGAGGGTGTGAAGGATTACATAGTGTCTAGACTTCATGGTAAGGCTTCTCCATTCTTGATGTGGAAAGCCTTGACAGATTTATTCCAAATCAAGAGCGACCAGAGGAAGTTGGCGCTCAAGGATAAACTCAGAAACATAAAGATGGAGAAAGGTGACAGTATGCCCAAGTACCTCACAAAGTTCACCCAATGCAGGGATGAGCTGGGAAGTGTGGGGGTGACTGTTGATGATGAGGACTTGGTGAGCTTGGTTCTCCTTGGGCTTCCGAAGAGTTGGCATTCCTATCGGGACTCTATCAATGGTCGGGAGAAATTGCCAAAATGGGAGCGACTTTGGTCGAATCTTGTGCAAGAGGAGATAAGGCGAAGTACCAGAGACAAATCTTCATCAAAGAACTCTGATGAAGAGAATTTCACTTTGGCTTCCAAAGAAAAGAAGGGGAAGAGAAAGAAATCTTCTCATTCCGATGTGAAAGGCAAGAAGCATGACATGTCCAAGGTGAAGTGCTTTCACTGTCACCAACACGGACATTATGCCACAAATTGTCCGCAGAAGAAGAAAAATAAGCAGGCTGTTGGATCTGCAGCTGGAGAGGCCTTAGCCTCACAGTTTGAGCTATATTTTTCGCTAATCTCATGCTTGGTCTCAAGTGTGATGGGTTTAGTGTGGTTTCTATACAGTGGTGCATCTTTTAACATGACAGGAGATCGAGATTTGTTTACTGATCTGGATGAGAAAGATCTTGGAGTGCACATCGAGATGGGCGATGATGGTAGATAAAGTGTGACCGGTATCGGTACCATTTCCTTTGAGAGGGAGTCTGGTAAACCCTTCGTATTGAAGGAAGTGATGCATGTTCCAAGATTGAAGAAGAATCTTATCTCTGTGGCGATGTTAGAAGACAAGGGATATGATGTTGTCTTTATCGAGGGAAAGGCTTTCCTGCGTAGTAAGGCAACTGGTGAGACCCGGAGGATAGGGGTTTGAGTTAAGAACCTTTATCAATTGCAGGTAGATGGTTGCGTAGCAATGGCAGGCAAGGCAGAAAGAGTGGTGAGCCGGGATGATGGCGAGTTGTGGCACCGAAGATTGGGCCACCTTCACCATGGAGCTTTGAAGATACTACAGCAGATTTCTACTGGGCTTCCTAAGGGTACTCTTGCGCAGTCAGATCAGTGCAAGGGATGTACCTTGGGAAAATTTGTGAAAGCCACCTTTCACGAGAAGGATAGTCGCACCACGACGATCATTGAGAGAATTCACACAGACGTGTGTGGACCTTTCTCAGTAGCTTCGAAAACAAAGCACAGGTACTATGTGATCTTTGTTGATGATTTTTCTCGGAAGTGCTAGATCTTCTTCATGCAGAAGAAGAGCGAGACATACTCAAAGTTCTGTGAGTTCAAGGCACTGGTTGAGAAAGAATCAGGGAAGCAGGTGAAGGCTCTTAGGAGTGACAATGGTGGTGAATTCATCTCTAGCAAATTCAAGGACTTTTGCATCACAGAAGGAATTCGAAGAGAGCTCATAGCACCTCATAACCCATAGCAGAATGGGGTTGCTGAGCGGAAGAATAGAATGATCGTGGGTGCTGCATGGGCGATGTTGCATGATCAAGGCTTACCCATTCACTTGTGGGTGGAGGCATGCAATACTGCAGTATATGTGCAAAATCGTTGTCCTCACAGGATACTTGGCATGAGTACACCCGAGGAGGCATTTTCTGGTAAGAATCCTGATATTTCCCATTTGAGTATTTTTGGTTCACCTGTTTACATTCATGTGATGAAGGATGCCAGGAAGAAGCTGGAGCCGACTGCAGAGGTTAGGATATCTGTGGGGTACACTAATACGCCCCACAACTATCGTGTGTATTTTCCAGACAGTCGCAAGACTGTTGTGCGACAGGATATCAAATTTCAGGAGGAGAAAGCCATGAAGTGTTCGCCTGATAGGGAGCCACACTTGCATGCAGATGAGGAGCTATTAGTTCTTAAGGATGAGTCTCAGGATGTGGATCAGCCACAAGATGAGGTTCATGGAGTGGAAGATACCACTCATGCAGCACCAAACATCAGAGGGCGGAAGCGCACTACAGAAGCTGAGCGACTGGCTCAAGATGTAGAGAAGGTTGTAGTAGCACCTACATCACAGTGCAAATAGAGACAGTCACCTGATCGGTACACTAAATACATGCCTCTTGTGAGCAATTGTATCATGACAGAGCCATCCTCTTTCGAGGAAGCTATGGAGGATCCCGCATGGGTAGATGCCATGGTGGAAGAGTATGATTCGATTGTCAGAAAAAGTGCATGGGAGATTGTCCCGAGACCGGAAGGAAAATCAGTGGTGGGTTCGAGATGGATCTACAAAGTGAAGTAGGCAGCTGACGGGAGTGTGGAGAAGTACAAGGAAAGATTTGTTTCCCGAGGCTTTTCATAGATAGAGGGGATCGATTATGAGGAGACCTTTGCACCTGTGGCAAGGTATTCTTCCATACAGACGATTCTTTCTCTCTCAGCGCAGATGGGGTGGCACGTTCATCAGATGGATGTGAAGACTGTGTTCCTCAACGGGGTGATTGAGGAGGAGGTGTACATAGAGCAGCCCAAAGGTTTCGAGATCTTCAGCAGCGAGTCGCATGTGTGCAGGCTCAAGAGAGCACTGTATGGGTTGAAACAAGCACCTCATTCTTGGTACACACGGATAGACAGTTATTTCACCCGACTTAGATTCTCCAAGAGTGAGGCGGATCCTAACCTATACCAGATTGTGGTGGAGGGTAAGATTCTGATCATTGTACTTTATGTAGATGATTTTATTTTGACAAGTGATGAGCTGTTGATACTCTCATGCAAGGAGGATCTTGAAAAAGAGTTTGAGATGAAGGACTTGGGCCTCCTTCATTATTTCCTGGGATTGGAAATTTAGCAGCGCAGTGATGGACTGTTTGTTTCTCAGGGTAAGTATGCCCAGGAGATACTAGAGAAGTTCAACATGCATGGCTGCAAGCCTGTTGATACTCCTATTTCTGGTGGTTGGAGGAAGGAGGATGCTACTTCGGCGGAGGTAGTGGATTCCATTGTTTATCGACAGTTGGTGGGGTCGCTTATTTATCTGGTCAATACACAACCTAACATATGTTATGCTGTTAACCAGCTTTCACAAGCTATGGTTAAGCCAACCAAGCTCTACTGGAAGGCAGGCAAGCATGTATTGAGATATCTCATAGGCACATCGGGATATGGATTATGGTACAGACAGTCGAATGAGGTGAAGCTATGTCGCTTCACAGATGCAGATTGGGCAGGGAGCCCAACGGAAAAAAAGAGCACATCTGGAGGGATTTTCAATATCGGGTCGACAACAGTTTCTTGGTACAGCAAGAAGCAAATATTCGTGGCACTCAGTTCAGCAGAGGCCGAGTATATGGCAGCAAGTTTGGCTGCATGCAAGGCTATATGGATGAGGAAGATCCTGGTCGGGTTGTTCGGTTCACACTTAGAGCCTACTGTGATTTATTGTGATAATCAGAGTTGCATCAAACTCTCGGTTAATCTAGTATTTCATGATAGATCTAAACACATTGACATCCGGTATCATCATATCAGAGATTGTGTGCAGCAGAAGATCATGTTACTTTCATACATTCCTACAGAGGATCAGGATGCTGATATCTTGACAAAGGCGCTCACCAGGAGCAAATTCGAATACCACAGAGGTAGGATAGGGGTTGCAGATAATCCATATCTTGTTGAGAGGGAGTGTTGAGATTGCAAAAAGATGATGAGCTTAGTGGAAAGAAGTCGCCCTCACTAAGTGGGTCCGCAGGCTATTTTTGGCGCAAAGTCTATTTTTAGACTATGTCTATTTTTAGACATATGGATCATGTTCTATGAGTTGCAGGATGCTATTTGTGGATGGTTGGTCAAGTTAGAAAAAATATATGGAATTTTATTTTTAGACATACTGGGCAGAATCTATTTTTATATTGCTAGTCTAAAAATAGATATGCCGAATATTATTAGCTCTTAATAATATTTGGACTCTAAACATTATCTTATCCTCTTGGAGCACTTCAGTTAAATGCACAGAAGTGGCACATGCAGCTGACAGAAGGAATTACGCTATTCCTGAGGGTCAAGTGAAGCTATTGCATGGAGACTTCAGTTAGAACTCATGTGACAGAGTTTGGTGGAGTTGACTGAGGAAGTTAGTGGAGTTGTATTCAGATTAACTAAGTTAAACATAGTTGAGCTAGTTGTATCTAGTCTAACTGATTGATACACTAGTGAGAGTGGTGTGAATTAATTATTAATTAATTCACTAATTATTAATTCATAAATCAAATAAATAATACATCAGTTAACTTCAGTGCATGGACAGTTTCAGTGGAGACCAGTGAAGAGGTAGGTGAAAGAGCAGTGTGACTATCAGTTGTGACTATACTGGTGCATGAGTTAGTAGCACACATTGATGGAGATGCCAATGAGGATTGCGCATTGCATACCAGAGGGATTCAAACTCAGATTGGGCTATTATTCATCTTGGATTGCGCAGTAGAGGCAGGCTAATAGGTGGAGCAGATTGGAGCATGTGTTTTGTTAGATCTGAGCTTGTGTAGTGTGTAACAATTGGAGATTGTACTGAGAGCTTGTGAGGAGTTTGTACAATGATTGTTACATTATCTCTATCATTATAATATACATATAGTTGGGGGTTTTCAGCTTTAAGCTTTCCCATAAATACTGTGTTTATATGTGTGATTGTTTATGGTTTTGATGTGCGCATGCGATTGTTTATATTTCCGCAATTAATGATCAATAGTAGAAGAGGTTATGTATTATGAATGAAGCTCAAATAGTGTGTGATCAGGATAATCTCGGTGAATAATTTAACAGTTATTCAAATTTCTACAGATGGACTATACCTTTCTGGCTTCCTTATTTCTCAAACTGATCTTCTCATAGCTGGGGTTTGTGGATCTTCCTCTTCTGAATCTTGTTCTATTGTAGAGTCTAATTCTTCCTCCTTTAGCTCAATCTCTTTATTCTAAGGTTCCTTTGATAGGAATTCATGTTTAACAACATATTTAACCTCTATAAACACCACCTCTCAGTTGTACACAACATTCCTTGTTTCTAGGTTCCAAATATTATAACATTTTAAGCCATCCTTATACCCAATAAAGATACACCATCCATATTTACTATCTAACTTGGTTCTTTTCTCCTTTGGAACATGTACATATGCATCACAACCAAATACCCTCAGAGGTGAAAGAGAGGGTTTCTTAATAGTCCATACCTCATATGGAGTCTTATCCTCCAACTTTTATGAAGGTGATATACATAACCTGTAGTCTCCAATGCCTCTTCCCAAAATTCCTATCCTAAGCCGATATCACTGAGCATGCTTCTTTCCTTTTCCATCAATGTCCTATTCATTCTTTTTGCAACTCCATTTTTTTGAGGTGCGTATGGAGTATTCTTATACCATGCTATACCACAGTTCTTATATATCTCTTCAGATTCCTTCTTGGATAATTATCCTCCATTTTTTGTCCTCAACACCTTTATCTTCCTCTGTCTGGTTCTCCACAAGAGCCTTAAATTCTTTAAATATGTCAAAGACTTCAGATTTATTCCTTAGGAAATATACCCATGTATTCCTTGAAAATTCATCTATAAATTACACATAGTATAGAGACTTACCCAGTGATCAAACCAACACAAGTCCAAACACATCACTGCGCACAAGCTCTAATATCTTGTTCGCCCTCTTAGCACTAGAAGGAAAACTCATCTGATTATGCTTTTATTATACATAATGTTCACAGAAATTGAAATCCAGAGAGAAATTAGACATACCTTCTACCATACCATTACCATGCAATATTTGAAGGTCCTTCTCTCAAATATTTCCAAGCCTTTGATGCCATAGCATGGTATTTTCTCCAGAGATCGCTAGCATTTTGCTCCAATTTCAAGAACCACAGAAATTTTGCACTTGTCAATAATAGTGATACCCAGAAGCTTATAGAGAGTTCCAATATGAACTCCCCACATCAATACTAGTGCTCCCAAAAACCATATTGCAGATATTTTTTTCGAACACTATTTTTACACCTACATTATCCATATTGCTTACAAAAATCAGATTCCTCGCCAAAGTAGGAATATTCAGAATGCCAATAAGTGTTTTAATTCTTCCACCTTGCAACTACAATTTTTACTTTTCTGCATCTAACGATTCTCGCCTTCCTATCATCCCCTAAGAAGACATCACCACCATCATATTTCTCATACTCGCAGAACCACTCCCTATGCAGAGTGAACTGAAAGGATGCACCTGATTCAATCAACCATGCCTCATGATCTACATGTATATTTGAAGAAGAAGCCAAATAAACATCCCCACCTTTACCTGAGGTTTTTTTTTCCTTTCTCAGGAGCCTTAGATCTACAGTCCTTTTTGAAGTGACCTTCTTTTCCGCATTTCTAGCACACCTTTACAGGCTTTCCTGGAGATTTAGATCTCCCACTGAATCTATATATATATATATATATATATATATATATATATATATATATATATATATTGCAACATTCCTCATACATTCAAGGCATATCTAGTCTAGCCCTCCATATTTTTCGTCTCATTTCCTCCGACAGCAAGCCTGAGACAATTTATTCAAAATTCAAGGTAATTGTATTACTACCTATTGCAAAAACCAGACTATCCCATGAAACTTGTATATAACACATCAAACTAATTCACTTATATTCATCTGAGATTTTAATATCAATAGATGAAAACTGACTTACCATAGTATTCAAGGTGTTCAAATTCTCTTTCCCAAAGTCTCCATCCTTCATCCTGAGGTGATACAACTTATTCCACAGGAAAAATTTACTCACTAGAGACTTATATTGGCACAAAGTCTCTAAATTGTCCCACAAATCCTTCATCGTAGCTTCCTTAGATACATTCAATAATATCAAATCTAAGATACACAACCATATTTTTCTCTTTTCCTTCTGATCCAACTTCACCTAGTCTTCATCTAACATTGTCATTGGTTTAGTACCTGGATCTACCATGATACATTGATATTTATCCACCAATAGATACTCCATCTTGAGCTTCCAAAACTCAAAAATATGACCATTAAATTTCTCGATCTCTATCTTTCCACTACTAGCCATCTTCTTTCATCGCAATAATTGATCCTGCAGATCTCCCACTGAACAGGGTCTACCACAGGGCCGAACAAAAAAAAGCTAAGTAAAAAAGGTGTTCCCTTGAAGCCAAAATGACTTTGATACATAAATTATCTCCAAATGAACTCTTAAAACTGAAAAATAAACAATAGCGAGAGCATAAAACATAAAAAAATATACATAGAAATTTTCCCCTAGATCCCAAAATCAAGACTACCAACCTAATTTTTCATTATATTCCTTTGAATATCACAATACATATATATAAATTTAAAAGAATTCATAAACCCCAATCCATTAACCATGGATTAGAACATAACTGTAGTTCCCTTGATTGGATATACAAAATACCATGGGAAGAAAACATCATGCTCAAAACCATGCGCAAACCCATGAACACAACCATAGGCAGGTCTGCCCACCTAATATAGTGTCCAAAAAAAATTTCCCACGACGCTTCCCCGGACCCTATGTAGGGGGCTTACCGCCCCCCTGCAAACCCCCCAACAGGGGGGGATGTTCCCCTGTTGTGCCTAACGCACGCATAGGAGGGCTAGTAACCCCGCTCTTACACCTCTCTTCTCACCTGGAGCTACTCGTGGAAAGAATATAATGCACACCAAAAACTTCCAATATTTTTTGTTGTTAATTCAACAGTTCATATTAATAGTGGATCCCCACCTATATTCAACGATTAACAAGGGGGGTGGGTCTCCTATTTGGCTATAGTGGAAACAAAAAACTCTTGGAAGCTTGTTCAAGTCTGAAGTAGCCAAACAACCCAAATAGTTTAGGGGTTCGAGGCATTTTTGTTGTGTGCCTTTGTAATTATCTCCAAACAAAGAAAAATTTTAACAAGGCAAAATATTTTAATTATAAATCTTCCAGGAAATCACATAAGGAATTTTTGGAACTGACGCGTTTTGAACTACAGTTGGTAGTTTGAAACGCGTCGGTTCCAAAAAATTCCTTATGTGATTTCCCAGAAGATTTATAATTAAAATGTTATGGATCACATAAGCTTACACTCTCAAGGAAAAATATTAACAAACATGACCCCTGCATCAAGATTCAAGGTTTTGTGGAACCTTGAAGCTAGAAACCCCTCTCTACGCTTCAATTAGCCATAAATCATCAACCATTTGGATTTTTTCACATTCCCATATATTATTGGAAATTTATTTTAGAGGCCTATCCATTTGAGTACTTTGCATAAGAACCTAAGCTAATATTCTATAGTTAAAATTTCTCCACTGATTTGCTTCATTGACCACACCACCTTTGACATCAATGATATTTTACAGCAATGAAAACACTTACTAACAATATCCCCCTTTGGAATTGATGGAAAAAATAAACATTTCCACCATTACTTAAACATTTCTATCATTGATGGCAATATTAATTAACCATGGAAACACCTTGTTTTTCTTATTTCCTCATTCTCCAATTGTTTTCCTAGGAAACACCTCTCCTTACCTCAAAAACCATCATTGCATGCAATTTTTTCTCATAATCCCCCATTGAAATCAATGGAAAATATATTAAATTCCCCCCAGACAAAAAATCTCCCTCCTTGATTAATATGTTCCTATGGACCTATCAACCCATCTTGTGTTGATCTCTTCAATTATCCTTTCTATAATTTAGATGATTTCTCTTCTTTCCTGTGGAGAAGATCTAGTTGAGAAAGGATAGATAAATTACTACTAAAACCTGCCTTAAATACTAAAATGGTTCTCGTGCTAGGGGTTTGGTGAATATATGAACAACCTCCTCCTTTTTGGGAAAATATTCAAGTCTCACAACCTAATTTACAACATGTTGTATAAGAAAGTGGTACTTGATAGGAATATTCTTTGTTTTTTAGTGAAGAAAAGGATTTTTAGATATGTTTATGGAACTTGTGTTATCAAAAATAATAGGAATGTCATTTTTCATAAGTTACCTTCATATCCTACAAGGTTTTATTTATCCCCAAAATCTTATTTCAACTAGAGGTTGTTGCAATGTACTCAATCTCAGCAGTAGAGAGAGATGGATGTTTTCTTCTTCCTTAACCATGCCACGAGACACTCTCCAAGAAATAAATCACCTCCACTTGTGCTTTTCCTATCATCTACATCTCCTTCCCAACCTTCATATATCTATATATTTGTGTGTGTGTGTGTGTGTTTAATAAGAATGTTTTACCTCTTGGATACCATAATCCATAATCCATAGTGGCTCTCTGTTAGTATGAATCTTAATTCCAAGTGTACGAAAAAATACCACTTTAGCTGTGCATAAAAAACATCCCTAACAGCAAATATGGTTGCTAATATCCTCAGATCTGCAGTTAGGTGATCAAGATAAATGCTACAAAAATCTAGATCTATGCATCAAAAATACATTAAGAAGTAGAAAAAAAAAGATTTACTCCATGCATCTAATAGACAAGACAAGAATATCTTGAATGAATTTTGTATTAATGGAACCTGGGAGGAAAACACAGAAGGGTGTTACCAGTTCTCCTCAATGGGATGGGTTCTTGTAAGTCCTCAGCACTTCAGATCTAAAATTCCTCTCTCTTGATGGTGTAGAAAACCTAGACAAAAATGGTAGCAAAAAATGACTATGACGGTGGATCAAAGTCAGACCAAAAGTATAGATCCAGAGTGATAATTAAGCAACAAAGGTGGTGAATGAATGGAAAACCCCTTCTATTTATAACAAAATATTGAGTTGGTCTAGATATTGGTGCATAGTTAAAATATTATTAACCAAATCAAGATCCAACTTTTATGGAATATTTTATTATATTTGTTGAAGGGAAAACGAATTTGACTTGGGTCAAATCCCTTTATTTGTAAATAATAAATAAATAAATGACTTATCTATCATTTTAAGGATGTGGTTGAGTAATAATCAAATAAATAATGATTTATTTAATTATTTGTGGGTGATTTAGTCATATTCAACAAAGAATATTATTTAAATAAGGTTTAAATAATTATTCTTAGGAAATAATAAGATAAATAATAATTCATCTAATTAATTTCCCTTTTTTGGGTTAAATATAACTAGGAATATTAATTAAACTGATGTTTAACTAATCATTCATTGAGAAAAATCAAACAAATGTAGATTTATTTAATATTTCCTCATGGGGTTTCCTGTTTAGACCATAAACAACTTAATAAAGGTGGTTTACTAAGTTATTTTTCATAGTGAATGCAATTTTACTTAGGGTAAAATTCGTCTTACATGGTGTACTTGGGTCCATCTAATAACAATAGGTTAGATGACCAAAAAATGGTGTAACATATTGCCCCCTAGTGTGCGAGCGTTAGGAGCTAATCGCATGATCAAAGTATGTTTTAAGAACTAAATCACAAGACACCGAAGGGGAGGTCAAAGAGAGAGAAATGTAAGGTAGAACAAAGTGCTGAGAGGACTAGACCCTGAGGAGGCGAGACTTACAAGTGCGACAAGTCTCTTTTTATGAATGAGTACCTGTGCTATAGGTGGCGGGGGAGGCATACCTATGCCCGTCGAGACAAATTACAAAGAATAAGGCATCCAGTAAACAAGAAACTGAACAATATAGTATATGTTGGCATAAACATGAGCCCGATAAACAACATGATAATAAATCCCACATACATATTGTGCCTGGGATAATAGCCAGGACTTGTACAATAATATATGAGTACATGAGATATAAATACAACCCAGATGCCCCTGTAAACAGGAAAGGGCTCTGAAAAATTGACTAATACATGCAATCAAAAAGGCGTTGCAAGTGGCTGAGGCCAACATCATCAAATCTATGGAGATGCATCAATGGCTATAATGAAAAGGTCATCCGAGCATGTGGGGGACTACTTGTAGGGCCACCCCCTCATGAGGGTTGAGACATCTCACACACACTCGGGAATCACTAATATCAGCTGCTACATCATTGGACCATCAAGTATACGTATCTTGATCATGCTGAAAGGAGCTAGAGCTGAGAAAAAATTAAGTCAAAGGGCAACAAGGAGTCCCTTTGCATGATCTGAGGCATCGAACAAGAGTGGAAGCTGGAACCAAGGTACACCACCCTCTAGACCTGTCTTCTGGAATGAATGAGCTGATGTCGACAGAAGGAGATCTGCCATAGGTGAGGCAATAAGGGATCCTCAACTAAGGCATGAGAGAAAATAGTAGAGCGACTGGTATACTGACATCAGTGATGATGATGAAATGGGGGGTACTGAGTAACCGACGGACGACTTTCCTTGTTAGGGCATAAAGGGCATGGATGACCTGGCAGCGACTGACACAATATCATGAGGGATAGGGGATAGTGGGACTTAAGGCCATAAATGTGCAACACATGAGAGGGACCAAGCAATGAAGGATGGAGGACTATAGTGGGATACAAAGGGACCCGGGATAGACTCCATGAATGTAATGATGACTCAACTCATATTCTCTACACAAGGGTGACTCAATGGTGCTGCCACACAGAAAAGGTCCAATGGGGACCATAAAAACATGAGTACATGGTGATTACTCATGACGAAAATCGACACGAGCATGGACAAGTATGGGGGCAAAGTGGTGCCCCCAAGTACAAGTGTTGCAAGTGAAGAAATTAGATTTTGGGGAGTAGTGAAGTGACGCTTCATGGAAAAAATGTGTCTTGGTGAAGTATCAAATAAAAAAAAGCATAAGTTGGCCACCTAAAGAAAATAAAACATGCATTTCCAGAAGGAAATGCTAAGGGTAATATCTCTTCAGATAGAGTGCATTGCGAGGATTGGGAAGGGGATGGCCTTCAAATTCCTCTAATAGATATGCCCCCTGACCTAAATCCTTACTAATGATGTAAGGTCCTAGCCATAATGATTCAAACTTCCCATGACCAAGGACATCATGGGCTTGGTCATACACCAGAACAAGATCACCTTCGTGAAAAGTACGAGGGTGGACTTTTTGGTCATATTGAGCTTTGGTGCATTTCTTAGCCACCTTGATGGTTTGCAATGCAACACGATGGTCTTTGGAAGCACGCTCAAGCATGATAAGTCACTGTTATAAAGGTTGGGTGTCAGGGAGAAGTTCGACAGCTAGATGAAGGGAAGGGATTTCACACTCAATCGGTAAGAATGCCTCCTCTCCAAAAAAAAGGTGGAAAGGAGTAAACCCGGTGGCAGTTTTAATAGAAGTTCTATAGGTCCATAAAGCATGCAAGAGCATAAGGTTCCAGTTGGTTTTGTGCTTATCCACCATCCGTTGAAGCATGGTTTTAAAGATTTTATTGACTACTTCAACTTGGCCATTACCTTTGGGATAATAAGAGGAGGAATATTGGTGCTCAAAGCCCAACAGTGAGGATAGCTTACGCCATATCTCATCTTCAAAATTTCGGCCATGGTCAGAGACCAATTGTTTCGGAACTTCAAATTGAGCGATCACATGGTTAAAGAAAAATAGGGCTGCGGTAGCTGCCGTGTTGTTAAACATTGGCATGGCCTCAACCCATTAGGGGAAAAAATGTTGGAAATTGGGACAATGTTTGACTGTTTCAATGCAATCACCAAAGAGAGAAGGCCAAAAGTACCCAACACGCATGATTTTCTGGGAAATGGCCACACTAGAGAGGTGGCCACCACAATCGCCGCTATGACAGGCATTGAGCAATTGTTCTAATTCAGCGTGTGTGAGACATCGATGAAGGGAAAAATCTACACCGCGACGATAAAGGTCATCACTGATAAGAAGGTAGCAGGGGGCTTGGTGTCATATACGTCGTCGAGCATCACGGTCAAGATGGAGGGTGAAATTTTTGGTTCGCAAATAAATGAGGATGTACCCATACCAAGGGTCATCGCTGTTAATGGAAAATAAGTGTTCATCAGGGAAATTATCATTAACTGGAGGATCTTGCATAGCTGTAGGTAGTTCAGAAATGAGTTCAGTGAGGGCTAAACCTTTCTTGATTTTTGGTGTGACAAATTCAAGATCGAATTCCTAGAGGATCATGATCCAATGGGTGTACTTCCCTTTGATTATTTGACGACTCAATAGGATGGCCATAGGGTTGGAATTAGTCACGACCTTGGTGGAATGCATGAGGATGTAATGACAAAGTTTCTAGACTAAGAACACGATAGCCAGTGCTGATTTCTCTTCATGTGAGTAGGATACAGAGGGTCATACTAGGTTCTTACTGACATAATAGATAGCATGCTCAATTCCATTGTCATCTTCCTGAATAAGGACTCCAGCAATTGAGTAGGTGGAAGCAGAGATATACAGGATTAAATCCCTATCAAAATCAGGGGGACGAATCAAGGGAGTAGACATGAGAGCATGCTTCAAGGCATCAAAAGGCTCTTAAGCATAGGCATCCCAGAAAAAATGGATATTAGAGCAGAGGAGTCTAAGGAACCCATGCGCGGTGGTGGCATAGTCAAGTACGAACCGACGAAGGAAATTAGCTTTGTCTTGGAGGCTTTGTAATTGGCGTAAAGTATGAGGGATAGGAAGCTCAAGGATGGCTTGAACTTTCAATGGATCAAGCATGATACCATCTTTAGACATAATGAAGCCTAGAAGACGGCCAATAGGTACACAAAAGACACACTTCAGTGGGTTGAGGCAAATATTATACTTGCGACATCGAGAAAGATGGTACGTAGATCGTGGAGGTGTTGCGCCCAATGTTTAGAACACACAGTGAGGTCATCTAAATAAGCAAGGATAATATGAACCAGGTCATGGAAACAGTAAGACATAGCCTGCTGAAAAGTGGCTCCTGCATTTTTAAGGCCAAATGGCATGACTCGATAGGAAAAGGTTCCCCACGGACTAACGAATGTGGTTTTAAGTTGATCAGCACGACGGATAACAATTTGGTTATACCCGGAGGAACCATCCATAAAGGATAGAACCTCATGCCCCGCACACCCATCAATGATTTTGTCGATGAATGGTGTGGGGAAGTTGTCTTTGGGACAAGCTTTGTTAAGATCTCAAAAGTTAGTGCAGACATGGATGGTGCCTTGTTTCTTGAGAACGGGAACTGGATTGGACACCCAAGTGGTGTAATATATGGGATAGATAAAACCAACCTGCTTGAGCTTATCGATTTTGGCTTTGATAGCTTCTCGTCTGGAAGGATTAATGGGTCTCAAATTTTGATGGACAGGATTGGCATCAGGCCATGTATCAATATGGTGTTTGATAATGGCAGGATCAAGTCCAGACATTTCTGAATAGGACTAGGTGAAAATATCACAAAATTATTTGAATATCTTGGCGTAAGCCTCAACCTCTTCCTGGGTGCAATGGGCACCCAAGGTGATATTTTCTTCTATCCCTGGTTTTTCAGAAATGTCAATTTAATGGTAGGAGAGATATTGGCCATATTTCCTTCTTTGAAAGCATCAGGTGCAGGGATGGGATTTCTAAACCAATCGACCTCATCAGGAATGAATTATTTAGTTTCCACAACATATTGGTCATGGGACTTCTGTGGGAGGAAGTATGCGTGGTGGTGCATATCATCCCATGGAAAGTCAAGTTCGGTCATAGCTTCCATAATGTCTTCATCAAAATGGAAGATGGGGTGACTGGAGGAAGAGAGACCTCCTGACACAGTAGAACTACCTGACTCATAATCATGTGAATAAAGGCTCACGTGCACAACGTCATGGGGGATGACAGAAGAGTAAGCAGATAAGGTATCTACTGATGTTGAGCCCAGAGTGATCGCTGAAGGGAGGTCAGGCAAAACACCAGGGGAAGACTCAGAAGGAGCTTCCACTGAGGGTCTCATGGATGATGATAGGTAGAGGATGGCGGCCATACACTCCGTCACCTCGACATCAGGAGGGGGAATGTCAATGGGAGTGGGTAGATCCTTTGGTTCTGCTGGAGCAGAACTCACAGACAAGTGAGAGGTGAACTTGTCATGCTTGGCCTCGAATTGGTGGAACGCTTCCAAAGAGGAGCGATAAGCTTCAAGGTAGGGACAGAGGTGAGTGTAATGGCCATGGAAATTGCACAAAGCACAAGGTTATTGGTGCACAAATATTTTAGTTTCGGGACTGAATCAGGTATAGTGACATAAACCTCAGGGATATCAGACTCCGGAAACGTCTCATTCACCATGGAATTAAGGTGAGGCAACTCTAGACAAGTATGGGTGGCGTGACCGATAACATCACACAAAGCACACTAGATAGTGCGTTTTCATGGCTGAGGAGGGGCAAGATTTGTCAGAGTGACCTTGCCTTTGGTTGCCCCCATGTGAGCTTTTCCCTTCTTACCTGAAGTAGTCACAACAAGAGGTGGTTCCTATTGAGGTGGCTAAGGCACTGTTGTAGTGGGAGAAGTCACGGGGACCAGTTGAACCGAGGTCAAAGAAAGATAAGGTTTCGGTTGACTAGACGAGGTAGCGGCTGGAGGATCAAGGTACCAGACGGGAATCCCAAGGGTCAAGTTAGGAAGAGAGAGGGTGGCCATGACAAGTGTTGTATAAACTCCTGGTGGGGGAGCTAGGAACGATATCTAACTGGAGGGGTAATGGCCAGGCAGGACGGCTCCTAAATAGTTAAGGCCTGGAGGAGACATTCCAGGAGGGTAGAGAAGCTCATGGATACCAACTGAAGGGCTAGGAAGAGGAGGTACAGAAGGTTGAATCAAAGGGCTAGGAGTAGGCTGTGGAGGGCGAGGAGGCTGCTCACTAACCGAGGCGAGCTACTTGAGGGAAGCTCAAGACGATTGCATCATGCAAACATTCAATGAGCTGGGATCAGAGACAGGAGGAGGAAGACCAAGGAATGTACCAAGAAATGAGGAATATTTGTAGACTCCGGGTGAGACACTGGTCAAAAGATCTACTATTTTCTTGTTGGCCACCGAAGAGATGGTGGACTCAAGGGAGGTCTGAGACTTCGGTTCGTAATATGTCAACTGGTCAATGGTGACTATCTTTCCATTATAAGGGAAGAACATCTTACGGTGGACCGCGGAAGGGATAATAGACATCGCATAAGTGTAGCTACGACCTAATAGAATGTTGTGATCTAAGGGGCATCTATGACTTCTACGTCAACACAAACATTCTTGCCCGCAAGAGTAATAGGACAATTGCGGAATAAGCCAATGGGCTGGGAGGCATGGCCATCCCACGCTCGGAGAGTGATCATGGAAGGAGCCAACTCAGGTGATCCAAGTTGCTTCCAAACTGAAGCGGACATCACATAGGTGGATGCCCCCTCATCAATGATGAACCAGGAAACGTTGGCATTTCGGATCTTGACTGGGATTTGGAAGGCGACGAAAGCAGGGAAAGGAGGATGTTCTGATCAGTCAACATCAAAGACAATCAATCAATCATCAGAAGTATCTACAATGCCCATGGAAGATAGTAGAGCTTTTCGTTGTGAAGGGCACGAATGGAGGAGTTCCAACGTTGAAATGGCAGTAGGAGATTGTGCCAAATCATCTACTATACTATACGAATGGGAAACTTTTCCAGAAGTAGCATTTTGGTGGAGTGGTCCCTTAGGGATCTTGGTATGAACCTCTACCTTAGGCTAAGGGATCTGCAAGGGACCATTAGGTGTCAAAAGGGGCTCTGTAGAGACCAAAGGAGGCAGCTTGGGGACAGACGTAGCAGGAGGCTTGTTGTACTAACGGGACCAAGTCTGAAGATTGATGTCTACGGTTAGAGGTTGATCAGAGTTCATCTTGAGAATCTGGTAATCGGAGGTACTAGATGGAAGAGGTTGAGTGGCCACCTGACCTTCAGGTGGTTGGGTAGCCACAAATTCTTACTGAGGGAAAGGATCATTAAGAACAGTCGGTTGACTAGGTGCAACACTGGGAGGGACGAAAGGGGAGGCTTTTTGTCCTCACAATGTTGCTTGAGACTCCCATAGCTGCTGCATCTGTGGTAAAATAGGACAATCATGTGTGTAATGACCATAAACACCACAACAAGAACAAGGCTTGTTCATGCGAACAATCCTATCCTGCTTGGGTTGGGTGCCCTGTTGCCGGTTAGTAGTGTTAGGAGAATTATTTTGAGGGTTGGGTCGAGGATTACTAGTATCAAACTTATTTTGAGTGCCTTTCCTCTTCTTTTTGGAGGGAGGAGGATTAGTTTCACCCTACTGTACATACACCTGCCCCTGAGGGGGCGGTGGCTACTGTTGTGGGGATTGAGAAGGCAAGGGAGGAGGTGGTGCTAATAATGGAGGAGCTTGAGCACCAAGCTGTGGATACGGATAATAAGGAGGTTGGGTAATAGTGTGGTAAATAAGAGGTTGGGAAACAATAGGAATCATGTCGTATCCTAGATACGTGCTACTAGGAGGCGGAAAGGTGTAGGAGGTGCTAGCCCCCCCTGAGGAAAGCCATAGAACATGGTGTTGTATGGATTAATCAATCTTGTGGAAAAGACCAATCTCCCTAGTACCAAAAAGGTAATCTAGCAACAAACAGCCAAATGAACTAATCTTTCTCTAAGCATATATGATTTACAAACAACACTATAGAGGTGTAAAAGACTTACCGTAGGTCCAATGCTTGTTTGAAGTAGTTGTTGTCCCTCGTGCACTTGAAGGAGTTATCTTCATAAACTTGCAGTCACAAACAAGAAAACATTAAATAGCACCTGTATAGTAAACATCATAAATCATGCTTATCACAGTGATCAAGGAATCTATGAAATAAACATTTAACTAACAGCTTATTGAGAAAAATGAATTCATTTGTATTAACTTTAAAAGAAGGAAAACCTTACAACCTTAGCCTTGATGTTGAACAGGCCTTCTCGGGGTCCAAAGCAGGAATCTCCTCTACTCTGATAAGCTTTGCACTCCTCCAACCGAGATAGATAGAGGTATGTGATCTCTCCTCCTAAAAATCTCAGTTAAATGAGTCTGAATCCCAACAGCACTTAACCTCAAATATTTCTAAAGCTTCAACTCCCTTTGAGGCTACCCAATTCCTCTTTTCATAGTGGAAAAGAGGAGGTTTTCAGTTCCAATTATGAAGGGATAGAATCCTCCTTCAAAGGGATAAGCTGCTCACATAAAGGGGTTAGCTCCATAAGGTAAGGGATACATGAACCTCAAAAGAGCGGTTCTGCCACTGCAAGATTCTTTCTAGAAGCTTCTAGAATTTACTGAAAGTGAGCTTTTTTGAGTTTACTTGCACCTTTTTAATCTTTACAGGGGTCCGCACCCATAAGACAGAGAAAGTGCGTTCAAGTACACAGGAGACATGAACATTAGGTGCGAGACCGCAAGCAAGATATAGAGAAAGTGCGACACCAAAGTTAAGGAGATTTTTAGGAACTTTTCTCTGATTTTCAAGGCTTGACATGAGGAACTAATATGTTAGACTTGCAAAGGAGGAAGTATGGGTGATAATGAGCTCATACATATAGCAGAATGTCAGGATGAAAATTTTTAGTGTAACAGATTGCCCCCTAAAGTGCAAAGTCTAGAATAGATGAAGCTGAAGTCTGTCATATATGAAGAGTGCAGTACTTTATCATTTCAAGGATCATCCTGTGGACACCCTAGTCGGAACCTGTAAAAAACATTCAATTCAAAATATATATATATCATCACTGAGGTAGGCATTCCCATACTCAGATCAAAACTAACTAGAAACTTATTCAAACTGTTCTGATACAGGAATGATTTTGAATACATCACAATATAGACATGTGTAGACACAGTATGGATGCGGCAATATGTTTATTAATAGTCCACTATATAAATGATAGCGAAATTCCTCGCAGCTTGGATGGTAGAAACTATATCCAGGGTCTTGATTTCCGCATCTCAAACTAGTATGATTCTATCCATGTGAATGAATGTGTCAAAGTCGAACATGGTAGAAACCACTTGATTACCAGTCAATGATGTAAACTGTTAACAAGTGTGAGAGTAACCACCAGTAATGTCAATGGTTCTCAAAGTACTTAGTACAATCCATGAAATGTGAATGAATGAGCTAAAGTCGAACACATCACGGAATCGTTCGATCGAAGGTCAATGATGTAACCTATCGTCGAAGGCGAGAAACCTGCCATTGAGGCATGCATATTTCAAGGTACTGACGATTTCTAGATCAACTTCCTAGATAATGAGTTGTCGTCGATAGAAAGTGATCAGTCGTAGGGAAGCCCACAACATGAAATCATAGATCAAGTTTTGAAAATATATTGGCAAGGATTGACTCAAGGATGGTCAAAATGAATGACAGATATTTCGCAGATGAATGGTTTATTTGAACTGTCCTCTTGAACACATAACGACACTGCAGAAGGCTTGGTGACAATTGACCCAAAGCTAATACCCGGAAACTGGCTGAAAACTTTCAATATAGTTTGATTAACTATTAGGAAAAGGATTTCCCAACCCAGGTGAACAAAAGTTTCATGTTCAAGAGTGGTTAACTGGATTTTCAAAAAATCAAAATACAACAAACACGTCCATTTTTCTCTCTTTTCCCCCACCATTTCTGGAAAGTACCTCTTTATTTTTGACAAGCTTGAGGAGGATAACATTTGCTTGTTTATAAGCTCATCCTTTGGATGAGTCCAACTTAGTTTAAGATTCAAACCCTAAGAAGGAGTGGTTCATTCCTATTTAGAACTGAACAGGTCCTTTACTGTTAAATTTTAACGAGTCCAATATAGGAGAAACTCGGTGTTTTTCAATTTTAGGGAATCAGAAGAAAAAATTAAGAAAACTCCATGGGTGTACCTTTTCGTAAATTTAGTCTCTCGAGCCCAAAAAAGGATAAAATAATGCGGGAGAGAACTCTATTGACCGTAATTAGTCAACGTATACCTTTTTCGTAAATAGTCCATTTCAGTTCGTAAAAGGGATAAACTTATACTGAAGGGACGATCATTCATTTATTTTAACAAGTTCGAATAATAAAGTTCTCGGCAATCTTTTCATGTTTAGAGAGTCTGAAAAGGGCTTAAAAGAGGACTCCAATGTTTCGCTTTTTCGTGAATTTTTTAAAGAGTCTGAAAAAGTGATAAAATTATGCTCTTTGTTGAAAAACGATTAATTCTCCTAAAAAATCTAATTTCTGCACAAAAACTTGAAACATTACACATACCTATTTAAGATAAATAAAAATGCTTTCAAAAATAACCTTTTTAAAGTAAAAAATAAACATTTTAAAAAATCACTTATTCGAAAAAACTTATAAAAAGGACTTTTCTAACTTCATTTTTACCGTTCGAGTTCAGAGTGAAAAGTAAAAGTTTTTGGGTAAAAAAGTTCTCGTGAATATTTTGGAAAATCCGTCCGACGAAATCGAGAACCGTCAGCTCCAGGTAATCCAAGACCTCCTAATCTTGTATTTCATCTGTTTGCATTTCATTTTTAGGCTTTAGATTCCATTTTTAAGAGAAAAATATGTTTAAAAATTCGCTCGTGGCGGTCCGTAGGTGTAACACACGGGACCTGCGGACCCCAAATTTTTCCTATGTAGAAAAAAGTCGTGGGTCCGCACTTGTGACACAACGCTCATGCGTTCCTACGCACTGTGTATGGAGACAAAGTGTGGACCCTGTGCAATTGAATTTCAAAATTAAATTTCTCACTTGCCACCCAAAAATTTTCAATTTAGATTTTTCTAATATATATTTTTATGCATTATAGGATAAACAAGATGCTAATTTGGAGAGAACGTGAGCATGAATACGTGGATGACGCCGCAATGCTCCATTTTCCCACAATGCAAGCATTAAGAGCATGCAGTTTGTATAAATTCTGGGCCATTTAGGGCATGAGGGCACAGGTAGACCTCCTAACATGGACGGTGAACAGGTGGAATGTATAGGACCAGTGTTTCTTTATTGGCGGCCACCGGCTCGAAATTGAGCTGGAGGATATCTATTTTTTGACTGGTTTATCCAAAAGGGGCGAACAAATTTCTCTGTTTGGGACTAGGCCAGGTGGCCAGACTGTCGCTAGTCTTTGACAAGAGTTCTGTAATGATCAGGCAGACCCCAGGGACAAACGGATTGACATAAAAACTATCATCCTTCTTGAGCTAAAATTTATTGCATTTACTGTTACCAGACTATGTGGGAGTGCAGCGTTGCATGTGGCTACTGGTTTCCAGATGCGCATTGCTGTAGACTATTTTCGAGGCACCATTTTCAACTGGTGCGAAGATGTGTTGGCCAACGTAAAAGGCCAACTAACCAGAGAAAAGAACAGAAAGCTAAATAACTTTGGATATGGATCCATTGTAGTCACCTTTTCTCTAGAGAGGATCCCCATGTTAGCTCTGCAAAACATTCCTGTTGATGCTGGACTACCTCGAGAACCTAGGATGGTTCGTTGGGTTGCATTGATGGCCCGTCATGTTTCTGAAGGCGTCGAGGTTGTTCGATTTCCTTCTTCATATTTCCGTTGGCTAGACCGCCAACTTTTTGTTATAGAGGATTTTCCATACGCCGGGATAGATTTTCACGGCAACCGAGAGATGACTCTCCCGGTAGGGGAACAATGGCATGAATCAGGTAAAATCATTTTCAACAATTTCTAAGTTCTAATTTTTTTGTATTTTAATCATCTTGAAATTAATAACCAAAAGTTTTAAATACAGATGTGGGCCCATGGCGACCAACCCATCTCCAGCCTTATGAAATAAGACAACCATCTACAGCCGCACCAGCCCCAGCAGGCCAATCAGCAGAGATCCTGTCTGATTTAGAGCATCACCTAGAGTTCCTGACTCTAGATATTCCAGAGACAGACATAGATGAAATTCCACTCAGATTACAGATATACGTGATTGCTGTTCCAGAACCTTTTAGGAGGTTCCTATGTAGGGTGGCTCAGGCAATGGTCTCTTATCATGATCACCATCAGTGATAGGATGATCATGTCGTAGACTCATATTTTTGACCTTTTGTATTACCATTTTTGCCGATCATAAGGTGTTTCCAACCTATGATCGAAGACGATGTATATTTTTGAAACACTTCTATACTATGATATATCACTATTTACCGGTTGTCTGTGTACATGTTATGGATGTTGTTTAATTTACTGTTTTGATTATTAAAAATTTCAATTTATCATACTAGAAGAAACTGAATCTGCTAATGTATTTAAATGTCTTGGAATATGCTGATATTCAATGTAATAAAATTCACGTTCCAAGAGACGAACTCTTAAAAATGACCGTAATAACAATGGATTTCTAATGACATAAACCCTGTTGAGTTGTAATACAATAAGTTCAGAATCCAACCTAACAATCAAACTCCGAATTCCAAAAGATATGGATTCAGATAGTAACTCAATCACTGCACTATACTCTACAATGTTATTTGTCGTTTGACCAAGGCTTACCCCATGCATGGATACTAACTTGTCAGAGGGTGAATAGATAACCCAAGCTACGGAAGAAATGTTCCGTGTACTACCACAAGCACCATCAACAAAACCAATGTAGGTTTGAAGAGACGTCGATATCTGCAATATCAAGAGTAAAACTCAGATAAGCAGAAATAGTGACAAAACACACTTCTAAACTAGGCACACTTTTCTAATCTAAGACACACCAGCAGTAAGGAAATCTAATCTAATAAAAAATATCCACACCAATTTTAAGCATAATATCGCTTTAGATAAAGCCCATTTCTGGGTTTATCTAAAGGGACACTGTCAAAATCTATCAGCTCATAGGCCCCTTTTGCTAGCTTTTGCTTAACAATGAAAGGACCATGCCACATGGGCACGAATTTTCCAGCTCCTAGCTTATCGTTGGCTTGATCATAAACTAATACTAGGTCTCCTTCTAAAAATTTTCGAGGGGTAACACTTCTATCATACTGAGCTTTTATTCGTTTAACATGAGTCTCGTTTGCTATTGCAGAGCTTCGTCGATTCTCATCTAGCTGAGCCAAGTAAACAAAACATTTCTCCTCTTCAGACGTAGCTGGGAGTAATTCTATGGCTAACTTCAAAGACGGAATTTCACATTCAATCGGCAACACAGCTTCCAAACCGTAAACCAATTGAAAGGGAATGAAACCAGTTGATGTTTTTACTGAGGTTTGATATGCCCAAAGTGCTGAAAATAACATGGAATGCCAATTCGACTTATGAATACCAATAATTCGTCTGATCATAGTGACTAAAAATTTATTGATAGCTTCAACCAGACCATTAGCCTACGGATAATATGGAGTGGAACTATCATGGCGCAAGCCAAGTTGATCTATCAGTTCAGTCATCATGATATTCTGAAAATGACTTCCATGATCTGTAATAATGGCTTGAGGAACACCGAACCTAGAAATTATGTGATTGAATACAAAAGTTGCAACAGTCTTGCCATCTGCCGAAAATGTAGGCATCGCCTCGGCCCACTTAGTAAAATAATATACTGCTAAGATAATATAGGCATGCCCCCTGACCGAGTGAGGGTTAAATGTAATAAAGTCAATACCCCATTTTGAGAAAGGACCGACATCAATTATAGGGTGAAGAGGAGCGGGTGGCGCACACATCTTATGATAAAAAAGTTGACAATTGTGGCATTTCCAAACTGCATAGATACAATATTTGAATAACGACGACCAGAAATAACCAGCACGCAAAATCTTTTGGGTTGTGGAATACCCAGACATATAACCGCCACATGCTCCAGAATGGCAGTCATTTAAAACCTTCTCAGCTTCTTCATGAGTAAGACAGTGTCAAAAAATAGAATCCACTCCACGACGATAGAGTGTATCACTAATAATATTGTATTGCTGGGATTGGAAACATATTTTCCATCACTGAGATCGTGAGATTTCAGGCCGAAAAGATTGGTTTTGGAGATAAATGATAATATCCCCATACCATGGATCAATAGTACTGATAAGAAACAAGGATTTGTCCATAATGGGCTCCTCCGCCACAATTTCGGTATCAGTAGAGGGGAAATCACACATCAGTTCGGAAAAAACCAAAGATTTCTTTGCCTTGGATTTTTCAAATTCCAAGTCAAATTCCTGCAGGATAATTATCCATTTGGAATACTTGCCCCCTAGCAATTTTTTGGTTAAAATGTACATCATAGGGCTACAATCAGAAATTACTGTGGTTTTGCATAATAAGATGTAGTGTCTAAATCTTTGGATAGCTTGAACAGCTGCCAAGGCCAATTTCTCCACATGTGTGTATTTGATCTTAATCGGATGCAGATTTCGACTAAGATAGTAAACCACATGTTCAGTTTTAGATTCGTCTTCCTGAACTAAAACCATCCCAATTGTGGAATGAGAGGCGACGAGGTACAAAACGTAGTCCTGGTTGTAGTTGGGAGGATGCAATAATGGTGCATGGGTCAACGCATGTTTAAGTGCATCAAAAGATCAATCAACGAGCTCATCCCAAAGGAATGGAATGTTTTGTTCCAACAATCGAGTAAAACCCTTTGTTAGCTCGGCGTAGTTAGGAATGAACCTACGTAAAAAAATTTCTTTCCCCTGCAAACTTTGGAGTTGGCGTAGAGTCGAAGGAGGAGGTAAATTGACAATAGCTTCGACCTTAGACAGATCAACTCGAATGCCTACTTTCAAAACAACAAATCCCAGTAAGCGACTCGATTCTACACAGAAAACAAATTTGTGTGGATTCATCCTAATTCTATAATTCCTACATCTCATAAAGATAGCTCATAAATGAGTGAGATGGTCGGCCCTAAGCAATGAATGAGCAGGTAAATCATCGAGATAAGGCTGCACAATGTGCTTAATGTCATGAAATGTGTAAGACATAGCCCTTTGAAAAGTTGCTCCAGCGTTCTTTAATCCAAAAGGTAGTTTGCAATAAGCAAATGTCCCCCATGGACAAATGAAAGTTGTTTTTGGCTGATCAGCAGGGAGTATGTTTATTTGATTGTAACCAGAAAAACCATCCATAAAGGAAAACATTTCACTGTCGGCACAATCATCAATTATTTTATTGATATAGGGGGTTGGATAATTGTCTTTAGGACAAGCTCGATTAATATCCCTATAATCGATACATACTCGTATCGTTCCTTGTTTTTTAGTAATAGGAACAATATTTGATACCCAATCCGTTAAAGGAATTGGATAAATGAAACCTGCACGAAGTAATTTCTCAACTTCAACTTTGATAGCAGCATCTTTTCTAGGATGTATTTGACGTAGATGTTGACGGACAGGTTTGGCATCCAAGTAAGTCATGATTTCATGTACGACAATTGACAGATCGATTCCTAGCATTTCTTCATAGGACCAGGCAAACACATCACCAAATTCTTGAAATAGGGCTTTATAAGTTTGAATTTCATCTTCTGTACAACAAGCACCTATATGAATTTTTTCAATTATTCTTGGCTTTACTGAAATGTCAATTGGAATCGTTCGAGAGATATTTTCCAAATTTAATTTAGAATCAGGATTTTGCAATGGATTCTATGGTTCTTTGACATATTTAGCAGTAAAAATAGAAGCGAAATCATCTTCAAAATGATCCAGCTCAGGTAAAAATGAAGATCGATGATGTAGATCTTCCCATGGTAAATCATCAACAGACAAAAGTTCACAAATCTGTTCATCAGTATGAACAAGATTAGGAAATTTTGTTGTGGCTGAACTAGATATAGAAAGTGATTCCTCTTGGATCCCATTCATTGGATCAGTTTTGATTGAAGAAGGGTCGGAAAGTGACTGTATAGCCTGATATGCAATTTCAAATGGACTCAAAGGCATCATGCCATCAAATGAATCCAACTTGGAGTCGGAAGGTACGACCCAAGGATCATCAAACATAGCAGTATCTGACAAAATCATATGAATAGTTGCGATAGAAGGCGATACATTAGGAGGAGGAAAGGAAAAATTTCCAAGTAAACCATAATCTTTAATCAAACCTACTCCAACATCCTTGTAAGGGATAGTCGCTTTACCAATGTGATGGATTGTTTTTGTAGAGGCTGGATTGGAAGAAAAATAAGTTAACTGATTTATCGTAATGATCTTTCCTTGATGTGGAAATTTTATGAGCCGAAAGACCGAAGAAACAACAGCAGTCATAACATAAGACCAACTACGACCCAAAAGAAGGTTGTAATCTAGAGGGGCATCAACCACTTCCACATCTAGATTTACAATTTTACCTTCGACCCCTATGGGTAAATCCTGCAAAATACCAAAAGGGTGGAAACCTCGGCCATCAAAAGCCTTTAGAATTGTCGGAGATTGATTGAGTGTAGGAGAACCAAGCGATTTCCAACACTGGATCGACATAATACATGTTGAAGCTCCCTCATCAATCACAGTTCAAAAGATCTATCTGTTTTTTACTAACACTGAAATTTGGAAAGCCATTTGGTGAGGTAGGTGAGGTGTACTATTCTCTAAATCGAAGATTATAAGGTTTGAATCCTGAATATCGACAGCTCCTATGGTAGACAAAAGTAATTTATGTTGTGCTGGGCATGATTGCAGCACTTCCAAAGCCGACATTGCTGAAGGGGAAATAGCTAAGTCTTCAACAATGTTGTAATTTTGAGTAGCTCTCGCATGTGGATTGAAAGCTGATTTACGAAGAACACCTTTAGCAGGTGGTTTTATTATTAATTATAGATTTGGTTTCTCGATCTGTAGTGGACCAGAAATAGGAGGAGGTGTAGTTGAGGTATTTGCACTAGAAGATTCTGCTTCTTTACCATCAACAAGATTCTTACTACCATAATCTTGCAATCGCATCGCAATCCTTACATGAGACATCATCAGAATAGGCTCTTCTGAGGTATTTGAGGTAGAACCAACCATCTTACCATCTTGAGTTGGAAAAGGATCCTTCAAGACAAGAGGTTTTTGTGAACCTTTAATGAATTTGGCAACCTCTTCTCGATGTGGGCATTCCTTAGTAAAATGATCCTTGTCACAAATGTAACAAGGATAGCGAGGTTTGCGTTTTTCATCATTAGATTCGTTTTTATCAGTTTTCTCTTTTGAATTCTTTTTGCTTTTATTCTTCCCTTTATTTTTACTGACAGATTTAGATTTGGTCATAGATGTTTTTACGACATGAATGTCGGTAGAAATTTCGGGGGAAGACTCTCCTTTCCGGGAATCAGGTAAAGTTATAATAGGAGAAGAATTCTTTGCAGATTTCTTCTTGCTTTTAGTATTTACTGTACCAATCATACCATTAGTGGCATGAGACCCTGAAGGAGCCACAGCTATTTGACCTTGTTTTGGAAGATCGGGGATTTTTTCATGTAAAGTACCTGACTGCATATAAACGAGGTCAAGGTACTGAGCTTGAGAAATTAATTTCTCCTCATTAACAATGCCAGCCTTAGCTACGTCTTCAATGATTTTGGGTAATAATGATTTAACAAACCATTCTGCCAAAATTTGATCCGGAATGTAAACTTTCACCAAACGCCTTCTACGTCGCCATTCATGAATATGATCAGAAATATATGTGGACGTGGATTTCTTTAGTGAAGTTAATAGTTCTGTGCCATTGTTGTATTTGACAGGTAACTAAAAATGACTCAAGAAGGCAATTGCTAACTGACTGAAATTATTAAAAGAGCCTCGTGGTAACTCAATATACCATTTGGCAGTAAGACCAATAAGAGTTCTTTGGAAAAGACGCAAGCGAATTGAATCATAAATTATTGAATTAGACACACACCAGAGGTGATAAGTCATCACGTGATTTGATGGATCCTCTCCTGACTTACCTTCAAATTTTGGTATATCACTGGGCAACTTATGCGTCATTGGCGGCCAGTACGGATAATTGAAAATTGGATCATTCGTAAGGCACGTCAAATCAGGTAAATCAAAAGTTGCAATAAATGGTAACTGACTGTTAGGCTTGCGAAAACCTTGAGTAGCCAAAGTAGTTCCAGGAGGAGGATACCCAGGATAACTGGGAATCGGAGTTGCATTGTGAATTGTGTAACCTCCCGGATAACTAGGATTAACCAGACCAAACTGGGGTTGTTGAGGCTGTTGATAAGTATAGCCAAGGTACGGTTGATACTGATAATTTGGATTTTGTGAAAAGGGACCGAATTGAGGCTATCCCTGGTATGGTTGATATGTGAATTGCGGTTGACTTGTAACAACTGTACTTGTACCAGCTTGTCCTGCAGGCATCTGGACCGAAGTCTGAACTGAAGGTCCTGACTGGGGTATAGATACTTGAGGGATTTGCACGGATGCAGGGATAGAAGAACTCAGAGCTACAGATACTCTAGAAACAGGTGTTATAGGTTGAACAGACGTTGCAGCAGTTGCAGCAGTTTGAGGCGGAGTCTGAGGTGTACTAGGCCCAGACTGCTGAACAGAACTAGGTGTAGGAGTTTGAATAGTAGGCTGGACAGGTTGCTAGGTTGGACCAGAAACCAAATATTTTCCAGGTTGAGAAGGCAATTGCACATTAGGCTGCATAGGATGTTGATATTGGGATGGATCCCACACCATATTCATTTCGGGGTATTGTCCCGTAGAAGGTTAAACGTAAGGACCATAGCCTGGTTGAACGTAGGGTTGATAAGTAAGTGGTAAATTTCTGGCTCCTTGTACAGATAATTGACCAGAAGGCTGTTGGAAACCTTGAATTGGGTACTTAACTTGAGGTTGATAACCCTGAGGCGTGTATTTAAACTGGGGTTGATAAGGACCCTGAGGAGCATATTGAGTTTGGGGTTGACCCTGGGGCATGTACTGTCCTTGAGGTATGTACTGTCCTTAGGGTTGTCCTCCAAAATAATATGATTCCACAGTTTTTCCTGGGAAAAAGCTACCTTGAGGTTGCTCCCTAGGTGGTAACTGACTACTTTAAGGTTTCCCCCTAGGCGGTATTTGAGTACCCTGAGGTTGCCCCCCAGGCGATAAATGATTTCCTTGAAATTGTCCTCCAGGCGATAACTGACTACCTTGAGGTTGAGGATTCAGAATATTACCAGACATCATAAAGATTTGCTCTGCATTTGACGTTTCAGTTTTAATTCCACTTAGACTAGATGATAATACATGTTCAATTGGTTGAGGAGCTGCTCCAGAGAAAGTACCAGACAAAGCCTGATATCCCGCAGGAACAGAAGGACCACCGTGTAAAAATGCTTCCAGTGTCTGGGAAAACATGGATGACTCTCCCGCCATGATAGATGACGGATAGTAACCTCTGGGTGTAGGATGAAATGGAATTCGAGGTGGAGAAAAAGTAATACCCAGATTCTCTAAAATGTTTGTCAAAGATAGATACCAAGCGTCAGTTCAAATAGGGCTGTAGAAAATAGATTCACGCTCCCTAAGATTTAAATACTGAGGGCATTCGGGAAGAGATAACTCTTCGTTTGGACTAGTAAGTTCTTCAATAGAAATAATGCCAGATGCAAGATCTTCAGTGATAATATTTCTTACCCTAAGTGAACCAATATCGCTAGAATTTGGTATAATAAATCCTAAGGATGTTTCCAAAACAGAAGGTTCAGTTTCAGGTTCAGAGATTTCAGGTTCGTCAGCTAGTTCACTAGAAGGAGAAATACTACCAGTAACTTCAAAAACTGAGATCGATTCTTGAATGTGTTATGCTGTGGATGTTTGATGATCAAGATGAACAATTATAGATGAAGTTCCAACTTCTGTTGATCTAATTCTACTGCTACTAGATGATACTAGAGCACGCAGACCTTCAAGTTGACTTGGTGTATATTCAGGGGGTTTCCCTTGAAGTCTCCGGGATTGTCTTGGAAATTCCGCCACGATTAAATATTAACTAATCAAACGCAAACAAAGAAAAATTTCAATAAAACACCTAAAGTCTCTAAAGAAACAAACAACTGAATTACACGCTTAAAAATGTAAGAGTTCAAACTACACAAACAGTAAACTTCCCGTACTAAAAACACTAGTTGGTGATGAAATCCAACTTAGTAGATATTTAACACAGAAAGGGCGGTTGGAAAAGTTACCCCAACAACCTGCTTAATGAAACAGACTGGCACAAGTTTCTTCACAAAACCATCTCGTATGAAGATAACCCCCCAGAGAGTCCAAGTGAGTCTAGTCAACGTCTGCTCCAGGTACAGTGAGATCTTTCCTTCACCGTCACCTCAGGAAATAATCTTAAGTTTTTGGACACTAAGGTTACCAACAGTAAAAAATACAACTGGGGGAATAGTCTATGATGCGATCTCACGTGCAAGGGCAGAGTAACAAAGCTCAATCCCCTTGAAGGTTCCTCAACATGGTTGATCTGAGGTTTACCAACAAGTGACCCCAGGCTCCTCGACAATGGTTAATCTGAGGTTTACCATTTGTAATGCGTGCAAAATCTTCTATCTTCTCCAATGAAACAAAATTGATTGCTTCAAAGGTTCGGACATGATCTCGTGATTGACTTCTTTAATAGAAGCTTCCCAGATTGTACCAATTACAATTGGATTTATTTCATATCGCAAGATTTATCTACTTGTTTGTTTTTACTATCTTGGAGAGTTAATTACTCCCTACTCCAAGATACTAGCCTAAGCTATGTTGGTGATAAGAGCCCTATAAAATAAAATGATTACTAGATGAATTTTAATTAAGCGTTAGTTTTATGAGTTGTTTATTAAGTCAATAGGTATGGAAATGAAACTTTGATGGTGTGAAGACTTGACTTCCAAAAACACTAAAAATGCACCTAAAAATGATAATCAAATCGTTTTCTTTCAATGAAATTATAGCTAAAGAAAGAGTTGGAGAATGCAATTCTTTTAAGAAAAAATTCTTTCTTCAAGCATAAGGAATAATTGGAAGAAAATATTTTTTTCTTTTCAACAATAACTCAAAATGAGACAAATTATCAAAGCTCACAAAAAAATCCTTTCACTTTCAAAAACTTTGAAACTACAAAAACAATTTTCCTTCAAAATAAATCTACAAATTTTAAAAGCACTTAAAACTATAAAACTAATTTCGAGACCTACAATCTTTAAAAAATCTAATTGAATAAAGGCTTTAATATTTTTGAAGAATGTTTTACTTAGTTGTTCAGTAAACTAAGGATCTATTTGTCCAGAATAACAAATAAATCAGAAACACTCAGATGTGTTTTTTATAAAAAATGAAATTCAGAAACCTATAACAAAGTTTTTTTTTCAAAGATTTGCAAAGAAACAAGTAGATTTATTTCTCAATAAAGGATGGATTTCACAATCAGGTCAGACTCAGCAGAAAGGAAAAAATACCAATGTAATCTGAGGTATTTCAAACTTCCAATGCTTTGAATCACTACAAAGACCAAATGAAAAGAAATCCAAAATGCAAAACTTCTAGAAAATCATCAAAACACAGATACTACTGGAATTCATTCACAAAAATATTTTGACAGAAACAACGTCAATCTGGGTAGATACTAAAAACTCTAAATAAAAAATAAAGATAAACTGAAGAAAGAAATCTAGAGTTTTTCAAAATTTTAACAGGGTCCGCAGGCTTCCAGAAGTAACAGCTGCGGTCCCGCACTGTTTACTTAAGGAAAGTGCGAAATTGCCCACACTATGCAAAATGACAAAGTGCGGTCCCTAGAAAAATTAAAGAAAAACATAAAATATTTTGAAACTTTCAAAAATAGAGAAAACCTAAGCTACCCAGACAGATATATATCAATCAAAAACCAGGAAATTTTTTTCCTCAAATCAAAATAAAAGAGAACCAAAAACAACAATTTTCTTTCCCCAGCGGAGTCGCCAATTTGTTGTATGGATTAATCAATATTGCGGACAAGACCGATATCCCTAGTACCAAAAAGGTAATCTAGCAATAAACAACCAAATGAACAAATCTTTCTCTAAGAATATATGATTTACAAACAACACTATAGAGGTGTAAAAGACTTACCATAGGTCCAATGCTCGTTTGAAGTAGTTTTTGTCCCTCGTGCACTTGAAGGAGTTATCTTCATAAACCTGCAGTCACAAACAAGCAACATTAAATAGCACCTGTATAGTAAACATCATAAATCATGCTTATCATAGCGATCAAGGAATCTATGAAATAAACAGTTAACTAACATTTTATTGAGAAAAATGAATTCATTTGTATTAACTTTAAAAGAAGGAAAACCTTACAACCTTAGCCTTGATGTTGAACAGGCCTTCCCGAAGTCTGAAGCAGGAATCTCCTCTACTCTGATAAGCTCTGCACTCCTCCAACCGAGACAGATAGAGGTATGTGATCTCTCCTCCCAAAAATCTCAGTTAAATGAGTCTGAATCCCAATAGCACTTAACCTCAAATATTTCTAAAGCTTGAACTCCCTTTGAGGCTACCCAATGCCTCTTTTTATAGTGGAAAAGAGGAGGTTTTCAGTTCCAATTATGAAGGGATAGAATCCTCCTTCAAAGGGATAAGCTCCTCACATCAAGGGGTTAGCTCCATAAGGTAAGGGATACATGAACCTCAAAAGAGCGGTTCTGCCACCGCAAGATTCTTTTTAGAAGCTTCTAGAATTTAATGAAAGTGAGCTTTTTTTATTTTACTTGCACCTTTTTAATATTTACAGCCCATAACATAGAGAAAGTGCATTCAGGTACGTAGGATACATGAAAATTAGGTGCAGGACCGCAAGCAAGATATAGAGAAAGTGCGACACCAAAGTTAATGAGACTTTTAGGAACTTTTCTCTGATTTTCAAGGCTTGACATGAGGAACTGATATGTTAGACTTGCAAATGAGGAAGTATGAGTGATAATGAGCTCATACATATAGCAGAATGTCAGGATGACAATTTTTAGTGTAACACATGGGAGGTTGTGCGTATGGATTAGAGAGAGCTCTACCGATACTGTCGGTGGTTTGAGATGCCCCCGATGGGTTGGCACCACTGGGTCTGGGAATATCAGGTAGAACGGTATAAAAATAACCCGACTAAGCATAGATCAGGTCATATTTTAATGCAATTTGGAGAGAAACTTCTTCAATTTGAGGAAAGTGTGATGCGACATCTTTCTCTATCAGTGGAAAAAGAGATCTAAGGAACCAATCCATGTAGAAATGGTCTTCAAAGGTAGGGGCTTGACATAGGCTCTTTCTTCTCCACCATTCCTAGATATGGTCGGATAGGCGGGTCGCAGAAGATTGACGGAAAGAAGTCAAGAGTTCGGTACCAGTGTCATAACGAAGGGGAAGCTGGAAGTAAAACAGAAAAGCCCAGGCAATAGTCGCAAATGTGGTATGAGAGGAAGGGGCCTGATCAAAATACCACTTAGAATCTTCACCTGTAAGCGTATGTTGGAATGACCGAAGACAAATAGAGTCATTGGTAATGGAGTTAGATGAACACCACATGTGGAAATATCGAACATGATTTGTAGGATCTTCTCCAGCAAGGCCTTCAAACTTGGGGATGTCCGAAGGGAGCTTCATCGGCATAGCAAGAAAACTAGCGTCATGGTGTATAGGATCATTTATCAACTGGTCAAAATCGGGAAGGCTGAGGCCTTCCATGAAGGGGAGCAAGGGAGCAGCTGAGGTAGTGTCCATTGCGGTCCCACTAGTGGTATTCCCAACATGAGGGTCATGGTTACCACTAGCATTAGGTCCTGCACCATACATGGTGAAGGTGACAGGGGGAGAACCGAAGGCGAAACAAGAAGGAGAACCCAATGAACCAGAAGAAGAGTCGGAGTGTAGACTCGGTGGAGGAATAACTTGAATCATGCACGGAGGAGTAAGTCTTCCTACCAGAAATTGAGGATGAAGGCCAAGAAGTCTCCGGGATAAATCCCTTGGTGGTGCAATGATGACGACACAAACACAGTACAAAGGAAAAAGAAACCAAGAAGGGCAGGGAGGTGCAGGATCAACTGATTACAATGTCGAAACAAGGGCAGAGAGGTGCAGGATCAATTGATTTCAATGTTTAGAGTCTTTTCTTGGTGGTGTTAACCAAGCCCTTTTTTGCTTAGGGTCTTTCTGTAAAGTGTGTAAATTTTAATTTTTAAACCAATACTTTTGTAGAGAAAAAGAAAAAGTGAGTTGTATAGCTACAAATAAACTTGCAAATAATAATATATAAGCCTACAAAAGTAGAAAATAAACAGCTAATAATGAAATAATATAAACCCAAGGAGGCGGGCCTCTCAACAACTAGTCTATAGGCGGGTAAAAAACTAACCAACACACAATAAAATAGGAAATAGATCTAAGGTCAGGAGGGAAAGGGATCTAAAGGAAAAATCTGCTGGAAAGTGGTGCAGAAAGCAGCAACAAATCAGAGGAAAGATTTTTGTAAATGAGGTGGCGAAAGGCTATGTTCTGGAGGGAAACGGAGGTGACCCTAGAGGAAAACCCAAAAAAAATTAAAAGAGGTGTTTTGGATGGATAAATACCCAATCTGAAGTGGATCTGAAGGTGAGGTATCAGATCTGAAAAATAGCTGAAGACTCTGAAATTTCAGACAACCTGCAACAGCAAAAATTCTTCCACAAGAAGTGGCGGGTACTGAAGCCCTAGGGGGCTAGGTATCGACTTAGTTGAGAAAAAAAGAAAAAGTACAATTCCAAAATGGGTGGAGATGGAGGTCAGACAACCCTGAACAAAGGCTCAGACAAACGCAGAAAAATTTCAGAAAAATTCTCCCAAAAAAGTCCAGGTCGCAGTTTTTGACCTTTTTTCAGTAGAGGTTGCAGTTTTTAGGCTGAAAGGTGCATCCAGAGGGTCCAGGTCATAGTTTTTGGGCCAAAAAGTGCAACCTGCACTTTCGGCACTCTCGGCAGTAGATTTCAGAAGAAAGTGTCGTCTCAGCTGCGGTTGATGTTTTTCACCTGCGCAATAGGTTCGAAAACACAAGGAAGTTAGATTTTTTAATGTTTTATGGAATTATAGGTTAAAAGAAACATCAAGAAAAGAAAAAACAAGAGGCTAAAGAGAAATCCTAGGGTTTGAAGTCGGTGGATATGCAAGGATCAGAAAAATGACAGAGGTCATAATCATAAACCCGTGTGAAGTCGCCAGTTGTTAGTATGAATATTAATTCCAAGCGTACAAAAAAATACCACTTTAGCTGTGCATAACAAACAACCCTAATATAAAATATGACTGTTAATATCCTTAGATCTGCATTTAGGTGATCAAGATAAATGCTGCAAAACTCTAGAACTATGCATGAAAAAGACATTAAGTAGTAGAAAAAACAAGATTTACTCCATGCATCCAATAGACAAGACAAGAATATGTTGAATGAATTTTGTATTAATGGCACCTAGGAGGAAAACACAGAAGGGTGTTACCAGTTCTCCTCAATGGGATGGGTTCTTGTAAGTCCTTAGCACTTTAGATCTAAAATTCCTCTCCCTTGATGGTGTAGAAAACCCAGAAAAAAATGGTAGGAAAATATGACTATGATGGTGGATCAAAGTCAGACCAAAAGTATAGATCCAGAGTGATCTTTAGGCAACGAAAGGTGGTGAATGAATGGAAAAACCCTTCTATTTATCACAAAATATTGAGTTAGTCTAGATATTGGTGCATAATTAAAATATTATTAACCAAATCAAGATCCAACTTTTATGGAATATTTTATTATATTTGTTGGAGGGAAAAGGAATTTGACTTGGGTCAAATCCCTTTATTTGTAAATAATAAATAAATAAATGATTTATTTATCATTTTAAGGATGTGGTTGAGTAAGAAACAAATAAATAATGATTTATTTAATTATTTGTGGGTGATTTAGTCAAATTCAACAAAGAATATTATTTAAATAAGGTTTAAATAATTATTTTTAGGAAATAATAAGATAAATAATGATTTATCTAATTAATTTCCCTATTTTGGGTTAAATATAACTAGTAATATTAATTAAAATGTTATTTAACTAATTATTCCTTGAGGAAAATCAAACAAATGTAGATTTATTTAATATTTCATCATGGGGTTTCTTGTGTAGACCATAAACAACTTAATAAAGGTTGGTTACTAAGTTATTTTTCATAGTGAATGCAATTTTACTTAGGGTAAAATTGGTCTTAAATGGTTTACTTGGGTCCATCTGATAACAATAGGTTAGATGACCAAAAAATGGTGTAACACTCTCAAATATCTAACAATTGTTTTTCTTGATAGGAGATGACTCTATTTGGGAGTAATCCAGGTGGATATTGGTGGCCACCCAACTATTCTATTTGGATCCCCACCATCGGTTCTTTCATTTTTCAGTTTCAACACAACTTACTATTTTTAGCAATTTTTCGGGTCCTGCATTTCCGAAGTTGGTTTTAGGCCCTAAACAACATTTTTGGGGAAAATCAGGAGCAAAATGTAATTTCCTTTCATTTTTCTCATATCAAAATTTGTATTCCTTGGATAGATATTTCTAATAGGGTATTAAGCGCATACAGAGATCATATGCCAAATTTGCTTCCTCGAGAAGTTGATGTACCAATTTACCCAAATGGGGACCATAGTTTTAGCACTTCATCTCCTAGGGTTAGGTGTTAGGATGTTTAGTTTTTCCCATTGTTTCTCAACGATAAATAGGCCTTCGAGCCTCATTGTAACATAGTTTAAAGGCTTGCAGCCACCATATCTCTTCTCATAGATAAGCTACCAACACCCTAGTTAGTTTATTTTAATTATGTCTGTAAGCATATTTCTGTTATTTGATAATAATGAAATAAAGTATTATTTCCACTACATCTATGTGTTTATGTCTATTTCTTTATTTTATTGTGTTCTTGTATAAATCTAAATTAGTGGTGTCAGAGCGGTATGCTCTTTCTCTGTTTTTATATACATGTCCCCAACAAGGTCAAGGTATAAGGAGTTAGGGATTGATCTTGTTGAACCCTTACAAGATTAGCCTCACAACCCCGACGACCTCCCATGGCGAAAGAAAAGAAAGATGAGGGAGTAGGAGATCCTATCAAATAATTGCTCGAGGAGGCCCTTGAGAAACAAAGGAATGTGATGATGGATAACTTTGCCCAAATCGTTGAATGGTTTCCCACTGGTGACACATCTACATCAAACAACCACTCTGGAGGTGTCTTTCTTTTCAAGGTATAGGTAAAATTCAACATTCCTGTATTTGAAGACCAGATAGATGAAGACGTCGTAGATATATGGTTGAATTTGCTGGAAGGGTATTTCTTAGTCCATGATTTCAGCGACCAAGAAAAGATTACTTTTTCACTCCTCAAAGCTGCCCACCATTTCAAAGACTGGTGGGAAACCTAATATGATCAGAAGGATGAGAGAGAACCCTCTCTGTTCTCAGATGCACCGACTTGGAATTTGTTCCGAGATGACATCAATGAACAATATCACTCTGTGGGGATCTATGAGGACAAGTACATACAATGGACCATGTTGCGGAAGTAAGGGGATCAGAATGTGCATGAACTGACGAATTTGTTCCATACCTTGTATACAAAGTTCAGTATTAAAGATTCATAGAGACATTTGGTGCTCAAGTACCATAGTTTTTTCCACAGATACATTTAAGAGGAAATGGAGTTCCTCTAAATTACCTCGCTTGGCACGACATATTGCTATGCCACCAAGATCGAGCAGAAATTTAAGCAGAAGAAGCAAGACTTTGGATCCACGAATCTGAAGCTAGGGAAAGGCGCCCCCGAAATAAAGAACAATGGGCAAAAATAAATCTCGATGACTCAAAAAAACACTGCAAATACAATTAAGGACACAGGAAAGTGGTGTGAATTTCATAACAACCCCACTCACAGTACGAACGAGTGTTGAGCCAAAAAGTCGTTGGTGGCCGAACTGAAGGTACCCAAATCAGATGCATGTTATAATATTGAGGCAGAATTAGACAAGGCCAATGAAAAAGGGGAGAAGATCATTTACACAGATCCTAGTGCTATTGTTGCCACCACCAAGCTCCAGAGGGAGGATCTAGAGGATACAGAGGAGGGGGAGCGCCTCTTCCATTCATAGATGCGGGTGAAGGGATCTCCATTGCAATTCATTTTTGATAGCGAAAGACAAAAGAAACTCATTTCAATAGAGGTTGTGAAATGGCTTGGCCTACTGACCATATCGCATCCACAGCTGTAAACCATTGGTTGGCTTCACCAAGGAAGAGATCTATGCATCTTCCAGTAGTGTCGCCTTTTGTACAGCATCAAGCCATTCACGGATGAGGTACTATGTGATGTTGCTTCTCTTGTTGTGTCTGATGTATTATTGGGCCAACCATACTTATGGAAGTGACATGTTGTATATAAGTCTAGGCCTCGTTCCATTGTTATTACTTTGGGAAATAAATTGTACAAGATATTGGAGGTACTACCGCCTCCTGCCATCTCTTTGACTACTTCAAAACAACACAGTAATATTGTTTCCCAAACCAAGAAATTTATTTTCATTACAATTTGCCCATGGGACAAGAAGAATATTATGGCCACAACCTCAAAACATGGCTCCCCTGTATGGAAGTAGCATATGGATAAAGTCATGGAGTAATACAAGGAAATTTTCTCCTCACCCACAGAGGTTCCTCTACACTGTCATATCAAGCACTCCAGTTATCTGACTCCATGCGCCTCACCGCCTGATGTTTCCATACCTCATGCAACCATATAGAAAAAATCCACACATGTATTATCAAAGGCTTATAAAGAAAACAAATTTATTCAACGCATCCAACACATACGCGAGCAGGTCTATGACATCTTTGACAAATCCAATACCAAGTTTAGCAGAATTTCCATCATCTCATGGAGGAACTCAACGCAATGGGGACCATTGCTTCCTAATGGGGGAGGAATGCTCTGGGTGGATCTTGGTGGCCACCCACCTATTAAATTTTGACCACCACCATTGGTTCTTTCAGTTTTTTCAGTTTCAACACAGCTTACAATTTTTAGGAGTTTTTCGGGTCCTCAACTTCCGGAGTGGTTTTGAAGCCCTAAACGACGTTTTTTGGGAAAATTGAGATCAACATTGATGTTCTTATATTGTTTCTTACAATCAATTTGTAGTTCTCGGATAGATCTTTCTAACGAGGTATTGAATGCATCAAAGGGAGATCATATGCCAAAGTTACGTCCCCGAGAAGTTGATGTACCAATTTACCCAAACGGGGCCCATAGTTTTGGTGCTTCATCTCCTAGGGTTAGGTTTTTGAATGTTTAGGGTTTTTCATTGTTTCTCAACAATAAATAGGCCTTCAAGCCTCATTGTAACATAGTTCACAGGCTTGCAGCCACCACATCTCTTCTCAGATATAAGCTAACAACACCCTAGTTAGTTTATTTTCATTATGTCTCTAAGAATATTTATGTTATTTGATATTAATGAAATGAAGTATTATTTCCATTGCGTCTCTGTATTATGTCTATTTCTATGTTTTATTACATTCCTGCATAAATCTGGATCAGGGAGCTTATTGAAATCTTCCAACTACACTAACAACTTACATAATATCTAGCCTTGAAGTTGTTAAATATAAGAGGCTTCCAATAAGTGACTTGTACAATGTTTGATCTAGCTCAAGTGACTCATCATCTTTGCTAAGTTTTCATCCAGTGACCATTGGTGTATTGACAAGTGAGAATTCTCCCATTCCAAATTTCTTCAAAACTTCTTTAAGGTACTTGCTTTGAGAGATAACATTTCCTTTTCTTTATTGCGAAATTTGTAAACAAATAAAGTATGAAAGTTCTCCAAGCATAAACATTTCAAATTCAAACTTGATATCAATTTCAAATTGTTGACTGAGTTCATCTGCATCACTACCAAAATTAATATCATCAACATAAAAAACAAAAACTAATTTTTTTTCATTTTCATATTTTATATACAAGGTTTTGTTCATTGCTACTCTTTTAAATCCACACTATAGTAGATATTTATCTAATCCTGAATACCATGCCCTTGGCACTATTTTTTCATAGAGCTACATTCTTCTTTGCTTGGATAGTTTCATTACTTTAATAACATGATAATTCACCCCAAAACACTATATCATTATACATATCTACATTATTAACCATCAACATATGCAAATATATATAAATAACAACACCATCATCATCTTCTAAGAAGCAGAATGAAAATGAGCAAAGGAAGAGAAGCATGAACACATAGAGACACCAGGATTGGTTTGAGACTTGGGAAAAACCCACCACAAGGAAAAACCTTGAAAATTTTTGTTCTCAGATCATCATCAAATGATTCAGAAAATAACAGTGCAATGATCCATAGATACATACCTTCATGATGTAGAAAAAAACTAACATATGCACAATAAAACCATAAACATACTACTGCTGAAGGATCCTTAATATGATAACTGAAATGCACTAACACTGGTTGTATCATACTGATGAATACAACTAATATTGAATGAGGTTTATAGATACATCTTGCAGTGGAAACACATAGATCAGATCTATAGATCTGTAAATCTATAATGGTACGAAACCACAAATAAAACTGATCACTGAAAAGCACTAAAAGTAATTGTCTAGTCCTATATTTGAGTCTAGGACATTGTCAAAGATGAATGAAAACATTTGCGCAAGAACTAATGAATTTATCAAGCACAGAACTTCCCAGAAACCCTTAGCCACGACCTCAACATGTTCTTCTCGCAGTTGTATCTTCCCTTCTTGCTACCAGGGCACTCTGTGCGTACGATTGAGGGATTGCATAGCCCAAAATAGTCTTTTAGTTCGTACCCATGGGAATGACACATTTTTCCCGTGACTATGGCCCAGATCAACTTGATCTGGCCCTAAGGCCCTGGCCACGACCTTGACAAGCTCTTCCCACAGCTAGAACAGCTTAGCCCTTCCCTTGCAACACTCTGCCCATGACTCTAGCATGAAATATGCAATTTTGTTCTTGTGTCTATGGCACAGAAGCCCTATTTTAGAGTGAGCCTCTCACTTATGATCCTAAAAATTGTGTGAGGTTCTTTCAATGAACTTATGAAAGCCAAGACAAAATAGACGAACCAAAACATTACATGCAAATCGAGGATTGCTTGAGAAAGTGTGTGAGAATGAGTTTGAGGTTGACTCTATTTATATATTTTGTGTGGGTATTCTTGGGGCTTTGACCAAATCCACATGAGTTGAGGTCGACCCATTCCATTTCATTAATAAATAAAATTATTCTTAACTTTACTTCTACTTAAACGATTGGGGCAATCTATAGGTCAATTTTGATCATCTCGAAAAGAGGAATATAAAACAATCATAATCTCGACCATCAGATTTTTCCATAGTTGAATTTGAATGTAATTTTAACAGTCCCTCTCAATAAGGGAGAATTCCACCTACCAATATTTGTTCATTGATCATGATGTCATTCTGTTATCTCCATGCATTATCATGTATCTTCACTGATCATCTCTGTTATGTAGTTTTCATGTTGTGAACATTTCTCATTAAAAATCATCAATATACTTCTCATGTTCATTTCTTCTTATCTCCTAATTTTTCTTTCTTGTATGTTGAACATTCTTAGATTTAGAAGAAAAATAATTTTTCCTTGGAGGGGAGCTTAGGATATTGCCCTTCATCCATCAGGCTATCATTTTGGATTCTATGACAGTGGTCTACTACCCCAAATATCATCATAAATCATGATCGCAGAGCATGTTGTCAAGGAGCACACATTGACCTGTAACCACATTAGGGAGCACATCTAGACCTAGAATCTCATGGGGGAGCTATACCTCTACAACCCCATATCGAGAAATAGGATATCCATCCACACAAGAGAGACCATATTGACCCTAGGATTACATCGAGGAGAACAATCTCAACCCGGAACCTCATAGGGTTATCTCAACCCATCCTATTGCCTACTGATCTTCCGATCGATTACCCTGAATAGTTATGAGGTAGAAAACCTGCATCATAATCGACTTGGGTTGTACATCGTAAGTACATTCTCAAATCATTTGCAAAGATATGAGCAATATTCCCAACAAGTCATGCTTGTGGGTATTGTTTAGTCAATTTAGTGTCCTAAATTTCTAACATAAATTATCGACCAGGGCTAGTAAACTAATGAAGTGTGATGCACTATATGTGCCTAAGTATCCGTTTTTCTTACTTCGTTGTTTTTAGTGTTTTATTGATGTTTTGGGGTTTTTATGTTTGATGCTTAGTATGCTACTCTATGCTAAAAACATGAAGTTGGATCTATGTAAAAAGGGAGAAAATGAAATGTTTATAAATGAATTAAAACAGAGTTTATTTGCAAATTATGTTCCTAACTAGAAAATGATGAAAACAGAGAATCCTAATCCATAGATATTACAGCTTCTAAATGAACATTCATGAAATGAAAAGTCCCTCAAAACACTACAACTTAATCTAATTTATTTAGTTAGAGATTTGTTGAAAGAGCTTGTGAAAAATATTAATTCTAATGCAATGAGAATCTCCTAAAACATAAAAGAAAATGCTGAAACAAATAGTAACTTAAAACATTATAGTAAAATCTCATTCATTTGATAGAAGTTTATTGGAAGAGCTTGAGAAAAATATTACTATAATGTAGTAAGGATCTCCTATGAAATGCTAAAACAACTTATAACATTACAACTAAATCTCATTCATGAGTTAGAGGTTTATTGGAAGAACTTTTGAAAGAGATTAATCATAATGTGATAAGGAAAAACAATCAATAACTCACAATATTACAACTGATTCTCATTCGTGAATTAGAGGTTTATTGGAAGATATTTTGAAAGAGACTAAATGTAGTATAATGAGGATCTTCCTTTTAACTAAGTAACAGAAAATGAAATGCTAGTAACTCAGAATATTACAATTGAATCCCATTCATTTAATAGAGATGTATTGGAAGAGATTGAGAAAGAGACTAACTGCAATATCATGAGGATCATTTATCTAAGCAAATGACATGAAACATAATGCTAAAAGCTATGATTTCAGAAAGCAGTCTAAGTAAAGAAATATGAAAAAATAGAATTGAAAATGACTTATCTAGAAAACATGTAAAACCTCCTCTGGTAGTAGGGGCCTTCTGCTACCAATTTGGTGAAATTCTTCAGCTCCTTAAAGTTGTAATCAAAACAACATCAATGAACTGAAATTCTTTATTGATAGACTCACAAATCTACATCCCATTCCATCTTAAGCTTTGTTACAAAACACTCTCTAATCCTTTCTCTTCTTTTCTTATTTTTTCACTACCCTTGATAGGAAAAAACTTCCCCTATTTATACAAAATTATGAGAAGTTATCTCATTAATGAGAGTCCATGAATCTCTCCCTCTATCTTTAGAGTTACAATCAAAATAGAAAATGATAAGACACATGTCTTTTTGGAGTTTCAATATAAATAAGAAATGAGACACATATCTTCTTAGAGTTTCAATACAAAAAGGAAATGAGACACATGTCCTCATGATCCCATGATCTTCTCCACTCAAATTCGAATTTGGTTTTGGGAGACCACATAAAGGTCTTTTAGAAGCTTCCTTTTGACCTACACATGTCACAAAACACATAACACATATATAGATATATGAAACTATGTTAATTTTCTAGTTTCTAATCATAAATTCACTTTAAACACATAAAATAAATAACTTTGGAAGACAAGGATACTAACCCATATATTTATGAAAATGGTTACTTGATGTAGGGTTTTAGGTCAGATAGTTATGAAATGAGAGCTAAATGGTAATGACATAATGGAAATATGTATGAATATGGAAAACACTTTTGAGACTCAACATACCCTTCAACTGAAGTTGTTGCATGTCCTCATGCAACTATTGCAATGATTCATTTGTTCATGAGTTGATATTTTATGAGTTTTGAATCATATTGATTCGTTCCAAACTTTGCTTTATAATATTTTCTTTTGGAAAAGTATAATACATTTGATTGCAACATTTTTTTTATGGTTGGTTCTTGTGTGAAAACCGATTTTTTGTAGCAATGGTTCTTGTGTAACAATGTTTTATTTTCTTTGTTGCATCAAAGTTCATGAAAACATTTAGAATCAATTACTTCATCAATGAATTGATCATTTGCAAGGCATATATTCTTTTGGATCATGTTGCAACAATAGTTGGTTGGGAAGTATATGTGGGTGGAAATGAAATGAAAATGTGTGATAGTGTATGACATGTGGATATGAAATGATGTCTCTTCCCCCCCAACTAAAGATATGACAATGTGAAAAAGGGAGTGAGGAATTTTTCCAAAGTTACAATTTTAGCATTCTAATGAATTACATGACTAAAAATTAGAAAACCACATACCTTCACTTACCTTAAATGTGGATGAGTTGTGTATACTGAAGAGTGTGGCTGTTGATATTGTTGGATCAGGAACTATGTAAACAAATGAATTTGATCTGCTTCTTTGTTCCCTTTGTTCTCTTTGTGCTGATGGAAATATTGAGATCTTTATTGTTGCTGATACAAATTGATTCTTGCTGCAAACTGCTGAAATGATGTAGTCTTCAATTGTTACAAAATCCGATGGTACAATTCTAGTCATGCCAATAGATGTGTTGATGTCGAGCATGAAGAGAAGTCATTGGATTACCGACCATTGATGAATGTCGTTAAACAATACGAGGCAAAATCACCATTAACGTCAATGGGTGCCAAGGTACCTAAGTACATCTTGCAAAGTGAGAATAAATGGGCTGATTTCTAGCCACTTGTAAGATCTGACGATCAAGGGACATTGATGTATTCCCATGATTGTCAGCGAGAGAACTTGTCATTAATACATACAAACCTCAAGATACTATTAAGGACTCTAGTCTTGGACCTAGATAATGTGTTGATGTCAATAGGCCAAGACTTGTTAGAAGGGAGACCTTAAGGAATCCTCCATCATCTAACGTGAACATGAAAGAATAATTTTTGAAGGACTATGGATTCAATAATTTTCATTGAAGCAAGGTTTATTTGCAAAATGAAAAGGATAGGAAAAGGAAAATGGAAATGAACAATGAAAAATGGAAAATGATAATGGGAAACAAGCATGTAGGTGAGCTTATTGCTTTTATTTGTGGAGTAGACAAAAAGTAATGGAAAGTGTATGTGAATGAAATAAAATGAACAACTAACTCTTACTGGGAAAATAATGGTGGTTTGATTTGAATTTCTTAGTTGGATTTACAATTCAAAAATAGAGGAAAAGTAATGGTCTTGATGGATATGAAGATGGACTTGTTCTTATGTTTCTCATGAAATCCGTCCTTTGAAAACCAATCATGTGGACAATTAGTTTCCTTCAATGATCATTCAATCATCCCAAATCTTCAAAAAAAAACTTGACATAAAGAACATAAGTGTGTTAAAAAAGAAGTAGCTAATTTCTTTCTGATTCTTACGCAAAAATTAAATGTCAAATGAAACAGATTAAGGTAAATCAAAAAGTTCTATATTCAGTCCAATTCATGATATCGATAACAATCCATTTTTAAAGAATAACCATAAAAAATAAATCAACTCCCTATTGTTGGATGACTTCATGCACTGTGCTTAGTAAAACAATTGGCATCACAAAGATTCGTTGTGTTATGCAAGTTAAAACTTTATAGAAAAATACACATCAACAATATTAATGCCAAATGTTTAGAAATTATCTAAAGAATCTTCCAATTGTCCTGCAAACCATTATTAAGAAGAATTTTTTTTTTTTTTTTTTTTTTGAATATATATATTTTTTAAATTTTTATATTAAAAAAAAATTATAATAAAGATTTTATTTTATTTATTTTTTAAATAATTTTATTTTTAATTTTTAATTTTATTTTTATTTTTAATTTTTTAATGAAATAAAGCATGGATGAAATAATTGTCCTTATGAATATTTTTGAAACAAAGTTATGCCAATGCCTCTTTCATGCAAGATAAAAATAAAAAGTTTGAAATTTCTAAAGTCAAGTTCCTAACTATAAAGGAGATGAAGGTAGAATCTTTTTCAATTTATACAACTTGAATTTGATGCACATGTGATAATGTCTTTGCCTCAAATAATCCATTTGTCACTCATAATCTTCCACCATAGATGAATTCTGCCACATTTTCCTTCAAATAAGGAAATCAGATCCTTGATTATTTCTCAAAATTGAATTTTATAAAACCGTGACTGTTTTCATTAAAAAAAAAATATTTTTCTCTCACGCACACTGCAAATTAGTGTTCCGAAGAACCCTAACTTTCTCCCAAATGGCTACGAATTTTAGAAATTTTTAATAAGATTACCTAATTCACCCCGTTCCAGAAAAAACCCATGTTTTAGTTTTTTCTAATTTGCCTCGGTTTGCTCAGACAATTCGTTTTAAAATCGGGTGTTTTTGAAAATTACGCATTTCGTTTTCTGGCAATTACTTGTGGTTTGATTTGTTTTTATTTATAGGTTTTGAAGTGTAATGGCTTGTATCTTACAGAGAAGTTTAGATCGATTTCTCTCATTTCAATTACTTTCAATGGAATCTACAATCTTCTTTTCATCAACAGAGTAAAATCTTCTCTTCATCAACAATTTCTTCATATGATACACTTCCATTGTCTGTCTCTACAATTGAATTTGTAATCTTCTCTTTATCAACAATTTGTAATCTTCTCCTCATCAACAATTTGCAGTCTTCTCCTCATCAACAGTTTCTTCATGTAATATACCTTCATTGTGTGCAAATTTTTAAAAATGATTTCTAATAACTCTTGTTTGAGGAAAAAAGAATATGGAAAAGAGAAGGTTCCTTTTTTTTTTAAATTGCAGTGCATGGGTCTTTGTGTGGATTGAAGGACTGCATATATGCATAAAGCCAAGCCAAAGGCTAGCCTCATGCGTATGCGTGGGTCTTATTTCCATGAGCCAATTTATTTATTTATTTATTTTAAATTAATTTTTTTTTTATTTAATTTGTTAATAAAATTATATATTATATTTTCAAAAATTCAAAAATATACATATATATTTCATTAAACAAAACAATTATTGAAATTAAAATTTTTCATCATTTTTAAAGTTTATTGTAAAATGAAATGAAATGATGAAAACATAATTTATTATTATTTTTAACATAAAAATTATTTTTCTGATCCTTTAGATCACACAAAGTGCAAGAGGAGAGCATACTTGAGAAATTATTAATTTTTTTTTTTTTAGATGTTAGAATAAGGTTACCTAGATGCACTTCTCCGGCAACGGCGCCAAAATGTTTAGTCAATTTAGTGTCCTAAATTGCTAACATAAATTATCGACCAGGGCTAGTAAACTAATGAAGTGTGATGCACTATATGTGCCTAAGTATCCATTTTTCTTACTTCATTGTTTTTAGTGTTTTATTGATGTTTTGGGGTTTTTATGTTTGATGCTTAGTATGCTACTCTATGCTAAAAAGATGAAGTTAGATCTATGTCAAAAGGGAGAAAATGAAATGTTAATAAATGAATTAAAACAGAGTTTATTTGCAAATTTTGTTCCTAACTAGAAAATGATGAAAACAAAGAATCCTAATTCGTAGATATTACAGCTTCTAAATGAACATTTATGAAATGAAAAGTCACTCAAAACACTACAACTTAATTTGATTCATTTAGTTAGAGATTTGTTGGAAGAGCTTGTGAAAAAGATTAATTCTAATGCAATGAGAATCTCCTAAAACATAAAAGGAAATGCTGAAACAAATAGTAACTTAAAATATTATAGTGAAATCTCATTCATTTGATAGAAGTTTATTGGAAGAGTTTGAGAAAAACATTACTATAATGTAGTAAGGATCTCCTATGAAATGCTGAAACAACTTATAACATTACAACTAAATCTCATTCATGAGTTAGAGGTTTATTGGAAGAACTTTTGAAAGAGATTAATCATAATGTGATAAGGAAAAACAATCAATAACTCACAATATTACAACCAAGTCTCATTCGTGAATTAGAGGTTTATTGGAAGAGATTTTGAAAGAGACTAACTGTAGTATAATGAGGATCTTCCTTTTAACTAAGTAACATAAAATGAAATGCTAATAACTTAGAATATTACAATTGAATCCCATTCATTTAATAGAGATGTATTGGAAGAGATTGAGAAAGAGACTAACTGCAATATCATGAGGATAATTTATCTAAGAAAATGACATGAAACATAATGCTAAAAGCTATGATTTCATAAAGCAGTCTAAGAAAGAAAATATGACAAAACAGAATTGAAAATAACTTATTTAGAAAACATGTAAAACCTCCTCGAATAGCAGGGGCCCTCTGCTACCAATTTGGTGAAATTCTTCAACTCCTTAAAGTTGTAATCAAAATAGCATTAATGAACTGAACTTCTTTATTGATAGACTCACAAATATACATCCCATTCCATCGTAAGCTTTGTTACAAAACACTCTCTAATCATTTTTCTTCTTCTCCTATTTTTTCACTACCCTTGATAGGAAAAAGCTTTCCCTATTTATACAAAAATATGAGAAGTTATCTCATTAATGAGAGTCCATGAATCTCTCCCCCTATCTCTAGAGTTACAATCAAAATAGGAAATGATAAGACACATGTCTTTTTGGAGTTTCAATACAAAAACGAAATGAGACACATGTCCTCATGATCCCATGATCTTCTCCACTCAAATTCGAATTTGGTTTTGGGATCCACATAAAGGTATTTTAGAAACTTATTTTTGATCTACACATGTCACAAAAATCATAACACATATATAGATATATGAAACTATGTTAATTTTCTAGTTTCTAATCATAAATTCACTTTAAACACATAAAATAAATAACTTCGGAAGACAAGGATCCTAACCCATATATTTATGAAAATGGTTACTTGATGTAGGGTTTTAGGTCAGATAGTTATGAAATGAGAGCTAAATGGTAATGACATAATGAAAATATGTATGAATATGGAAAACACTTTTGAGACTCAATAGGTATGATGCCAATTGGGGTATACTCTATAAATACCAATTAGGGGAGCAGACACCCTATGAATATAGGGGAGAAACATCTCTAACCCTATGATTAACAAATAGTTAATACACCCTATTTTCTAGAGTTCCCTCAACACCAGGATCCTTTTATCTCAATTCTTCATCCTGGGAGCTTAGGCAGGCAAGAAGAGTTAGCTCATTGTCCTCGATCAAGATTTCTCTCATCTGGTATCTACCTATCACAATATTAGTTGATTCATGTTCATACAGGACATCAAATCAAGTGTTATGTTAGAACACACATAATCATGTAAAACAGAACAAGATATCAATCATAACAATATACCGTAATCACCCTCACTCTCACGGAGGTGTCAATCACAATCCTAAGCTTGTCTCGAACAACACCATTGTCTCAATAAATGGAGAAACCATGGTACCAACTATATTCAAATGTGATTCTCTGTTATCACAGTGTATCCATGTCTTAGGGCCAGATCATGGTTAAATAACTCTCTAAGGATATTCTTCATTCTGCCTCACAACTAGCTTTGCTAGCAGCATTGTACCCGACCTCAGTCGTGCTATGGCCCTCTCTTCCAAGATATCATGGCAGATCTTATATTATGGTGGAATAAAAATGTGCTCATCAATAATAATCCCAAACATCATTAGTTCATTCATGCAAATACATATCATGGGAGATATATCTCAACCTTTACAGGTAGAACGTTTCATTCAGATATTTCAAAAGGATGTTTCATAGCAATTCTCAATTAAGCAACTTAATAATGAAATTAATCATGTTCTATACACATCATATACAGATGGATTTTCAAAGGGGAAATCAATGCTCCAATCAACCATCGGATGCCATTTCAAGTTCAACATTTTAACTTTAAATTATATATTCCAAGGATTTAAATTTTCATTACAAAGACATTTCAACAGTGTTGCAACATGGGATTTATTTCCCAAATTCTAGAAATTGATTCATCATGTCATGATACATCATTACGAAATTTAGAAGCCATATCCCTCTTACTTAGATTGTCATAGGATCATCACCTTTCAAGAGTAGAATATCAGTATGTAAAACCAAATCCATAATCAAAATCAAGGCCATACCTTGGAACTCATTATCCTGACTTCATCAAATAACTATCAAATATGGAAAAATCTGAATCGGAGGGCTTGCATCATGCAACGATCTCAGTAAGCACAATGTATCACCAAGCCAACATACCTAGCCTTACATAAGTCAATGTTGTGTCAACAAAATAATCTCATCATATTTTAGAAGCTAGACTAAAACTATTATCAAAGACATTGATTTCATAGTATCAATTCTTTCAATGAAGTGATAGGTAGATCTCATATCAAGTCTTGACTTCATTCACTATTGATCCATAAAGTTTTTCATTTAACATGCCATTACAAGCCATTTCAATCACTCGAAGAAATTTCATACATCAAGGTTAATTCATGAAAGTTTCATCTTCATACCGAATCACAACAACCATTGTGCTAGGAATCAAGTAGGCCAATACATAACCATAATTATGAATACTCACATACGACACTGAAGGTTGTGGGCATTATGATGTATGTGTTGTCCCTTATGGAAACCCACTTGTAACATGATAAGTATGTGGTAATCGAATGAGTTCACATGTCAATTTATAGGTGACCGAGTGATGCACCAGAGTGACAGAATGATTGCACAAAGGTATGCAAGTCAAAGACAGTAGAATTATAAATTTGAACATTTGGAGAAATATACATATATTCTATGAAGCAAAGTCACATACACACATGGATATGAAGAAGAAAAGGTGCGTACATTAGGCACACTATGATTCTCTAAATACCAAGGGTGTTCAACATGGTATTGGCCCACAATATTGAGTATATTAATGGCTATTTGATCCCGTCAAAGGTTACCACCAGAACTAGTGTGGTTTTAGCCTGTGGTATTGGATAAGGCTAAAGCTATATAAGGAGGTGAAGACCAAATAATTAAGGTGTGCATATGTGAGAGTGATTGACGATTATTTTTTATTTGAATTTTTATTGCATGGTATGGGATATTGATGAATGGTTAATATGAAATAAGTATGCACTCGATAATACAATCATGGATCAAGATCATTAGACCTGAAATTACTATGGAATCTATGATCTTCTTATGGATCAATTAGATCTTTGTTTCTCATGTCTGTTTATTTCTGTGTATGACGTGAACTGGTATGTATAATTTTTTGTTGATCTGCGCAAGTGTGACTTGGAAATTGCATATCTATACGCAGGTTTGGCACAGGTAACGCATGTACCCACATGGATTCTATTCCGACTAGCATATATTTTATGAAGTATGTTGAGATATACACGTGGGTTTATATCCAGAAAATGCATATAAACATGGAAATGTCTTATGTAAAATGCATATGAAAGTCAAAGTTTCTACTGAAGAATATGTTTAATTTGTCTATACAGTATTATTGTATTTTATTTGTCTGTCGATGAAGTCTTCATGTTGATATGAGATTAATAGTGATGTATAAAGTTTAATTGATTGAGTATTAATTCATTGAAGAATATCCATGATGCAACTAATTGTTTCAGGTTCAGAGATCTGTGATCTAAAAGAATATTTTGGTATGCCTATGTGCAATTCATTGTCTGGGTTAGATTAACAGTAGGTCATAATTTGGTATATTGAGATCTATACAGAGGTTTAATTTATGAAAATCATGTATACACGTGGGTTAGTTTAAGGAAAGTAGCGTACATGTTCAGACATATGATTGATCAGGGTTGCAGTTGATTCAGTATGCTGATGTAGTTCTTTTAGTTTATGTTTTGATATTCTTGTTACATTGATCTCACTGTTTTGGTTGGTTTGAGTTGGTGATTGCTTGAGTAATTGTTTGGTTTAGTGATTGATTGGTTCAATGGTTGTTTGATTCAACGATTCAATGTTTGGTTAAATTATTTTGTATAGTGATCAATTTCAGGTTTGATTTATGATATTGGACTTACATGATGTTAGTGGGTTCAGTCTGAAAATTTGATGAAAAGTGGCTTACAAGTTGTAATGTGTTGAAGTAGGTGTATCCAGTGTGAAAATTTATGAAACGTGGTCCACGATGGTGCTGAGGGTTGGAGCCTTCAATGAGGAAGTCAAATCTTCGTACCAATTTTATCTGGTGATCATATTAGGGGGTTGGAGCTCCCTTCCAATGGGTGCTCTTGAACGATATTAGGGGGTTGAAGCTCCCTTATAGTAGGAGTTGGAGAATGAGTGAAGGTTGTAGCCTTCAGTAGGTGAGTGCCTATGTGCTAGTATGAGTCTGCGCCAGTATAAGATTGTAAGAATTTTTTCATAATAATAAGATTGAAGGCAGAGTTAAAAGAAATGGTGGTTTTCTCCCACATTTTTTTTCCACCTTAAATCCTGGTGTTCATGTGTGTTTCTTGTGTATAACGATTTATTATGTTCTTACTGCATTTTTTTACTTCTTATCCAATGTCTAGTGAATCATTGATATGTTTTTTTAACACAAAAGAATGAATATTTAATTGAAATAGACTTTTACTGGATATACACTAGTTTTATGCATAAAAGTCGTGTATATATGCAGGTTTACTTAAATAAAGTAGCGTACATAAATCAATATAAAATAAAAAAATTATGAATTTTTTAAAATATTGATTCACTCCCCCCTCCCCCCACCCCCCCTCTCTTAGTATTTTTCCCATCAATTGGTATTAGAGCAAGTCCTTCATAAGAAGCTTGATCACTAGAAGGAAGATCCACCAAGATGAGCAATCAAGAAGGGACAACATCTATCAGGCCCACTCTTCAGTGGAATTAATCTACTCTTCTTGAAGACAAGAGCAATATCCTATCTATACTCTCTTAGAGAAAATGTATGGGAAATGACTGAAGGAGGTTATCGGTATCCAGCCAGAGTTCCCACAGATGTGGCAGAAATGAAGAAATATGAAACCAATGCAAAAATTGTCGATGCCTTATTAGGAAGCCTGACAGAATCAGAATTTGTGAAAGCTATGCAACTAAATTGAGCAAGGGTAATGTGGGACAATATCATCCAGATCTATGAAGGCGATGACAAGGTAAAAAGTTGTAAACTCCAAACTCTTAGAATTCAATATGAAACTCTCAAAATGTATAATGATGAAATTATTTCAAGTTTCTTTCTACTAGTAGATGAGATAGTGAATCGTATGAGAAATCTAGGTGAAGATATAAAAGAATCACCCTTAGTAGAGAAAATCTTGAGATCTCTAACTCCAAAATTCGAGTCAAAATTGTTTTCCATTGAAGAAAATTGGGATCTGCAGAGCCTTACTCTTGTACAACTTCACAGGATCTTAAAAGCCTTTGAAATGAGAAAAGGAGGTCCCTTAAAAATCAGAAAAGTTGCATTCAAGCAACTACAAGAGGAAAATAAAAGGAAGAACACATTAATCATGTTAGATGTCAGAAGAAGATGAGGTAAATTTTGTAAAGAAACTCCAACTATGCACCGGAAGGTTCAGAGAAAAGCTTCCCTTCAAGAGTTTTTCTTCTGGTAGAAATCGTCATTATGCTGCTAAGTGTCCCTATAAAGAAAACCATGAAAAATTAAAATAAACTACAAAAGTAAATAGGAAATGATTTGAAAACAAGAAAATTTATTATACAAATGAAGATAGTGATGGTTGGTAAAATAGTGAAGAGGGAGATTCTGATCAAGACTTTAAATTATTCGTGGAATTTGAAAGAAATACTAATGAGTCTGATGAAAAATCCATGGATTGTTTAGAAGACAAATATTTTTTTGAAGAAATCACTCAATTTAAAGTATGTTTAGAAGAAGATAAAATAGTTATAAATACTTTAAAGGAACAACTCATAGAAAAGGAGAAGCATAATCAAAATCTAGAATGTGAAATATTATTAAGTCTAAGGAAGGAACTTGAGAAGATAAAAACTCTAAAACTTATATTTGCTAAAGGATCTGAAATTTTAGATGAAATCATCAAGGTACAACACTCTGCTCTTATGAAGACATGTCTTGGATACAGTGGAGAAACATCAATATAGAAAATTCCTCTACAGTAACAATAAGTTATCTTAATGCGGCAAAAATGAGTTAGCAAAACACCAGATTTTAGAAAAATAAAAAATATACTCCACAGGTAAATCATTCTCTCTCTAATCCAAGGATAAACAAAAATAGAAGCTTCAATCAAAAGTTAAACAACACCAAATGATACTATGATCACAAAATTTTCTACTTTAATGGACAATTTTCCTCCTGCCATAATTTTGGTCACATTGTTGCTCAATGTGTTGCATATAAAACCATCATGACTAAAGAAGCATGAAAACAAAGGAATGAGTCCAGAATCAAGAAAAAATCCTATAATAATTTATCACCTCTTCTATATGATATTGAATGCTCATTTTGCAATAAATTTGGACATGAGGAATATGAATGTAGGAGAAAAATACAACCATAATCTCAAAAGGAGAAAACAAAAAAGAAAATTCTAAGGTATGGAAAAGGCCGAATTTAGAATTTGAAAGTTGTAGTATAGAATTATATGCAGAGGATCAATAAAATCAGTCGTACATTGACACTGGATGCTCAAAACACATGATATGTGATAAAGATAAGCTTATTTCATACAATAAACTAGAGAAAGAAAATAATGTTACTTTTGGAAATGACTCACCTGCTATCATTAAAGGTAAAGGTTCTGTTTTTCTAAAAGAAAAGGTTAAAGTTGGTATTGTTATGCTTATCAATGGATTGAATCATAACTTGTTAAGTGTTAGTCAAATGTGTGGCCAAGGAAATGAGCTTGTTTTCATATCAAAATAATGTGTGGTTCGTGAACTTGACACATGGAAGACCATATTAAATGGAACAATAACTTTGAGTAATATTAATGTATTTAAAGGCGATCAAGAACAATGTTACTTGGGAAAAATGGAGGAAATTTTTCTATGGCACAAAAGGTTTGGACATCTAAGCTTCTCTCAACTACAAAAATCAGGAAAGATTAAATATTTTCATGATTTTCCCAACATCACCTTGCCAAAAAGTACCATATGCAAGTCCTGCCAATTCTGTAAGAAAACCATGGTACAATTAAATGCTAAAGAAGGATCAACAAGTAAGCCTCTTCATCTTATTCATATTTATTTATGTGGTCCAGTAGAGAAAATGTAACCTCGAGGAGAACAATACTTCATCTTATTTATTGATGAATTATCTAGAATGTGCTGGATTGGTTTATTAAAACAAAAATATGAAACATTTGATAAATTGGAATTCCTTAAAGCATTAGTGGAAAATGAGTTAGATCTAAAAATCAAATGTATCAAATCTAAAATAGAAGGAGAATTCATATTAAATGAATTTTTGTATTTCTGTGAATAACATGGCATCAAAAGGTAGTTTTTTGTAGCCAGAACTCCTTAGAAAAATGGGGTATAAGAAAAGGTGAATAGAACAATCGAGAAAATGGTCTGTATTATGCTTGACGAGTCCGGAACACCTAACACATTCTAGGGTGAATCATCACATACCATATTAAATATTCTCAAAAAAGCTCATGTTCGAGTAAACATAGATAAAACTCATTATGAAATTTTTTATGGTAAGCCTCCTACTGTAAAGTATTTTAGAGTCTTCGAAAGTAAATGTTTCATAAAAAATAATGATGAAAAACTTGGTGAGTGTGAAGCTAGGGAAGATGAAGGAATTCTTATTGGTTACACATCTATAAGCAAAGGAAACAAATGTTACAATAAAAGACTTCAAAATATTCTTGAATATATTGATGTTGTAATTGATGAAGCATGCACAGATTCCAAAAGGGTGACAACAACAGAAGATGGTGATGATGAATGCTTTCCCACATCAAATCAAAGTGATGTAGAAGATGAAAATAATGAAACATCAAAATAAGGCACAACCAATAGGGAAAAGACTCCATCCAGGTATGTTCAAAAGAATCATCGAGAAACTCAAATTATAGCAGAAAAAGAAACTAGGGTACAAACAAGAAGAACTATTGTGGGATCTTCTAGTTATATAGCTTTATTATCCACTATTGAACCTCAAAATGTAAATCAAGATAGAAAATATGAATGTTGGGTCAAGGTCACGGATGAATAAACTTGATCAAATTGAAAATAATAAAACATGAGAATTAGTTCCAAGGCTTCATGATAAAAATGTTATTGTGACAAAATGGATATTAAAAAATAAATTGAATGAAAATTGAGAATTCATTAGAAATAAATCTAGACTTGTTTGCAAAGGACGTGCTCAATAAGAAGGTATAGACTTTGAAGAAACATTGCACCTGTAGCCAGACTTGAAGCCATAAGAATGTTTCTTGCATTTTATAGATTACTTCAATTCAAATTTTATCAAATGGACGTAAAATATGCATTCCTTAATGGAGATCTAGAAGAAGAAGAATATATTGAATGGGTTCATTCTAGGAAATTATGAAAACTTTTTTTTAACTCAAAAAGGCATTATATGGTCTAAAACAAGCTCCTCGTGCATGGTATTATCGTCTTGACAAGTATGTTCAACAAGGTTTCACAAAAGGGTCTGCAGATAGCAACCTATACACAAAAATAGATGATGATAAACTACTAATTATTGTTGTTTATGTAGATGATATCATATTTACCAACAATGAATAATATATGAGTCAAAAGTTTTCTTATGTTATGCATCAAGAATTTTAAATGTATTTACTTGGGGAACTAACATATTTTCTTGTTTTACAAGTAAAACAAGCAAAGGATGGCATCTTTCTCACACAAACAAAATATCTCAAGAAGATTCTGAAGAAATATGGGATGGAAAACTTGTATGTACTCCAATGATGACAGGATGTATCCTTAGCTCACATGATGAATCCCCTTTAGTGAATCAACCAAAATACATGTCTATGATTAGAATTTTACCTTATCTAACAGGTACTAGACCAAGTATCATGCATGCAGTAGGGATTGTGAGACGATTCCAAGAAAACCCAAAGGAAACACACCTTCAAGCATCTAAGAGAATATTCAAATATCTACAAGGAACTCAAGAATTTGGCTTATGGTATCCTAAAGATGCAGATATTACTCTTCATGCCTACACACATGCAGCCTCAATTGGAAATGTTGATGACTGGAAAAGCACTAGTAAATGTGCATTTTACTTGGGATCCTGATTGGTATCATGGTTCAGCGAGAAAAAATATTATATTGCCTTATCTACTATAGAAGCAGAATATGTTGTTGTGGCATCTTATTGTACATAACTTCTTTGGATGATGAAAACATTGTAGGATATTCAAATCAAGTGCTCTCCACCCATTTCAATCCTATGTGATAATAGAAGTGCTATTAGCATTTCGCAAAATCCTGTTATGCACTCCAAAACCAAGCACAATCCAATTAAGTAACATTTTCTAAGAGAACAAGTGCTTGAACAAAGGGTCAAACTGGATTTTTTTCCCTCAAAAGAAAAAATTGTTGATATATTTAAAAAACCTCTTCCACGAGAAGCATTTGAATACCTCAGATGAAAACTAGGAGTAATCTTTGTTTCATCTCTCCGTTGATTAGTTTCTTTCAAGTACAGGTGATATCTCAGAAGTTTACTTTATGTACGTGTGTTTTATGAAAGACAGTTGTGTATATACGCGAGTTCCTATATAGAAAGTCATGTATATCTTTCTCTAATAAGAAAACCATGGGCCAGACTCAAGAATAGATTATGATATTCTTCAGTCAGTTATTATTTTAGCTTTCATCTTCTGTTTTTGATGATTATAGTCTGCTACTATTACTTATAACTAGTTTTGAGTACTAATGATCTATGAGGTGGTATAATATGACATTTATTTTTTTCTGATTAATGAATATGCTTTGATATATGAGTTGATATGGTTAGATTTGGTTGAGAAAAAGTAGCACAAGTTCAGGGGGAGAATTAGTCATGCTGCTAATGATGCATTGTTGGCATTATGTTTGCAATATTGCTAAAGAAACTTATGTAGTTGGTTGAAGGATGCTATGGTGCAATATTTTGGTCTTGGTCATAAAATTTGTATCTGTAATATAATTCTTGTAATACTTATTCATGTTTCAACTACTTAAGGTAAATTCATTTATATTTGTAATCCCATATTGATGGGAATATGATGTTATGTAACCCCACCTGGTTGGGAGGTTGATGTAAGTTTGAATCCTTGGTGATAGGAAAGGTCATATTCAAATGAGTCATAGAGTTGTGTACTTCATTGAAAATATTTTAGGAGGTTTAGCATGTGCTCAAGGGGAGCATTGGTCAACCCTTTTCCCTTGATGTCAAAGGGTGAGAATTTGTGTTTCAATTACAAATATTGATGTATTTTTTAGGTATATTCATGATTTGGTGATAAAAAATCAATTTGGTTTCCATCCAGTCCAACGGGGGAGATTGTTGGCAGTATGATGTATGTGTTTTCCTCGATGGCAACCCACTTGTAATAGGATACATATGTGGTAACTGAAGGAGTTCACAGGTTAGTTCATAGGTTGCAGAGTAATGGAAAAGAATGGCGGAATGATTGGAAAAAGGTATGCATGTTAGAGACAAAAGAATTATAAAGGTGAAAATTTGAAGAAATATATGTGGATTATATGAAGTAAACTTGTGTACACATGTACATATGAAGAAGAAAAGGCGCATACATTTGGCGCACTATGATTGTCTAAATATGAAGGATATTTACCATGGTATTGGCCCACAATATTGAGCATAGTAATGACTATTTGATCTCGTCAATGATTACGACCAACAGTAGTGTGATTTTGGCCTCTGGTATTGCCTAAGGTTGAAGCTATATAATGAGGTGAAGATCAAAGTCTTAAGGTGTGCACATGTGAGAGTGATTGAAGATTATTTTTTATATTAATTTTTACTGCATGGTATGGGCTATTAATGAATGGTTAATCTGAAATACATATGAACCTAGTAATATAATCATGGATCAAGATCATTATACATGAAGTGACTATGGACTCTATGATCTGCTTATGGATTTATTAGATCTAGGTTTCTAATGTCTGTTTATTTTTATGTACGACGTGATCTGGTATGTCTGAAGTTTTGATGATTTGCGCAAGTGTGAGTTGGAAATTGCAGATCTATACGTAGGTTTGGCACAAGTAAGGCACATACACATGCATCTTCTTTTCCGAGAAGTAACGTATATATTATGCATTAAGTTTAGATCTATACGTGTGTTTATTTCTTCAAAATCGTGTATACATGGGGAAAATTCTTATGTAAAACTTGTATGAAATTCATGGTTTCTGCCAAAGAATATGTCTAATATGTCTATACGGTATTGTTGTTTTGTGTTTTCTATCGATGAAGTTTTCATGTTGATCTAGGCTTAATAGTGATGTCTGAATTTGAATTTATTGATTATCCATTCATTGAATAATATCCATGATGTAGCTAACTATTTGAGGTTCAGAGATCTTTGATCTGACAGAATGTTCCAATATGTCTATGTGAAATTAATTATTTGGTTCAGATTAACAGTAGGTCAGAATTTGGTATATTGAGATCCGTACGGAGGTTTCATTCCTAAAAAGCGCGTATACACACGGTTTTGTTTAATAAAAGTAGCATACATATTTTTTCATATGATTGATCAGGTTTGTAGTTGATTCAGTTTGTTGATGCAGTGGTTTTGGATGCAGTTCTTATATTTTGGTTTCAATGATCTCACTATTTTGGTTGATTTGAGTTGGTGATTGGTTGAGTGACTATTTGGTTTAGTGATTGATTGGTTCAGTCATTTATTGGTTCAATGGTTGTTTGATTTAGCGATTCATTGATTTTTTGAATGACTTGGTACAATGATCAGTTTCAATTTTGATTTATGATATTGGGCTTAAATGATGTTAGTGGGTTCAGTTTAAAAATTTGATGAAAATTGGCCTACAAGTTGTAATTTTTTGAAGCAAGTGGATCTAGTGTGAAAATTTATGAAACATGGTCCATGATGGTGCTAAGGTTTAGAGCCTTTAATGAGGAATTAGAAGCTTCTTGCCAGTAGTAGCTATTGATGAGATTAGGGGGTTGGACCTCCCTTACAGTGGGTGCCAGTAAACGATATTAGGGGGTTGAAGGTCCATTCCAGTAGGAGTTGGAGAATAAGTGAAGGTTGTAGCCTTTAGTAGTTGGGTGTCTATGTGTTGTTATGAGTCTGCACTAGTACATGATTGTAAGAAGTTTTTCATAATAATAATATTGAAGAGAGAGACAACAACAACGATGGTTTTATCCCACACTAGGTTTCCACCTTAAATCCTGGTGTTCATTTGTGTTTCTTGTGTATAATGCTTTATTCTATACTCACTACACTTGTTTACTGCTTATTTAATGTCTAATGAATCACTGACATACTCGTTTAAGAAAAATTGATGAAGATTTAACTAAAATATAGTTTTATTGAATATACGCTAGTTGTATGAATAAAAGTTGTGCATATGCGCAGGTTTACTTTAAAAAGTAGCATACAGAAATCAGAATAAATTAAAAATTTTATGAATGTTTTAAAATATTGATTCGCCCCCTTTTCCCAACAAAGTTCACTATGCCTACATAGCATTTCCATTAGGGGAAATCAACAATCAACAGATAAAGTCCAAATGGGAAGATATATAATTCAAATACATGTCTCAATCATCAATTCAAAGTTCCAAACATAACTCATCTATATCAATCAACCACAACATGTAGAAAAAACATCAAGCACAAGGACATAATCATATGAATGTCTCGATCACCTATAAACACAAGTTGAACTCAAACATATGAACTTTTCTTTCTGACATATATTGCTACTATATGTTATCACTCCGTAATTTTTGAGGTGACAGATTAAATCATAGAGGTAAGCTTAGAACCACTTTCGAAACTGGGAATCTAGACCTTCTAGTTTCAGAGAGGGATCTCTCTTTATAATTTAGCTTTGTTTGACTCAAGGTATTAGGCTAGTTATTAAGTTCAGGTTTGGGTTTTTTGTGTTGTTCGGTTGCAACAGGGGAGATAAGCCATTGGGAAAATGGAGTCACAAGTTTGGATTGGTCAAATATATATTTTACAGGCTAAAATTACAAGGAAGGGTAGGCAACTATACTATATCCTTTAAAATCTGTGGTATGATGATTGAGGAATTGATTTAGAATATCCAATTAAAAACAAAGCAATTAAGAGTTCTGAGTTTAATTTTCAGTGGAAAACATAGAAATTATTCATAATCTAGATACAAAGTATACATTTAAACAAATTCTATTCTTTATCTTGTTAGAATAATTCATATTTAGAAACACATAATGAAAACATGAAATAAACACATTAACATAGATACATGCACTTCACCAATAAAATTAACACAAGAATCCTTTAATAATTTCATTGTATTACTGAAGATATGATCAATAGTGGCTCTATGAGTTGCTTTACAATTTCAAGTCATTTCTTCCAACAAGTCCCAACATGAATACTTCGAATTATGAAGTATTTATACAAAATTATTACAAAATATCTTGATAATAGAGATCAAGATAGAATCCTAAAATATCTAGAAATTGTTTACAAAATAGTATAAGAATCTTGGAATAGGTAAACTACTGAAAGTGTGGGCCCTATTGTTGAGGATGCATGTTGATGACTTGCCCTTCAAATCTAGTGCGTGGTTTACCTTGCTGTCAGGAGGTGAAAAAATTTACTCAAGTAACTCACACAATTTATCCCTTCTATCTTCGGTTGGAATAGAAAATTTGATTATTTTTCTATAGGCCTCATCAACTACTATATATTAACAAAAAGTGGGTTTGATGATGAATAGATGTCTCAGCTCATTACTGATGAAAAAATCATAATCAATGGCCTTCGTGAATGATTTCCCTGTAATATGCCCCTTTATACCTGCAAATCTACATGTTTCTTGGGAAATCTTGTCTAGCTTTTCCTGGTAGTCATTCAAGTTTATTAATTTGTCTAGCAACTGCATCTTCCTATGAAATATTTGAATGTTGGTATCTAAATTTTTGCACTTATTCTCCAACTGAGGCAAGAGGTTCCTTTTGGTATGCACTCCACTTCCAGTATGTTCTTTTTCCTATCTTGAATCCCCAACTATTCTAGTTATTCTCTAGTTTTTCAATTCAATAATTTGATGACAGTTGTTGCTTCCCCATGCCTCTATCCCAAAATATGTTTTGGTCTGCTTTAATACCTCTGTTGACATATGTATTAACCCTTGTTTCTAAAAAACAATCTGAATGGAAGTCCACATCTCTGTGATGGCCTCATTTATTTCTGTCCATATATTCTCTCTGGCTTGGGCCAGAGTATGATCCATTACTTATTCACTCTGCAATTGTTCCCCTTTTAATGCAAGCTGATGGATTTTTTGTAATTTAGACTTCTAATATTTATCAATTTTCAGATTTTGTTTAGACAATATCTTTATATGAGCTTGTAATCTGAAATTTTTTTACTGGTGACGATTTATATTATCCATGGATTTTATTAATTGATTTACAGAATCTTATTTCTGTGTTGGTTCATAAATAGATGTAGATGCACCTGGAGTTGTGGGCACTCTAACAGAACTATTGTGAGGGGAACCATGGCCAATTGTGTTGGCTCATATTTCTCTTTGAGCACTTTCTCAAGCTCCACCTCCATGTTACGAATCTGATTGTTTTTTTCAATGATGAATTTGAACATGTCTTCTTTCTCCTTCTCCATTTCTCAGACTTCCTTAGCTTGCAGATCCTCTTTGGTAGGAGATTTCAGTTGTTTTCTTAATGCTACTATATCAACATTTTTATTTTCACTATCTCTTCTACTAATTTCATATCACTAGAATTGTATCCCAGTTTGATCACTAAGTCTTCAAGTGCCTTGATCTTGGTATCTTTGTCAAAGGATGAAATTATTTCCAACTTACTATTTGTCTATGTTGTTGACTGATGCCCGTAACCTAGAAGATGACATGAAAAAATTGGTTAGTGTAGAATACATAATCTCACTATACTATTTATGCATTTCCATTCGGTCAATTGGATGGATTTTTTTTGCAGTTTGCTGGTGTCTTTGGAGCTGCCACGTTTTCCACAAGGAATGTAATCTTCATTTTTCCTTGCTTAGTGTCAAAGCCTGAAAGTAGATTGTGTTGTGATGTAGTTGTCTACTTCCAGAACTATGTACATGTTGAAGCTTTAAGCATCTCATTCCTTTGCTTGATTTCCTTATACTTTGAAAAAATATTAGGCTCAGCAGTTTCTTGAGCCAAATCATTTATTTGTGAATTTTCTAGAGCATCTTTAGATGTTGATGAAGAACGCGAGCCTATGAAGATATCATCCTCCCTTGTTGACACATGGGGGCCTGTCATAATAATATTTTCCTGTTCTTTATTTCCTAGATGAAACACTGGTGTAGAATTGGTTTTTTGCTTCTTCTTGTAGATTAGGAACTCCTTGGATCCAGTTTCTCTGACTGGGGATTTTTGTCTTATCCTTTTCTCTGTTTTTCATGAGGTGTAGGATTCTAAGAGATTGTTGTGGAAATTGTCTATTCTTCAACCTCCTGTAGTGTGTTCTCCTCCCATTAAATTTGTTTCATGTACTAATATATTTCTGTTTAAGGAGTGTGTATGTAGGGTGTTGAATTTTTCTTCACTCTCAGCCTTGAAATCAGACCGAAATGGTCATATGACCTAGTAAAGCTCAGTTTTAAGTTCATTTTATTCAACAACAAATCAACTTCTTTACCAGTTGTTCTGGTATTGCAGGAAAAATATCCAACATGTGCTTTAATCTTAAATTGTGCCTTATTTTTGGCAAACACAAAATGCATGTCATGCATATGGATCATCTATATAATGTACTCTAATGAGAAAAGTATCATAGGTACAAAATTTAGAAGCTTATATGGTAGCAATTCATACCGATAGACCCTAATATCTGTGTAGTTCTAATATAAATACCAATCGTATGCCTTTACTTGATCACTTATATGAATTTTTTTTTTAATATATGTCCCTATCTTAGGCTCAAACTCACTATTTAGGAGGCAAGACAATGTGTAAAATAATTTTCCAACATATTTTGAGATAGAGAATTCTGTGGATTTCCTTCTCACCAAGATTGTCCAATGTGTTACTGATTGAGAATTACCCTACTCATCCATCTTCTACGAAGTGAAAGGAAACTTGTATGCTTGATGGTAGATGAAAAAATAAACTAAGACTACATAATATTTGAAACGTCCCTCTATGGGAAACTTAACAAAATCATCATGCATGGAATCTACAATAAAATGACTGTAATTAAAAATGATAGGCTTTTCTTCAATGGTGAAAATTGAGAGGAAACCGACAATAGCTTCATCAACCCACTGGCCTGAGTGGTAACCGAAGATATAGGAAATTATGGTGATAATTTTATTGGTTACTTCTGGAAACATCGAAGAATAATATGGAGGGTTTGATTTAGGCAGTTGGGCATTTTCACAGAGAAATAGCTCAAATATCTTACCTCTCTATGGGAAAGTAAAAATTTTGTACAACTCTATGAGAAAGTCTATAGATAATGGCTTGGAAGACTCTGAATTATTTGCTTGCAGCATTTTTTCAATAGCCTCAACTATAATGGTGAGGATAATTTCACTATTATGACTTATTATCACTCTCTAGGATGGCACATAACTATTTTGGCACTAGGAAATTAGTTTAGGGAACATATGTGTTTGTGAAAACATGAACTGTTGTAGGGAATATTCCTATATGCCCAATTCATCTTGCTGGTCTAGGAATTTTTGTTTCAACCAACTGTGAATTTTGAACAATTCTAATTCACAGTTGGTGTTAGAAATTTTATATTGACGGTCAGGCAGGACCAGGTGGTCCAGGTTGATGAGAGGGGGAAACATCAGGTTTTCTTCGAGCTTCCTTCCTTTGATCTTGTGGTATTTTTTCTTTGGGGTTGTTATAAAATAGTAGATCAAATAGAGGGATTAATAGAATATTAAATTACCTAGACCAGTGAGTCTATCTGGGAGTTTCAAAGTTGGATTTTTTGATGGATATTGAATTATTATCATGGGAAGATCAACGATCACTATAATAGCTTAGTCAACTCAATAATTCATCGTATTGCATAAAAAAATGAGGAAAAGAAATTTTACATCCTTTATGTGTTTAAATGGATTAATTTGATTAATTTTTCATTGCAAGTTTACCATTAGGAGGGGAGTAGGTTCATTGCACAGGAGAAGGAGGCATTTATGGTTGGTAACAGTTTTCTAATTGGGCAAGGGAGTGTCAGGTGGCAGTGTTTGATTGGGAGTGAGTCGAATGGTGGGGGAGAATTGGCAGATGGTGAGTGGAGGAGGTAGGCTAAGGTGGATGATGTTGTAGTGGGGTTGGGTAGGTAACATGGCGTGAGGGCATTGGCGGCTAGATAAACAGTCAACCTGGGAAGAATTTTCAAAGGGGGGGGGGATGCGAAAAAACATGAGAGAGACACGTTATGATGTAGGTTCGCCCTTTTCAGACCCCCCCCTGCGAGGGGGGGGGGGGGGGGGAGAGACACTCCTACGAGGGGATCAAGTGTGGGGCTTGATCTCAACCATTAATTTTTATCCTAAACTTTGAACTTTGGATTAAATTCCATATCATTTCCTTTATTACATGCACTTAAATCGCAATTAAACATGACTTAATCATTATTAGCACTAAATGGCTTTAAAAAAATTAACTTTAAAAGACACCTATTTACCTATTTGTGTTGCATTTCGACTAGCAAAGCATTTTTGTCCATTTTTTCTATGTATTAATCATGATTAAATGATGTGATTTAAATTATTCTATAATCCTAATCTATTTTATTTTTATTCTAATCATGATTAAACAAAATTATTGGACTAACTATATCTACATATGGCATTTGCAATGTGACATTTTAGCTAGCAGCACATTTATTCAAGGTTTGTAACTATGAAGTGATGCATTTTATTTCTTAAGTGGCATTTAGGCTTCCTCACTGCTACACATTTACACATTCTTTTGGGGTTTCTTGATTTGTGTTTTTTCTTTTATTCTATATTTAACTTTTTCTCATATATTTTTTATACCCTCTTTTCATTATATATATATATATATATATATATATATATATATATTCCTTTTTTTTGTAAATCATTTGTAGAATACAATATTATTTACAATTTCATCAACTGAAAGAGAATAGCCAATCATCAATTGAACCTATGAATCATAGGACCCCAACAGTGGCTCCAACTAGGGATGACATCCTCCTTGGGAGGTGTCAAGAACACCATAGATCAGTAACCTTATCCATTGGGCCAATTTATTGACATATTCCAACTGAGCTATTGTATCAGTGTCTTATTCATACCTATGGTAACTGATTAGCAAAATCTTGGGGCCTTCTCTGCGGGCTTCAACCTCTGCTGAAAATCACATGCACTCTAGCAATATAAATAAAATGATATTGCACAATATGAATGAATTGTTCTAATTGGGCAGGAAATAATTCTTTAATTTTCTTCCATTTAGAGGGCCACTTGGCAGCTCATTTCTATTCAAATTTTTTTAACTGGAATGTATTATGGCCCCTAAAAGCTACAATATTAAAAGGGCCTTTCCATAAATTGTCAAATTTACCATGTTTTCCCTTATCCCCATTTCAGGAATCCCATCTTAAAACAAGATCATTTATTTGAAAATAATATGCTTTGGTCCTTGTTGGGAAGGTAAATCCTCTCTGTGGACAGAGACAATCCCTCTATCCCAAGAGTGGGTCTAGCAACAAAGGGAAAATCTAAAGTGTAGGTTCCTAATTAATGAATGAAAAGGATAGGGTAGATCGACCTACTTGGAGTCCAAAGTTGTCATCGCTGTAATGGTGGTGGCCTCTTGATCTCTGTCTCGACGGGTCACAATCCTTCTGTAACAATGCTCGGATACTTGCACGAAGATCAACAAACAAGAGAAGCATATAAAACAATGATTTCATTCATAATCAACTAACCAGTCAAGGAGGGTTAATCATATTGCATCAGATAAAACACATTAACGCAAGATGGGAACCAGACAATAGTCATGTATATGTATAAATAGAAGAAAGAGTTACAATCGGAACCTTGACGTCACAGCCTCCTTCAGTGGGGTTCAGTCGAAGCATGTCTGGAAGGATCATCGAGGAAATCGGATGGGGTGAGGACACAACCCTAAGCTCTCTCGACAAAGGTCTCTTCCGTTCTATCTTCCTAATGAAGATCTCAGGAATTCTCTTCAACGTTTCAGCTATAATATGTTCAACTAACTAATCAATGGAGGATTGATTTATTTATAGAGGCAGAGGAGGAGGTTAGGATCCCTACAATGGTGGAAGGGAGGCCTTATCCCTTGGGAGTTTCCATAAAAGGTGGAAACAAGAGGCCAAAGGAGGGAGGTCGTGGTTATTCAGTCGAACCACTCCAGATGAATCGCCCACGAAGTTGTTATGACAGAAAATTCACCTCTATTTTTAAAAAAAATTCCATAAACAGGTTGGAGTAGGTAGCTCACTGGGACAGAGTGCCAATGGGAACGAGGCCTAGTGTTAATCTTCCTCATTGGCGCAAGGGCATAATAGTCTACTAGCGCCAAGGAAAAAACATGTGTTTATGATGATCTGCTCAGGGAATTGTCAACAGAAGGAATGTTGTCCTCATGGAAAGGGATGTAATGATGGTCTTTGCAAGGCATGACACTTTTTTTTAGTCACAGAAGTGATCCTCCAATGTGTGAGACAGGGATTGCAGGGACAGTGACAAAATGTTGTTTAACAGATTCGCCCTAAAGCATGAGGTTCGAGAGAGAGGGAGGGGTGAAATGCTTTACAATAACCAGTTCAAAGAAAACACTGTTGTCGGAAGACTTGCAATTACAAATACAACTAATATCTATGATACATGAACATGTGGCATGAATGTAGCTATCCATAATAGAGTACATATATAAACTGAGGTCCGAGGTATGGACGTAGCCATCCAATAGTAAGGATCAACAAATAGACTCAGGTATGGTCACATCCATCCAATGAAAAGATTCATGCAATAAGTCATGATAAACAAAAATATCCCACAGCCTGGATCTTATCCGAAAAAACCCAGGGTCCTACGCTCCATCTCTACCCAAACAAGTACAAATTCAAGCATGCAAATATGTGAGCTGAAGTTGAACATGCAATAAAGTCACCTGATTACCAGCCAATGATGAAAGTTGTTAACAGGCACGAGAGAAACCACCAATAATGAAAATGGCTATCAAGGTACAACAGGTACAATCCATGGAATGTGAACTGTGAGCTAGCGTCAAACACCTGTAGAATCACTCGATTGAAGGGCAATGATGTGGACCTATCATCGAATGTGAAGAACTTGCCAATGAGGCATGCAAGCTCCAAGGTATTGGAAGGGAATCTCTAGATCAACTTTCCGGATAATGAGCTGAAGTCGACAGGAAGCGAACCGATCGAAGGAGGGCCATAATGTTTCCCACATCTTTGACACGAGACAGAGGAACATGATGATAGTGGATTAGGACTGAACAAATAATCATAGGGGGTTTTAAAACTCCAGAGGCAAACTTCTCTTGAACATATTAGCGACACGACTCTGGATTTGGCAGTATTTGACATCCAGGGATTTGAGGTCATGATGACATGGCAAAGAGTAGATGAGAGGAAAAAATAGATTACCCAAACCCATGGAGGAAAAAATGACGAAATGAGATGTCCCCAACCCAACACGAATGCAAACAAGTGTCATGTTCAAGAGTGACATACTGTCGACACAACTAAATACTAATTCCATTTACCCCCACCATTTCTGGCGAGTACCCCAATTATTTTTGAAAAAAAAGCTTGAAGGGGATAGCATATGCTTGTACTGTAAGCTTTTCCTTTAGAAAATTCCATCCTAGTACATCTTAAGAGCCCTAGGAAGGAGGAACTCAGTGAACGTCATGGTGACGATGTCTAATGTCATCAGGGTTTAACGAGTCTGACAAAGGAAAACTCGAGATATTTTCATGTTTAGAGAGTTTGAAAAGAAGTGGAAAAGAAAACTCCAGGATGTCCCTTTTCTTAAATAGTCCTGCAGATCTGAAAAGGTAGAACACAATCTCTGAGAGAACCTCTTAGTCGCAATAGGCTAAGGTATTCCTTTTTCATAAATAAGCTATCCTAGCCTGAAAAAGGGGTAAACGTATACTAGGTAGATATCGTTTCGCAACCATTTAATGAGTTCAAAACGACAAGAGTCTTGACAATCTTTTCAATTTTAGAGAGTCAGAAAAGAGCTGAAAGATGACTTGAGCAGTGATTTTTTGTGTTTTTACCAAGTCCGAAAAAGTATAAAATATAACTCGTTACTTCATCACTATCTCATTTAAATACCTGTCGCTGCACAAGAGACAAACGTAAAACCCATTTCTCGAAATAACATGGTGTAATAATCGAAAAACATGTCTTAAAACCTAATTAGGGTTTCAAAAATTTATAAAATGCCAAAAATGGTAAAAATAATTACTTTTCATTTTTACCCCTTGTGGAGCAATAGTTACCCATTTTAGACTATGATTTTGCAACGACGATAGTGGGCGATCCAAAGATTAATCTCAAATCTGTCAGTTCTAGGTAAGAGCTAACATCCTTCCCTTCATTTTAATTCCTCTTTCATTACCTGCAACCCCAAATTTGGAATCCTATGGAGGAATTTGTAAAAAATAGGGCACGGCGGTTGGCACGAGTATCAGGCATGGACTCATGTCAATCGCCCAGATTTCTGAACTGGGGCGCACCCATTGGTGCGACTATTTCCCAAATAGTCGCACCAACCGTGCAAACCTTTTTAAGCTTGCAATGCAAGAAAGTAGGAACAATTTACACAAATTCAAAGCTCTCAATTTGACTAATAAAGTTCATATGAACATGTTTGCAGGTGTAAAGTAGCAAAATAGTGTTTGAATGGAAAGAATAGGAACACAACAAAGAAGAAGAGCTTGCCATGGAAAATGAGAGATGCATGGAAGCTCTCAGAGACTGTGGACTGAAAAAATTCTTCATCACACCATGCCTCAGAGCTCAACCGGAGTTGTTGCAATACTTGATCAGTATATGTGATGAGGATCAGGAAAAATTAATTCTTCGTGATAAGGAACTCGAAATTGACGTTTCAGACATTTAATTCTTACCAAGACTGTCATGGAGGGAGGAAACACTAGTCCTGACCAACACCCGACCCACCATGGAGAACATGAGCATGGTGATCGACAGGGTATGTCGAGGGGAACGAAAAGGATCAGGAAGCGGGAAAGTGGATATCCAAACTATCCCAGACTTGGCACTAAAACTAGTGCTACACACCATCACGCAAGCTGTAGGATAACAAGCACCACATGAAGCAACAAAAACAAAGCTACTTCTTGCAGTAGAATTTCTGACACTGACCCTCTACAACTGGGCAGAGGTAGTGACGATCAATATGAAACATCAACTAAAGAAATGCAAGAAGAAAAAACTAAAGCAATTAGGATATGGGTCCATCCTGGTATCGTTCTTCCTGGAACGACTACCAATTTTCCAGCGACAGGAGGTGATATTCCCAACACCACTAGCACAGGAGCCACAGATGGCTCGCTGGGCAGCGTTGATGCCAAGGTTAGGGGGCAGTCAACAGATGTCCTGGAGACCGAAGTTCTTTGATTGGCTTCACGGATAGCTGATTTTCATGCAGGACTGGCCCTACTCTGGCACATATTTCACTAGTGATCCAGACCTCCCACTCTTAGAAGGAGAGGATTGGGATGAAGCACTTCGTAAGACTCATTTTTAATTTTCATGAGTATTATGATTTTTTTTTGTTATGTATGTTCTGACATTAAATCCATGTGTTATGTAGATGTTGGACTATAAAGACCTGCAGTTATGTCTCAGATAGCGAGGAAATTCCCTCGCGACTTTGATATTTCCCCTCATGGTGAGGGAGGTGAGGAGGAGGAAATCATGCGCAATCTAGAGGGAATCTTTTGTGGGGTCCCAGACTATGCGCGTTTCGACGATGTTCCTTGTGCATACTAGAGACACACTGTAGGGGTGTCAAAACGAGTTCACCGCTTGCTGAGGCGGCTGGTATGGGCAGTGACATGTTATCATGAGAATCACGCCAGTTAGACACCTAGGATTAATTTCTGCATATTTTTGAGAGACAAGATGTCTCAGGATGTAACAAAAACACATATAATTTTTCTACTTATGATGCACACCGATGCAAAAATTCGATACATATATATATACATCTATTTTATTATATGGATATTTTTCATATGATGATGATTTTATAGATTACACAAATATCTATCTAATACAATGTTGGCCACTAATTCAGTTAATGCATTCATCCACCTAGGAATATGTTGATATGTAATGTAATCAAAATTTCTTTCTAGCAAACGAATACGTAAATACAACCTTAAAATCTGAGGGTTTATAACTGAATAATGTCCATTAAGTTGAAGAACAACAAGTTGTAAGTCTAGAATTACAACCAATGCATGAATGTCGAGGGTAATCGCCTCGGTTAGTAGTTCAATGAGAGCACTATACTCAGTGGCATTGTTTGTAGTTCACCCTAGACAAATACCTTGTAGATATATCAACTCACCATCAGGATCATAAATCACCCAGGTTGTCGAAGACAAGTTCTGAGTACTGCGGGAAGCACCATCCGCGAAACCAACATAAGGGGTAATAGACATCTGCACAATAAGAAACGACCCAATAAGTAGGAAAATACTCACAAAGCACACCAAGCCAAAAATATACAAAAATTAAAAGAACACCTATGTACATAAAACATGCACGAATGACTCATGCATAATATTTTTTCAGATACAACCCATTTCTAGGTTGATCCATAGGATGACCTTCGTAATCAATGAGCTCATAGGCCCCATTTTGCAAGACAGATTTAACAATGTAGGGTCCATGCCACATGGGTTGAAATCTATCTTCCCCCAACTTATCATGAGCTTGGTCGTACAGGAGGAAGAGGTCTCCTTCTATGAATGAGTGAGGGGAAACCGACTAGTCAAAATGAGCTTTGACCTGCTTCTTCTGTGCCTCGATAACCAAAGCAGCCAAGCGACAAGTTTCATCTAACCTTTCTAAGTAGAGAATAAGCTCTTCTTCTAGCGAAGTGTTCGGTAGAAATTCAATAGCCAACTTGAGTGAATATATTTCACACTCAATCAGAAGGGTAGCTTCTAGACCATAAACAAGATGAAAAGGAGTGAATCTGGTCACATCCTTAACTAAGGTTCGGTACACCCAGAGAGCCAAAAATAACATGAGATGCCAATTTTATTTGTGCATCCCAATCGTATGTTGAAGCATGGTGACAAGAACTTTATTCATGACTTTAACCTGGCCATTGGCTTGAGGATAGTATGGCATTGAGCTATCGTGACGCAATCCCAACCTGGAAGTTAACTCCACCACCATATAATGCCAAAAATGGGAACCATGATCGGTAATGATGGCTTGAGGGACACCAAACCTAGACATGATGTGATTGAATATGAATTGAGCTACTGTCTTACCATTAGCGGTAAGTGTAGGCATTACTTCAGCCCATTTGGTGAAGTAGTCAACGACTACGATGATATAAGCATGCCCCCTGGCCGAGTGAGGGTTACACGTCATAAAATTGATGCCCCACTTCGAATAGGGACTAACGGTAATGAGAGGGTGGAGATGTGCAGGCAGGGCAGGCATCTTGCTGATAGATCTGGCAATCATGACACTTTCGAATAGCAACAATGTAGTCCTTGAAGATGGAGGGCCAGAAATATCCCGCACGAAGAATCTTTTGTGCCATGGCATAACCATACATGTGATCTCCACAGGTGCCACTGTGACAATCATTTAGGCCTTTCTCAGCCTCCTCGAGAGTCAAACACCGACGGAGAATGGAATCTACTCCAAGGCGGTAGAGTGTATCTCTGAATATACGATAAGGTTTCGATTGATGGAAAATGCATTGGCGAGCATCCTTCATCAACTCAGATCTAAAATTAGAAGTCTGAAGATATACGATGATATCACCATACCAAGGATTGAGGGTGCTAATCAGAAAAAATGAATCTTCTGGAATGCATTCCTTAGAACCAAATAGAGTAGAGTTAGAGGGGAGGGAGTAGATTATATCAACAAATACTAGCGATTTCTTCGACTTGGCAGTAGAAAAATCCAAATAGAACACTTGGAGGATGACAATCCACTTCGAGTACTTTCCCCCCAGCAATTGTTGAGGCAATATATAAGTCATAGGGTTGCAGTAAAAAATCATAGTCACAGTATGCAGCAGAATGTAATGATGAAAACGTTGAACTTCTTGAACCGTAGCCAATGTTAACTTCTCAACATGATCATAGCACATTTTGGTATCGATAAGGTTATGAGAGAGGTAGTAAATAACATGCTCATCATCGTCATCATCTTCTTGCACCAAATCCATGGAAATCTGGCTAAAAGTGGCGGCTAAATAGAGGGAAAAATCGTGATGATAGTTCATAGGATGCAACAAAGGAGCATTTACAAGCAACATCTTCAAATCATCGAAATACTTCTAGGCGATCTCATCCCAAAGGAACAAGACACCTTGCTTTAGTAATCACATGAATCCTTTAGCCACTTCGGCATAGTTAGGTATAAAACGACGCAAAAAATTAGCCTTCCCTTGCAGACTCTGCAGGTGATGTAATGAGGATGGAGAGGGGAGATTGATGATAGCCTCAACTTTGATAGGATCGATGTGAATCCCATCTTTGGAAATGATAAACCCCAATAGTCTACAAGAATCGATGCAGAAGACGAACTTATGTGGATTTAACCGGATGTTATAGTGTTGACAAAAAATAAATATCTAATGAAGATGGTCAGGGTGGTCCTTACATTTGGTTGAATGGGCCAGAAGGTCATCCAGATAAGGTCGAACGATGTGCTTAATATCGTGAAAATCATATGACATCACCCACTGAGACGTGGCCCCATAATTCTTCAAGCCAAAAGGGAGTTTCTTATACGTGAAAGTACCCTAAGGACAGATGAAGGAAGTCTTATGTTGATCGATCGAGAGAATGTTAATCTGGTTATAGCCAGAAAATCCATCCATGAGGGAAAAGATCTCACTCCCAGCATAATCATCAATGATTTTATCGATAAAGGGAGTGGGATAATTATCCTTAGGACAGGCCTAGTTTATGTCACCATAATCAACACAGACCTGAATGGTACCCTTTTTCTTATCTACAGGGACAATGTTGGACACCCATTCTATCGAGGGAATCGGATAGATAAACCTGGCATTGAGAAGCTTTTCAACTTCACCCTTAATGGTGGTAGCCTTTCTAGGGTGCACAGGACAAAGATGCTGATAAACAGGCTTCGAACCAGGGTAGGTAGGAATCTCATGCACCACTATACTAGGATCGATGTTGGGCATTTATTCGTAGGACCATGCAAAGATGTTTTGGAACTCACGGAAAAGGCTAGTATAAACCTGAACTTCATCTAAGGAACAGGTGACCCCGATATGGATGTTCTTGAAAATTCCCAGTTTCACAGAAATATCGATAGGCATCATTTTCATGATGTTACTCAAGTTACCCTTCGAAAAAACTTCATGTGTTAGAATAGGTGTTTGAAGCGGAGGAGAAGGAACCTGAGATGAAAACTTCTCAAGACACATAGACATGGCCCTGAGACTAGGCATGAACGAGGAACAATGATGACTACCATCCCACGGAAGATCCTCGAGAGACATATTTTCCACGATGGCTTCATCGAAGGGAAATATCTCTTTCAAGGGATCGGGAAAATCTGAATCGCCGAGCCAAGGGGATTGAGAATAAGTGTCGAGAGATATGCTCAAAGGAGCATGATCAGAAGGTGAAGGTTTCGAAGCTGAAATAAGTTCACAATAGTCTATCTCGATCGGACTTAACAACATCTAATCTCTGAAAGAATCGATCTATTCAAGTGAAGGGATGATCCATGGGTCATCATACTGAGAGATCATATTAATCTGAACAGTATGGAGTGGAGGAAGAGGAAAAATACCCATGAGAGAAGGATATTTGAAGGGACTCAGCCCTACGCTCTCGTAGGGAGTAGGAATCTAATCCACATACGGAACGTTGTTCTTGGAATAAGAAGTGAAGAATGACAACTTATCAACAGTAACAATCTTTCCTTCATGAAAAAATTTCAAAACAAAAAAGAGAGTGGACGGAACACACAGCATGGCATGATTCCAACTGCGACTGAGAAGAATATTGTCATTAAGCTTGGTGTCAACTACTTCAACCTCGAAATTGACTGTCTTCCCTTCTAATGTAATTGGTAAACTAGCAAGAACAACAAGAGGTTTTGATTCTCTTCCATCAAATGCTTCAAGGGAATTTGGTGATGAATTCAGAGCTGGAGAACCAATGTCTTTCCAGCAAGAATATGACATTACGCATGTAGACACACCCTCGTCCACAACTTCCCGATGGATATTCAGACCATTACCACCAAATTATATGATGAGGGCAATTTGGTGCGGGAGTCGTGGGATGAAATTCTCCAAGTCGAAAGCGAGAAGGCTACTATCAGTAAGATCAACCCTGCCGATTGCAGATAAAAAAGCCTTTTGTTGAGACGGACAACTCTGAAGTAATTCTAATGTAGAAATTTCATATGGAGCTGGGCCAAATCCTCAATAATACTATAATGCTGGGCAGTGTGGGCATTGGGATTGTAAGAATACTTACGAGTAGACCTTTAGAAGGTGGTCGTACAATGGGCTCAGTACTGGGCCTTTCAATCTGAAGAGGGCTAGAAGCAGGCGAAGGAGGAGGACCATCAGTGATCTCTTTCCCCACTGCCTGACACGATCCAGTATAATATTTTGACCGAGTAGCGATAGAAACTGATGCAGAACCATTCATCATGAAAACCTGAGAGAAAAATGGGGCAGAGGGATGAGGTTGCTCTACCCTCTAGGTCTGATGTGATGGAAAAGGTTCCTTGAGAATAGTTGTAGTTCCCTGGGTTCCTTTGAGAAGTCTACTTACTTCGGCCCATTGAGGATAGTCCTTGGTGTAGTTCTCTTCATCACAAATAAAACAAGGGTACTTCGGCTTACGCTGTGAACCATCATCAGCACGAGGTTTAGACGAATCTAGTTTCGGGGTATCAGCTTTGGCCTTACCTTTACCCTTATTTTTTCCTTTGGAAGTATTATCTGCTGGATTGGCCTAAATGGAATTGACTTCTACAGTTTTACTAGGATTTGGGGTAGACTCAGAAGTAGTGTCATTGGAAGGATTGAACTTTTGCTTCCTAGGATTTGAAGGAGAAGACTTCCGAGAAGTTTGAGACATGGAACCGATGATACCAGCGACTAATGGTGTTGCCAGTGCTTTGGAATTTCTAGGTCGAGGAGCATCAGGAGAGATATCATACAATGTGCCAGACTGAGAGTACACGAGATCGAGGTACTGTGCAATGCCCTATTCTTCAGTTACACATGCCCCCATAGCTATGTATTTAGCAATTTGATTGACAAAGGAGGTAGTGAACCAATCAGTTAGAAGTTGATCAGGAATGTCAAACTTGATCAAGCGACGATGATGCCTCCATTCATGAATATGATCTGAGATATGAGTAGCTCGGTCCTGTTTCAAGGATGTGAGGAGGTGCGTCCTGATCTCATAGTGAACCAGTAATTGAAAATGGGTAAGAAACACCATGGCTAAAGAGTTGAAATCTTGAAAGATGCCACGATACAATTCAATGTACCACTTTGCAGTAGCACCAGTAAGATTCCATTGGAAAAGATGGAGTCAGATGGAATCTTCAACCCAAGAGTTATAGGTACACCACAAGTGGCAGGTCATAACATGCACTTGGGGGTCTTCTCTGGACTTGCCCTCAAAATGAGGACAATCACTAGGAATCTTAGTTGGAACTGGAGGCCAATACGGGTTATCAAGAATCATATCGTTCGTTAACTTTGACACATCTGGTAGTTCCAACATAGCGAGAAATGGTAATTGAGGATTAAAAGGCATTGAAGGCCTTTGATAAGGACCCGTGTTAACATTCCACCCAGTCTGAGAGAAACTCTTCCCCCATATGTTTTGTCCTGGAGGATTCTAACCATAGAGGTTATAAGCCTGATAGTTTTGCCCATACTGGGTTTGAGGACCGACATACTAGTTCTAAGCATACCATTGAGGTCCTTATTGAGTAACGTATGGATTGTATTGTGGAATGTAAGAATTTCCTTGAGGTGGATTATTCACCATCTGGTATTGATTTTGAGGGTAATAAGCAAAACCTTGGGGCGCACTATATACCGCCTGATATTGACCTTGAGGAGGGTAATTAGCGACTTGAGGTTGAGCAAGTGGACCCTGCTAAGCAGGTTGAACGGGTTGCTGAGCTAGTTGAACAGGTTGAACTAACTGCTGAGCAGGTTGAATCAACTGCTGAGGCTGGGTAGGCTATCCCTGCTAAGTAGTTTGGCCTGGATACTAGGGGCAATCGGTTTGCCCTTGTGGAAGGGGCTAGCCCAGTGGTTGCGATGGACCAGGTTGTCCTTGATAACCAGGTTGACCTAGAGGACGATCGTAGGGTTGTCCTTGTTGCACAATTTTTTGGCCTTGTTGGACATAAGGTGGCTGCTGTTACACAAAAGTTTGTCCTTGTGGTGGATACATTTTCCCCCCAAGAACATAAGATGCTCCTGATTGATATTGATATTTAGGTTGACTGGAAGAACCGTAGGGTTGTTGGACTGAAGGTTGACCCTATAAGGGTTGTTCTTGTGGACCATAAGGTTGTCCCTGCTGAATAAAAGGCTGTCCCTGTAAGGGTTGTCCTTGTAGACTAGAGGTTTGTCCTTGTATTACCGGCCCTCAATGAGGGACTGTCCGGTAAGGATCAGCCAGAGGCAGATAAACAACCTAATTTGGATCAATAGGAGGCAAATAGATGGGGTTACCGTAGACATCATAGTGATTTGGAGGATTGACAGGAGCTTGGGGTTGCTGAGAATCCTGAGAATTCTGCTTTTGAACAACCAAAAAATACTCTTCAAAATTAAGGCTGCCAAGAATAGCAGAGGAATTCATAGCCACACTAGAAGCATGCATAGCCTCCGCAGCACGGGGTTGTGATTTACCCGGGCTGAGATTGACAGGCCACGTGGGATTAAGAAAGATAGTCCTACGAGTGTGAAAAGATACAGACGAATGATGCCTAACAACTGGTCTAGATGAAGCCACACAAACGGTAGGTTGGACTGGGACAACGTAACAATGACCGATGAACTAGGTGTCGATGATGATAGTCCTAATGAAGGAAGGACCGAACTCCTTGGAGGAGTCGAAACATGTCACTAGCCTAGACCTCTATAAATGTTTGCGTTAGGTTCCAATGCTCCCTTAGGTTAATTGAATAAATTTTACAGTTGATCTTGAATTAATTTTTTAGTTTCAAGGCCCTACCAAATTTGATCTCAAATTTCCTAAATGCAAGCTACATGCAATAGAACACCCTTTTCTGTTCGATGAATTCTAACTAAGAGAAGGATAGATATCTTTCAGAAAGCAGCAAACAATGAAATCATACAAAGAAGTCCCCTAATGCATCTAATACAATTAAAATGAGAAATGAAAAACTCTTTCCTAGATGCAAGCGCTAGTTATGTAAAATAACTTTTCATTCTCGATGCAAGTGAAAGGATACAAATTTATTTTTACTTTTTGAATGAATGAAGCACACAATGCACTAATTACATCAAAAATAAAATCAAACACTAGTTTAGAGTACACTATGAATGTAGAGATCTCAAAACAAACAATCCAAAAGCAATACAGACATAAAGACGTACTCAAACCAATGATGCACTCTTTCAATCAAAGTGAAAGCTTTCAAAATGACCCGAATGAGCAATGTGATCTATGATCGAAAACAAAGATGTGGAGAGTAAAAAAAACACAAAAGTAATCGTTCAACAAACCGAAAACTCAAAGGATCAAGATAGACTCAAGCAGCTGATTAGGGAATCGAACTGACAGAAAAAAAAAGACTCGAACTTCAATCAGAAGACTCAGTGAGAAAAATACACCTAGAACCCTAGGGCTATGAACTACATCGATAAGAGAATAGACAAACAACTGAGAAGAGAAAACCTAAAGCAGTCAAAACAACTCCAAAAAGACCAATTGAAAATCAAGAAACAAGCAAGAGTCAAGCACAACTGACCAAAAACTCAGCAAAAGGGTCAAATCAAATCCTACAAGATTCAGCGTGACTGTGAGGCGGTAATCCACGCCAAACAGGGGTTGGCGCTTGTTTCAGGGAAAATCACCCTAGAGTTTTGTTGAGTTTAAACCTCCACAGAGCAGGGCATGCTACTTAAGAAGGACTCACACAACCATACATGTTCATGAAAAACTAAATAGAGTAGATCAAGGAAGTTACCCATAGGTCCTACGGTTGAAGCAGATCCCGCGGGGTCCTGTTATAACATCATTTCTCACCTTCATATGATTCATGATTGCTTTTATGGCTTTGGGCACCCATTCCTACAGACTTGGACAAAATTCACTTAAAAACAGTGTTAAATTCCCCATACGCGGTTATGCCTAGACTTTTCCACGTGTATACGCGAGTCCACATGTACTTTCCCGCGTATGCCATTAAAATCATTAAAAATATATATAAAAATCCCTATTTTTGGGCTGGGTTGATGGTTACTCTGGTATTTCAACCACCCCGACGACGTGGCCAGCATCTGTTTCCAACCGTTGAAACTACTTGGAGGAGTATAAAAGCCCCTCATGTGCATGGCCTAAGGGAGAGAGAAATTTTATTGATATTATACTCGTTGGTATTCCCCTATCCAAGTACGAATTCCCGTGCCTCCCGCACTTCCCAATTCATTACAGAAACCCTTGTTTCCGGAGATGCTCAAACTCTTTATATGTCATCTCGTATGCACCGGTTCTGGGAAAGGAATCTTAGCGAGGGCAGGGGTGGGACGGATCCCAGGACGACGGTACCGCTCGAAGAACGTGGAAGGATTCAAGTGATCTCTCCACTCGTTATTTCTGTACATGCTATTTATAATACATAAGTACCATATTGTTCCCGAAATATACGTGTTAGTGTCTGCTTGCATATATGATAATATTGTTATTTAAGCATTCATTATGGTTTATCTAATGTTTCATATGGATTTCACTAACATTTAGAGTAGATATATGTCTGTACAACCAGTTTCTTCGTGCTTGTTTCTTCTTGTCTTTCGAGTTAAGAAGGAAGAAGGGTTGTTGGGGGTTTGGACCTCGTGGGATCTGCTTTCAACCGTAGGACCTCACGGGTAACTCCCCTCGATCTACTCTATTTAGTTTTTCATGAACATGTATGGTTGTGAGAGTCCTTCTTAAGTAGCATGCCCTGCTCTGTGGAGGTTTAAACCCAACAAGCCTCTAGGGTGATCTTCCCCGAAATAGAACTGGCGAATCCACTGGGGATCGCATTCTTGTGATTCCCCTGTTGGGTGGTTTCAGCTGTTTGATAGGTTTCCAACAGTTTTAACTTCTATTTGTAGTCCAGTTTACTCTTTCTCAGTCAGACTGAAGTCCTGGTTTCTTATCCAGGCTTGATCCTTTTTGTTTTTTCATTATTTACCTTTATATACGTGCTTTTTTCTGCACACAGTCGCATATACACGCAAGTTTGTCTAAAGGGATTCGCGTATACGCGTGTTTCCTTTAGCACAGTCACGTATGCACGCTTGTTTCTAAACTATGAAGTAGCGTATACCTAGGCAGATTTTGAAATTTTGGATTCCTTGGCTTTTTAGTCCTTTCTGTCTGTGGAGACCTGTTCCTGCAGTGTCTTTGTACCCTCTGGATTGTGAAGAAAGTGGTCTTTGGTCTTTTCTCTCTTTCGTTTGATTGAAAACTAGTATTTTTGGCAAAGTGTTGTTTCTTGTACTGGCACTTCTGGTTTGAGTACCAAGATCGCTTTCTAGGCATTCTTGGCTGTTCTGATTCATCAGAACAGAGAGCTCCTGCTCATTTACTCTTTCCTATCTTTGTGTTTTGCTTGGCACTACAACTTTTGCCTATTTCTTGATTGGTTTTCTTGAGTTCAGTTGGCTAGGTCTTGTTGCAGCTTTCGAAGAGTCTTTCTTGGTTCTTTGGAGTTTTTGTTTGCGGCAAGGTTGCACTATTATTTTAGGCTGAGTGGCTGAGTTTTCTTGTCTTCTTTTGCTCGTATTGATCTTGCTACTAGTTAGCCCTATAAGATTTGGAGCATTTTGGAAGTTTTTTGCTTGAAATTCAGTGTTGATTGGCTTGGGATTTTATAGTTTCACTTGGTCTTTTCGAACTCTTTTATAAAACTCAAAAGCTCAAAAAACATTTGCTTTGTTGTTTGCTTTTGTTTTTGCATTTTTGTTTTCGTTTCTTTGTGTCTTTTGAAGCTTTGTTGAGGTTTCTGGCCTTTGGATTTTGGCTTGATTTTGGAAAGGAGTTGTTATTGATTTCTTTCTCTTGTTGATTAAGCGTTTTTGGTGTCTTCATATTAAGAGTTCTTGATTTTGGGAACTAGCTTTCTGGACAACCAAAAAAGAGATAAAACTGAAGGAATTTTGGGAAATTTCACTCTGCTTTAGGAGATTTTTCATCTTAGGATTTGCATGCTTGTAGTGATTTGCATCAGGTGCATTTAAACATTTAGTCATTTTCATAGTTTTTGTGAGTGTGAGTTTGCTATCTGAAAAGAAAAAATACAATTTTTAATCTCGTAGAACCCGTGTAGAAGTTGCTTTTCATCGAAAGACAATAACTACATTTGCATGTAGTTTGGTTTTTATTAATTTCTTTCTGCGTCAAAACATCATAAGTTTCATTTCCGCATCCTTGTGACTTAACATAACAGCCCATTAAAATAAGCGATATAATCAACTAGCAAGTTTTCTAAGTGTCATACACCAACTAGCTAGGTTGTAGGGCCTTGGATTAGGTGAGTGGAGAGTTAACTCTCCAAGGTTGTTCAAACAAAACATAGAAGTTGATTAATTGAGCGAAATCCAACTCCGTTAGGTGGACCGGGAAAGCTCTCCTCCAGAGAGTCAAGCGCGAGGGGAAGTGAAGGCTGAGAAGAGGGATACCCCCTCTCTGATTAGCTGAATCTGACCTCAAGACCATTCCGCCCAGCTTTTGACATGGATTGGTGCCCATAGTTGCCACTCCTAGGTTCCACACAGGTGACTGTGGGGGGGAATACCCGTGGTACCTAAGGCAGACGTCACATCACTTTCAGCAGTACTTCTGGGGGGTGCCCTTGCGAAGCTTGGGTGCTTGAGCCGGAAAAGGCTGTCATTTGGAGGTCGGCGTAACTGTTTCTGATACCTGCGCTAGTTGTTCTTGGCCGTAATTACCCCAGACTGCTTTCGGGAGGTCCTATATTTCGCTTTCCTGTATTTTGGTGTTCGGTCCTCATCACCCGGAGCGGAAATACTTGAAGGCTATTTTCTTGATTGTATCTCAGGGATTTTTCTTATAGTGAGTGCTCTTTGCTCCTAGCTTGCCTATCTTTTCACTTTTTTGAGTTTAATTTAAAATCTATAAAAGTGGCTGATCAAGCGCCTCGTCGATCGAGGAGAATCTGGGGGTTATCTCCTGAGAGTCTAGAGCCTTCTTCGAGAAGGCGTAGGAGTGGTTTAGCAGGTGGTTACCACCCTATGACGTCTGACACAGTGGAGAGAGATCCTCCACAGGGGTCTGAAGGTTTCATAGCTGATTCTAGTGTCGGTTCCGAGAGGAGCGTTCCGCTCACCTCGCGAGTTTTATTTCCTCAGGAAGAAGATTTTCAAATCGAAGAAGTACCTGAACCTCCTACGTTAGGTCCATCTCCTCTTCCTCCTGATTATCCGTTCGTTGTTCAATACATCGGACCTGAGTCAGAGAGACCGGAAGATCTTCCGTATCATTCATACCTTTCGATGGCCACGACTGGGAACCGGCTTCTGCCGCGAGTGCTGCAGGCATTCAGACTCCTGCTTCTATTGAAGGAGGAGGCACTATTGCTTTATCTTCGATTGCTTCTAGTGCTACTGTGTTTGGATCTGGTTTTACCCAAGCACAAGCTTCTCATTTTGGTTCCTTCTGTTTCGGAATGCCCACTAGTGGGATTCCTTCTTTTTCCTTTTCCGCTGCTGCAGCTGGATCTACGCCCATGTCTTCCATGGCTAGTGGATCAGCTTCTTTTCAGGGGTTCCCCTTCGGAACTGGACACATTCCTAGTTCGAATCCTTCTTTAGGTTCCTTTCTGTTTGCTTCTCAGACCCAGAGTTTCAACCCTTGGTCTGGGGGGAAAAGTTCGACTACTTTTACAGGGTGGAACCCTGTGTTCACTACAGCGGGGGCAGGGAATCAGTTTTACGCTGGTCACCAAGGGAATACTTATTTCCCTTCGTCGAGTGCTTATCATACCTTTTCTCCTCTTTCTAATGCCTGGAACCCTTATCAGGGGCTTTCCTCTTCATTTCATACTTCAGCGGGGGGAACTGGTCTGGGCTTTGGTAACTCTGCATTGGGAGGAGGTTCTTCTCCTTTTTCTATGAGTCCTTTTTGGCAACCTGGTGCCTCATCAAATCCAGGGTATTATTTTCAGAATGTTGGGAATCCATCCCATCAAGGATGGAATCCTCAGGCTCCACCTCGCTTACCTTTTCTGGCAACGTTAAACTTGCCAGATCTGTCGAAGTTGACTAATGATCCGATTCGTTATAGTCCGGGGTGGCCTCCGATTCCCACCAAACTTCCTTCAGATATTCCAAAGTTTGAAGGTAAGAAAGGAGAAGATCCGACTGACCACATTACCACTTTCCATTTATGGTGTTCTTCAAACTCCCTGATCGATGATTCAATTAGGTTGAGATTATTTCAACGCACCCTAACTGGAAACGCTGCCAAATGGTATATTGAGCTAACTGGGGGTAGTTTTTCTAAATTTGGAGAACTAGCTATTACATTTCTGAACCATTTTCAGTTGCCTTTCCGGTATGACGCTGGGACTGAACTCCTAGCTAATTTTAAGCAGGACGATGCAACCCACATTTCTGATCACATTCAGGAATGGAGGAGAAGAAAGAGGCTGATTAAAGCTCATATTCCAGGTGAATTCCTTTTGGAATGGTTTCTCAAATCCCTGCAGTCAGATATTTCGAAAGATGTATCCCTCTCCGGGGTATTTTCTGAGGAGCAGGCCATTTTTAAGGCCCAGCAGCTTGAGTTGATCTATTCTCAGTCTGGGGTTCTTCACAAGTACTTGCCCAATGCTCCTCGCTCCAAATTAGATTTGTCTAAAACTAAGCCCGGTCCTCATGGCGACGGACTGATTGGATCGATCAATAGTGGTGCAGCCAGCCTGCTTACTCAATTGCAGTAGTTGTCTTTACAATCTGCTCCTTCTGGTCAGGCTGTGCTTGCTGAGTCATCACCTTCCCAGTCCTTGTCCATAAATGTTGTCCAAGCTTCTGATCCCAAAGGAAATCAACAATCCGATGGGAAGAAGAAGGGACGAAATAATAAGAAAAAGGGCAAGAACGGGAAGGGTAATGCGAATAAAACCAATGAGCATGTTGGTGAGGGTCCAAAGGAGAAAAAGAAAGTGAAGTTTCCATGCAAGCTGTGTGCTGGAGACCATCTTACACACCTTTGCCCTAAAATTAAGGATGTGCAGCGCTTGTTAGCTCAGCAGGGTTCTTCTAGTTCCCAGGCCATGTTAACAAACCCTTTTCCCCAAGGGCAACAATTAGTTGTTGGTGCGAATCAAAATCCTGGGGCTTCCTCTGGAGGCACCCAGGAAGGGGAAATTCCATCAAACATATTCATGATGAGTGCTCATGTAGATATCGCTATGAGATCCCGTGATTATGGCAGAGAAGAGTCTTTGAAAGCTAAGGATACTCCTGATGCTACTGAGCCGCTTCACATTACGAAGCCTACTGTTGAGTCTATGCCTCGGATGCCCAAAGCATATTCTAAGCGATCAACGATTAATCCAAATGCTAGGGCTACCCAGAACTACTCTATTGTGGAAGATCTGGTGTAGATTCCTTGTGCTATGTCGGCTTTAGAGGTACTCCAGTCTTGTCCGGCTCAGCGCAGTGCTTTTCTCACTACCATTGGGGCTATTGATCCGAAAAATTCTCTTCTGATTACTTTTCATATGACTAATTTTAAGAAGAGACTTCCTCATCACATGGCTTTTCATATTAAATCATGGTACCGGAAGTGTAACATCTTTCGGACGGTTGTTGATGAGGGTGCTTCCACATGCGTGATGTCTCTTGCATGCTGGAAGACACTTAGATCTCCCAAAGCTGTTCCATCTAGCACTGTTCTTACTGCATTCGATGGTCATTCTCACAGACCCCATGGTATTGTCCCGGCTTTGCCCATCTGTGTTGGGGGCAAAACCGTTAACATATAAGTTGAGGTAGTGGATGCAGCCTTGGACTACAACCTTCATGAGGAGAAAGCTGGTTATGAGATGGATGCCATTGCATCCTCATTATTCGCATTATATTCGAATTTTATGTTTCCCCCACGAAGGGAGGATCGTTACAGTGGATCAACTGGACTGTCCTCAGGTAGACCTGAATGCGCCTTCTGACTCATCTGTTCCTAAGTTGGATAATTCCAAGGCGCCTGTTGAGAATCTAGGAGTTGGAATGTATTCTTCCCTGATGGGTTCTTTCGATCTTCCTCCTCCTAAGGTGTCTATTAATGCTATTTCATCCTCCAGGGCTCCCCTTCGAAGAGAGTTCTTTCGAACTCATTATTTTTAGGACCCTTGGACCTTACCTTCCCCAACAGCCACATTGGAGGAAGGGCAAGTGGGTGGAATGGCATTCCCGATTTCTGCAGCTGAGATTGCATATCAGTCTATTGTTGACACTGCAGAATCTGATCCAGCTCCTCTTTCACCGGAAGAGTTGGATGGAGATGTGGCTTTCCGACTTCAGACTTGTAGTTCTTCTTCTGCCCAGGATTGCCTTGATACCACTCTTCCATCTGAAGAGGCCATCTTGGAAGCCATGACTAGTATAGATAGACCGTGGGATGACTTGCATCATCGGTCTTACTTTTTACCTGACTTGAGCGAAGTTGAAACAAGTTTTCCAAGTCCTCAGTCTCCTAGTCCTATTCACCCAGTCTTGAACCCTTTAGCACCAACACAGGTTTATGCTGAAGGGAACATGGCTGTGATTTCTCCTACTATCCCAGTGAACATTTCCAGGGATCCCAATATTATCGAGAATGTCTTCATCGGAGCTGAATTTTCCCATGAAGAGGTTCAAATTTACACCAAGCTCTTTAAAGAGTATAGGGATGTATTCGCTTGGTCTTATGAGGAAATGCCCGGTATAGACCCATCTATTGTCCAGCATGAGATCAAGACATATGAAAACGCTAAGCCGGTGAGGCAAAAACTTCGTCTGGTCAATCCTAGGAAGGTAGCAGCTATCAAAGCTGAAGTTGAGAAGCTACTTAAGGCGGGATTCATTTTCCCTGTTCCTTTGACTGAATGGGTTTCAAATCCCATTCTCGTAGATAAAAAGCAAGGAACGATTTAAGTTTTCATCGATTTCAGAGACCTAAATAAAGCATGTCCCAAAGATAATTACCCCACACCATTTATTGATAAGATCATTGACGAGTGTGCCGGTAATGAGATTTTCTCCTTCATGGACGGTTTCTTCGGATATAATCAAATTACTATCCGTCCTGAAGATCAACATAAGACTGTCTTTATTTGTCCCTGGGGTACGTTTGCATACAAGAAGATTCCTTTTGGTCTTAAAAATGCTAGGGCCACCTTTCAGCGGGCCATGTCATATGCCTTCCATGACATCAAAAATATTATCGAGGCATACTTCGATGATTTAGCTGCTCATTCTCGAAAGAGCATGGATCATCCTGCTCACCTCCGGCAAATATTTTAACGATGCCGGTTCTATAAGATTAGATTGAATCCGAACAAGTGCATTTTCGCGGTTACATCTGGTCGGTTATTGGGATTCATTGTGTCTAGGGAAGGGATAAGGGTAGATCCCTTCAAGGTTGAGGCAATACTTCGATTGCCTCCCCCGTCCTCTATTCGTCAGCTTCAAAGTCTACAAGGAAAGTCTAATTTTCTTCGGAGATTTATCGTAAATTATGCTGAAGTTACAAAGGGATTTATGAGATTGTTGAAGAAGGGAGTTCCATTTCTTTGGCATGACTTCGCTCAACGCTCGTTCAATGCTTTGAAAAAAGCATTGAACTATGCTCCTTTATTGAGTCCACCTGATTATAGCAGGGATTTCATTTTGTATCTGGCAGCAACAGAATCTACTATTGGTATGGTTCTGGTTCACGAGGATGATGCTCTTGCAGAGCATGTTATTTACTACCTTAGTCGAGGTTTGGTAGGACCTGAACTGCGGTACACTCTGATAGAAAAGTTAGCCTTAGCAGCAGTTCATGTTGTGCAGCGACTCCGGCATTACATTATTCTTCGTAAAACTTATGTTTTGGCAGCTGCCAATCCATTTCAGTTTGTCCTCAGTAGGCGAGTGATTGGGGGCAAATATAATAGATGGATTTTGATTTTACAGGAATTTGATCTTGAGTTTATGTCTGCCAAGTCCAAGAAATCATTGGTTTTCGCGGAATTGATCTCCGAGTTGCCCTGTGGGGAAGAGATGATCTATGATGAATCCTTTCCGGATGAACAATTGTTTCTTATCTCTTCACAGGATCCTTGGTACGGAGATATCATTGTGTATCTCCAGACTGCGAAGTTTCCCTCTACTTTTTCGAAAGATGAGCGTCGTAAGTTGCGTCACTTGGCCAAGAATTATTTGATTATTGGTGATGCTTTATATCGTCGAGGGGTTGATTCAATCCTGAGACGTTGCTTAACTCTCGAAGAAGCTGAGGCTGTGCTAAATGATTCCCACAGTGGAGCTTGTGGGGGTCATTTATCTGGGCTTGCTACAGCCCAAAAAATCTTGCGTGTTGGGTACTTTTGGCCCTCGATTTTCAAGGATTGTATCGAATCGGTCAAAAAGTGTCATCCGTGTCAAGTCTATACTCGAAAAATGCGCGCTCATCCAGCTCCGCTTTTTCCAGTCATTACTGTCGGTCCCTTTACAAAGTGGGGTATTGATTATACTACTTGTAACCCGCCTTCGGCTAAAGGTCAAAAGTACATTATTGTAGCAATAGACTACTTTACGAAGTGGGTCGAGGCTATGCCTACTTTTGGGAATGATGGTGAGACTGCAGCTCTTTTTCTTTTCAACCAGGTTATCGCTCATTTTGGTATTCCTAGAGAGATTGTCACTGATCATGGCAGTCATTTTCAGAATAGTATGATGGCTGAGTTGGCTCTCAAATTGGGTTTTCGGCAGGAGCATTCATCTCCATATTATCCTCAAGCCAATGGGAAAGTGGAAGCCGTGAATAAATCCTTGAAGACAATTCTTCAAAGGAAAATTGATAAAGCTAGATCCAACTGGCATATTATGCTATATCCTGCACTTTGGGCATACAGGACGTCAGTGAAAACTGCAACTGGCTTTACTTCGTTTCAGCTAGTGCACGGGGTGGAATCTGTATTTCCTATTGAATGCGATATTCCTTCTCTTAAGTTAGCTGTTGAACTTCTTCCTGACACTTCTAGTCTTGAAGAACGGCTCCTTCATCTGGAACATCTCGATGAGCAGCGTCGGGATGCTACCACGATGAATGAAGCGCATAAAAACCAAGTTAAAGTTCAGTACGATAAGGCGGTCAAACCCATGGTTTTTTCGGAAGGTGACCTTGTTTTGGTCTATGCCCAAGAAAAAGATGCCCTAGGGGCAGGAAAGTTTAAGTCTATGTGGTATGGCTCCTTTATCGTTAAAAAAGTCCTTAAGAAAGGAGCATATACCTTGGTTGATTTTGAAGGGAACGAGTTGTCGGAGCCCCGAAATGGGCTCTATTTGAAGAAGTATTATGCCTAGGCTTTGGCCTGGCATGTTGCTTTTGTATATAGTAGTTTTTTTTTGTACATATCTGGTTGATTTTCGATCTTTGATGAGTTGGTGATGTTTTTGATCTGCTTTGGCAGGTTGTGTTGGATGTCATGAGTCATTTTGGTTTCGCCGATGGTGCTAGTAGACACACCCGGAACTTAGCTTCCGCGACTTGGGTGCTTCATTATCCTTCCGGTCAGCTGTTAGTATCAAGAGGGGTCTGCATTGGTCCTGCTTCCAATAATATAGCAGAATACACTGCAGTTGTTTATCTACTCTCAGAGGCAATATCTTTGGGTGTTGATTCGTTGGTAGTTTTCTTGGACTCTCAGCTGGTGGTGTCGCAGTTGAACAATACTTATCGGGTTCATGACCCATTTTTATTACGGTTGTTCTTGAGGGTACGTTTGTTACAAAGATCATTTCAATTTTTAACTTTCATTCATATTCCTCGAGCTGACAATTGGTTAGCAGACTCATTAACTAATCAAGCAATTGATTGGCATATTAATCATTCCATACAATAAAATTTAATCATCAAAAACATCATACATTTGATACATTTATCACATCACATCAAATATCGCTGTATATATATCATCAGAGTGTTCAAAAACTTTACAAAAATTTGGATCCATAAGGTCATACAAAACTTGGGCTTATGCCCGATCATGTTCAGTCTCAAAAAAGAATATACAGTCATCTAATACATAATATCTGTCTACTCCTGAGGTCCCTGCCCAGAAGTCATGTTCCTATATAACGTGACCGCGGTGGCAACTCGGTGGAATAATCGTACCCAATCTTAGGGTACTCCTACCACCCGTCTCTGGATGGCTTCCGGTAGGTCTTCCACGGCATCCATAGGTATTTGGCGGGTTAACCCCTCCAAGTTCCTCTGCACAGCCTGGAGGTTCCTGTCTGAATCCACTATATCTGCTTCACCCCTGTGACGCTTGTGGCGTGGGAAACCCTCAGGTCGCACTAGTCCAATATCTGTATCATGATCATGTTTACATTGTCAGTCATTATGAATCCAATCAAAAACATGTTTATTTTCATGTTTTCATACATATTTGAAAAAATCCAAAAAAATTATATAAGTCGAAATTTTTTGCAAACTTACCGACTATGCCCCATGCTGTGCCTGGTGGAAGAACAATATCTGGATCTCCACGAAAATCCATCCTGGAATAGGGATAGTCGTCCACTGCGATGATTTGTTCTCCCCACCAAAGGAAGAACTCATCATCCCAAGTGGTCCGGGGAACTTCACTTCCCCCTAATCTCTTCATCATGTCCGCCCAACGGGCAATTCTTGGGTCCCTCGGGCTACTGATGGTAGAGATAACTCTGGGTCTCAATGCTGGTATCTTCTCAAAGAAGAATGTCGTCAAAATTGTACCGTAGCCAAAGTGTTTGGTCTTTGCTTGGCGGATTGAGGTCAACTGTTGCTTCATGTTCAGTAATAGGGCTGTGCACCAATCATACACATGAGTCAAGCATTCCACTGCTATGCTCATTTGCGTCCTGGACGCCTGATGTAGGGGGTCAGATCCTGCCACTCTGCCAATGGTGAAAAGGAGGATTTTCATGTGCAAATCCCGTAAATCTTTAATCGCAATCTGAGTTCCAACTTTCTTGGAACCCTCTACGCAATACACGTGGACATAATCTTCCACGGTTAGCCCTCCCAGGGGCTTCCCGTGCAAGTCTACTGGTTCCCCCCTCCGGGAGAGTCCAGTGATGAAATATATGTCTTCCACTTCAATGCGTACTGGCATTTGATCTATCATAAAGCAATCCTCTTCCGATTCCCAGTAATTGACGAGCATTTCTAGCAACCGAACATTGCTTTTCATATTTGGCATTTTGAAAAATTTGAACAATCCGCAATTCCGAAGAATATTTTGCGATGCTCGATCTTGCATGACCTCTTGATCAATTGCACTGTGTTCACGCTCTCTCCATGAGATTGTCATCCTGTCAAAATTCAATAAATCCTGCATTAGCCACGCATTTTTTGATTCGGGCCTGCGCATACGCGACTTTTTCTATGCACAGTCGCGTGTATACGCGACTTTCCTATTACCAACCCGCGTATGCGCAAGTCCGAGTTTTTTAGCAAGGGTTTTAATGGTGAAAATCACTAAATTTTAATTTCCAAATGGAAAAAATGATTTGCAAAGATGATTGAGGAGCCTACCTGAAAAATTCGGTGCGATTCAACGGTCGGTTGTTCCTGATTTGACGAAAGAATTTTTTTGCTCCAGAGCACTTTTTTCCAAATCAGCAATGCAATAATGAACCAAATATGAGGTAATTTGTCTATTTATGCCTAAAAAGTTGAAAATTTTCGCAAAAATTTGTTATGCTCATTTTTTCGATCTATCTTAAGCTGCATAACTCGGATGCTTGGAAGTGCCCAGTTTGGTATGTTTTCAGGTACATTTTGATGAATTTGAGATTTTTCCCGTTTTTGATCCATGATTACCGACTCGTCACGGCAGGTATATGATCTTCACTGGCATATAGGTTAGGGAAATCACTTTCCGCTGCATCTTGCATACTAGCCTCCATACTGATCACTTGCCTTAGGGTCGATCCCATAAGGTCATGAGTATTACACCCATTTCACTCGCCGATTATTTAATCATGACTTGGTGGTAGAGCCTTCCTTTACATGGGCTTCCTAGTTAGTTCCTCGCTGTCACTTGTTGCCCATGCTGTGTTTTATGTAGGCTCGGGAGTCCTCTTTAGTCCCGCCATGACTTATGTGTTGAAGCTTCATTCTTCTTCTTCCTCACTATCATTTTTCTGGCTATTACCCTAGAGGCTCCCTGGTGTTGTTGAGTTGTATTACTGCATTGCATATTGGCTACTTGTTTATCCTGGCCTTTAGCCAGCTTCATTTGGACTCGATGTTTAAGCCATATTTTGACCTTGACTGTCTGTACAAGTTAACCATTGCATGCACTTAGCTATCACGACTTGACACCCTTTTTACCCATGGATGGAACATTCCTTTGAGTATCGCTTACCAGTTTCCGCCACCTTGCATTGACCATAGGATCGTTCCTATCCCAGGAACTAGTGCATCTGTTTCTTGATACTCGTTCTATCCATTGTACCATAGCATTCTTTTATTCTTTTTCAGGCTTATTATATGAAAAAGACAAAAAAAATCAAATATAAAAAAAAGAGCGGGAACAGGATGTATCTTCGTTGTTTTGATGGCAGTACAGAGTCAGTTTGTCGCCCTTGAACAAAGCACATATACTTATATATATTTCCTTCATTTGGGATGGTTTTAGTTTTGACCTAGGTTCGGCCTTTGCCATGTTTCACTTATCAGTCCTCCCTCGGTTGGTTATCTCTTCCAATCATATGGAGAGTTTGTTCTGCCTCCTGCATAACAGACTTATACAGTGTCACTTTTTACTGCCATGGTCATCATGAGTCGTGCTTTTGTTCAAGGGAAGTCTAACTAGAGTCGGCCATTCTGCGGTGTCTCTTGACTCATTATTCAGTCGGCCTTCCCGGTCTTGTCAGTATCTTGTTCTATCACATTAGATGTTTTGGTCTTCTGCTCGTGCTGGTTTGAGAAGGTCTCCATTGACTTCTCGCTGGCGGGTTTGTCTCTTATCGACTATGACACATTGCTCTGAGAGCAAACCTAGAGCCGCACCCTGGCCCTATTTCCATCATTGATAGGTGACCTTGTGCTCAGCATTTGATCATCATTATGGGTCTTTGACTGAGTGGTTTCCCCCGTGTTCGACGTCAGCACACATTATCACACTTGGGATTCGTGCAGTACCTTGATTTCCATTTGACCCTATCGGTGGATTTCTCGCCTCTGTGTCAGCTTTCATTATTGGTTGGTTCAGAGGGTTTCTTCCGTGCGCTAGCTTCATCTTGTGCATGTCGGAAATGTACTTCGGTTTTGGTTCCATCACTCTACTTCGTTCGATTCCTTCCAAATCTTGGCCTGCGGGTTACACTCGCGCTGGACTGATGTGGGATGCCTTAATGCCTTCCTTCCAGCAGATCTTTTCCCATCGACTCCGACTCATTGCTCTGGGAATAAGGTCTAGAGTCTTTTTGTCGGTACCTTAGGGTTTGCAGTCATCAGTGGCAGACTCTTCGCTATCGACAGTGGGGATTCATCATTGCCTCCTGATTGGTAGATTCTTTCAAGTGTTCGACTTCAACTCATTCATTCGCACTTGTTAGATTGTACTGGGGCACCTTGACACTCATTTTCATTATCGGTGGGTTGTCTCGCATTGGTTAACAATATACATCATTGACCGGTAATCCAACGATTTCTCACATGGTCGACTTCAGCTCATTTATTCCCATTATGTAGAATTGTGCCATAGTGACCGGTGAAGACCTCGGGTTGCATCAGCATTTTTCGGTTCACTTTTAACAGTCCATTCAGTTTCTGCCAGTGATGCCGTCCACCCTTATATGTTGCAGTTCAGTACAACAGCATCCTATATGCTGGCTCCCGAGTTGCGTGATAGTACCGTTTGTTCCACCTCTTATGATTTGGTACTTGGAGATTCAGTTACTTATTTGATCAGACATCCAGTTGCAGCATCTTTGATCAGCTTTTTATATGTGATACTTGGACATTGATTCAGACTTATATTTCCGGGCCATGCTCAGATGATTCATTGTGTACTTTCAGTTCAGCTATACTTGTATACATGTTGGATCTATTCAGTACTTTCTATATGATGTATTTTTGACTAAGCATGGGTATGCCCGCCTCAGAATGAGTTGACTCTCTGTTTTCTTTCATTGGTTTTTGGCAGGCTGAAATCTGGTGAAGTCCTCTCTTGTCCTTGCGAAGTTCTTTCTATGTGCATAATACATTTCGGACATCATGTACCCCTTCTAACCTCATATATTAGGGGGCATATGTTATAGCATCATTTCTCACCTTCATATGATTCATGATTGCTTTTATGGCTTTGGGCACCCATTCCTACAGACTTGGACAAAATTCACTAAAAAACAGTGTTAAATTCCCCATACGCGATTATGCCTAGACTTTTCCGCGTGTATACGCGAGTCCACATGTACTTTCCCGCGTATGCCATTAAAATCATTAAAAAATATATAAAAATCCCTATTTTCGGGCTAGGTTGATGGTTACTATGGTAGTTCAACCACCCCAGCACGTGGCCAACTGTTTCCAACTGTTGAAACTACTTGGAGGGAGTATAAAAGCCCCTCATGTGCATGGCCTAAGGGAGAGAGAGAAATTATTGATATTATACTCTGTTGGTATTCCCTATCCAAGTCTGAATCCCCGTGCCTCCTGCACTTCCCAGTTCATTACAGGAAACCCTTGTTTCCTGGAGATGCTCATCTCTTTATATGTCATCTCGTATGCACCAGTTCGGAAGGAATCTTAGCGAGGCAAGGGTGGGACGGATCCAGACGATGGTCTGCTCGAAGATCGTGGAAGGATTCAGGTGATCTCTCCACTCGTTATTTCTGTACATGCTATTTATAATACAGAAGTACCATCTTGTTCTCGAAATATACGTGTTAGTGTCTGCTTGCATATAGGTTCCCGAAATATACGTGTTACTTAGCGACACCAGGGAGCCTCTAGGACTTCAGTCTGACTGAGAAAGAGTAAAATGGACTGCAAATAGAAGTTAAAACTATTGGAAACCTATCAAACAGCTGAAACCACCCAACAAGGGAATCACAACAATGCGATCCCCAGCAGAGTCGCCAGTTCTGTTTTGGGGAAAATCACCCTAGAGGTTTGTTGGGTTTAAACCTCCACAGAGCAGGGCATGCTACTTAAGAAGGACTCACACAACCATACATGTTCATGAAAAACTAAATAGAGTAGATCGAGGAAGTTACCCATAGGTCCTACGGTTGAAGTAGATCCCGCGGGGTCCAAACCCCTAGCAACCCTTCTTCCTTCTTAACCTGAAAGACAAGAAGAAACAAGCATGAAGAACTGGTTGTACAACATATATCTACTCTAAATGTTAGTGAAATCCATATGAAACATTAGATAAACCATAATGAATGCTTAAATAACAATATTCTCATATATGCAAGCAAACACTAACACGTATATTTCGGGAACAAGATGGTACTTCTGTATTATAAATAGCATGTACAGAAATAATGAGTGGAGAGATCACCTAAATCCTTCCACGATCTTCGAGCAGACCATCGTCTGGATCCGTCCCACCCTTGCCTCACTAAGATTCCTTCCGAACTGGTGCATATGAGATGACATATAAAGAGATGAGCATCTCCAGGAAACAAGGGTTTCCTGTAATGAACTGGGAAGTGCAGGAGGAACGGGAATTCATACTTGGATAGGGAATACCAACAGAGTATAATATCAATAAATTCTCTCTCTCCCTTAGGCCATGCACATGAGGGGCTTTTATACTCCCTCCAAGTAGTTTCAACAGTTGGAAATAGTTGGCCAGGTGCTGGGGTGGTTGAACTACCAGAGTAACCATCAACCCAGCCCGAAAATAGGGATTTTTATATATTTTTTAATGATTTTAATGGCATACGCGGGAAAGTACATGTGGACTCGCGTATACATGCGGAAAAGTCTAGGCATAACCGCGTATGGGGAATTTAACACTGTTTTTTAGTGAATTTTTTCCAAGTCTGTAGGAATGGGTGCCCAAAGCCATAAAAGCAATCATGAATCATATGAAGGTGAGAAATGATGCCATAACAGTGCTACTACAAAAAAACACCCTGCACCAATTGGCGCGACTATTCAAGAGAAACTCGTGCCAAGCCAGATAACTATGGGACGAGGAAAGAACTAGTGAGCAGAGATCAATCTTGGCACTCTGGAGCTGAACAAGAGGATTCTAGACAATCAAATAAGCCAAAAAAATATAGGCAAGCAAGAAAAATTTTGAAGTCGTCTTGACAAGACAAACTCCTGAAAGGCAACGAAATGAAAAACTCACATTGATCCCTAGTGGAGTCGCCAATTTTTTGGGAAGGTAAACCCTCTCTCCAAACAGAGACGATCCCTCTAGCCCTAGAGTGGGTCTAGAAACAAAGGGACAAGCTAAAGTGTAGGTTCCTAATCAATGAATGAAAAGGACAGGGTAGATCGACCTACCTGCAGTCCAACACTGTCGCCACTATAATGGTGGTGGCCTCTTGATCTCTGTCTCGATGGGTCACAATCCTTCTACAACAATGATAAGATACATGCACGAATATTAGCATACAAAACAATGATTTCATTTATAATCAACTAACCAACCAAGGAGGGTTAAGCATATTGCATCAGGTAAAACACATTAACGCAAGATGGGAACGAGACAATAGTCATGTATATGTAGAAATATAAGAAAGAGTTACAACTGGAGCCTTGAAATCATAGCCTCCTTCAGCGAGGTTCAGTTGAAGCATGTTTCGAAGGATCGTTGGGGAATTCGGACGGGGTGAGGACACAAGCCTAAGCTCTCTCGACAAAGGTCTCTTTCATTCTATCTTCCTAGCAAAAGGCTCAGGAATTCTCTTCAGCGTTTTAGCTATAATATTTTCAATGAGATCATCAATGACAGATGGCTTTATTTATAGAGGGAGAGGATAAGGTTGGGATCCCTACAATGATGTAAGAGAGGCCTTATCCCTTGGGAGGTTTCCCCAAAAGGTGGAAACAAGAGGCCTAAGGAGGGAGGCCGTGGTTATTGAGTTGAACCACTCCAGATGACTCGCCCATGAAGTTGTTATGATGGAAAATTCACCTCTATTTTAAAAAATAAATTCCATAAATAGGTTGGTGCAAGTAGCTCACTGGGACAGAGCGCCAATGGGCATAGGGCCCAGTTTTAATCTTCCTCATTGGTGTGAGGGCATAACAGTCTACTAGTGCCAAGGCAAAAACATGTGTATCTAATGATTTGCTCATGGATTTGTCAACAGAAGGAATGTTGTCCTCATGGAAACGGATGCAATGGTGGTCTTTGCAAGGCATGACACTTTGTTTTAGTCACAGAAATTATCCTCCAATGTGCGGGACAGGGATTGCAGGGATAGTGACAAAATGTTGTGTAACAGTCCTTCTATCATAAATATTTTTATTTTTTTCTTGGATGCCTTAAGTTTTATGACAGACCTCCTCCCTTGAATGTTGTAACTAAATAGTCTGGTTTATCCTTCTTTTCATATCGTTGGTATCGACTTGGGATTCTTGCAGAAGTTTGAGCACTGGAATTCCCAAATAGGTTGGGAAAACTACATCTGTTCCATTAATTATCTGGAATGGTGACATTCTAATGAACTTCTTGGCAGTAACTCGATTAGCCCATAGTCCATTGATTAATTTTTGTGCCATGAATTCTTATTCTCCTGCAGTATATTTTTGATAATATTCACCAAAATCTTGTTAGAGGACTCAGCTAACCCATTACCCTAAGGGTAGTAAGAAGTAGAGTGACGCAACTTAATATGATATTTGTTCCAAAAATATATCATTTTCTTGGACTTGAATGCATCAACATTTTCAATTATAATTTTATGGGGGCAACCAAACCTAGACAGTATATTTCCTTCCAGAAATTGAATGATAATAGAATCAGTGGCTTTTCTAGTGTGAATGGCTTCTATCCATTTAGTAAAGTAGTCTGTCGCTGTCAAAATCCATTTGTGTTGCCCTTAAGAGCTAGGGTGAATTTCACCAATGAAGTTTAAGCCCCATTGTTGAAAAGGAAATTCTACTCAAATTGGTTTTAACGGTAAAGGTGAAAAGAAAATTTAAATAAAAATTTAAAATAATTAAACTTATATTAAAAAAACCGAAAAAAATGAATTTTTTTTTTTTAAATAATTGGAAAGAAACAAAACAAAAATCTATATTTTTTTTAAATTAAAACATTTTAAAATTAAAAAAATTAAAAATTGAAAAAACCATTTTTAAAATTAAAATTTAAAAATAAATAAAAAATGAAAAATGAAAAAAATAAATAAAATAAAAATATTAAATTAAAAAAAATTTAAAAAATTATATTTAAAATATAGAATTATATTTAAATAATATATATATATATATATAACTTTAATAAATTAAAAATAAATTAATTAAATTTACAAAACAAAAAAAACAAAATTGTGTCGCAGAAGTGGTGGTGGGGGTCGGCCCCTATGTGAGCGACAAGCATATGAGTTGATATTCTACAGTTAAAATTGTTGCAAATATTTTCTTCATTGACCACACCACCTTTGAAATTAATCACAACACTTTCTTATAATCTCCCTGAAACGAGCTTTGACATCAATGACAACACTTGTTAACATTTGTAGTATAGGTTTCATTGTTACCTTTTATTAAAAAATCATCTACATACACTCTAAGATACATAAATCATCTAATATAGAATTGACCTCCCACCTAGGTGGCAGCCTGGTTTGGCCCTTGCGTGGGCGGCGAAATGCGTGGTCGATTCTGGGAATCAACCTCCCGCCCAAGGGTTGACCCCCACTGCCACTTCAGTAGCCCAATTTTGTTTTGTTTTTTTTTTTAATTTAATTTAATTTAACTTTTTTTTTTATTTATTAAAATTTATTTATTTTATTAAAATTTAATATTTATTTTAGTTTTTCAATTTTTTTTAATTTAATAATTTTTTTTAAATTTAATTTTTATATTTTAAATTTAATTTATATTTTAAAATTTACTTATTTATTTATTTTAATTTAGTATTTTTTTTTCATTTTTCATTTTTAGTTTATTTTTTTTTTTTTTAATTTTAATTTTAAAAATGTTTATATATATATATATATATATATATAGATATATATTTGAATTTAGGCTTTTGTGATCCATAGTAATTTTCCAAAAAATTTTTGGTAATAATCACATTAAATAGAACATTGTCCACACATTTCAAAGGATTTTGAACCAACCATTGTGATTCATCTTCAGGAGGATATGAGAGATCATATCGAGACATTGAGATTAAATATATGTAGAGAGAGCCAAACTAGTCATTGAAATAACGACTAGTTTGACTATGGAGGGAAAAAATTAAATTAAATTAATAATAAAAGGATTAATTCTATTTAATTTATAATGTTGGGGATTTTGTTATTAGAATTTTAGTTTAAAAATATGTTTTTTATGTGAATGAGACATCAAAAAAGAAAGAAAAATGAAATTTTATTTAAATAATATATTATAATAATGGTCCATATATAATTTTTTTAAGAGTCTAAAAGTATGAAAAACAAAAACAAGGTAAAAAATGAAAGAAGGAAGGGGCGAAAGGCGGAAAATTAAAAACTAGGAATATAGGGTAGGGATCCAACACTTGCTAATATTCCAGCCATCATCTCTATTGAGATTGACGGGCCTTTTTTCAATCTCCAAGGCCTCCCTTAACATACGGTGATGAAAACGGTCTATCCTACCAATAACCTTAGCTTCTTCGATGTTGATATCATGGTTAGTCTTTTCTGCATGCTCAGCTAAGGTAGAGGAGTGGTATATTCCATGCTTAATTTCAACAGCATGCTCACAAATCCTTTGATTTATTGACCGGCCAATTTCACCAGTATATGGTGTCCCACAAGAGCATGGAATGATGTAGACAGATTTACCATCCAATGGGTTCACCAAATGTTTATCCAATTTGAGAGATATTTGAATAGTGTAAAGGGGTTTGAGATACAAAGAAACCTTTTACTTCTTAAGGAACCTAGCGATCCTATCAGTGGTTCCCTGAATGAAAGGAAGAAGCACACCGTAGGGCCATTCACTAAGATATTTTTTATTTTTAGGACCTTTTTTTGCTTTAAGAAAGCTCTAAGGCCCTGTGACCTACTATAACCATTATTACAAATTACATTCAGAAGGTGGGTCTTTTCTCCTTCGAGGTGGGACTCATCAGAGATTATCAACGTCCTAGTGGCTAAGGTGTTGAGGACACCTAATTTTTTAGTAGGGAAATGAGGCAAACTAGCATGAAGATATTGCTTAGTATGAGTTTTCTTCCAAAATACTTGATGGGAGAAAGAACCATCTTCCTTTATTGAAATAATAACTTCAAGGAAAGGAAGGTTACCATTAACCTCATAATCCATTGTGAATTTAATGGAGAAAGATTCACTATTAAGATGAAGGAAAAATAGATCTAACTTTTTCTTTCCATGAGGCCAGACAACGCAAGTGTCATCTACAAACCTTTTCCAGAGGTTTGGTTGGAACGGAGCTAAGGAAAGTGATCCGATCACGGGTCGAGTACTACCCAACCATCACGCGTACGGTACTAAGATCCTTTAAAACGACTATGGCTTATACAGGTTTAAATGAGCATGTTCGTTCGCATACACATATTAACATGAATTAAACATAATCAGGAAGCACATAACACATGAGCGAAAGAAAACCAAATTGGTAACGGAGTTCACCCCTCCAACTCACTGGGGTTACATCTCTGGACCTGCTTCAATTGGAAGGTAGATCCTTTATATTTCATCTTCAAATTAAGCTTTCATACATTCCAGTTCTATGGCTGAGCATTAGCCAAGTACTATGGCTTTCAAAGGCTAAGTTTCCTATCCTTTCTCCTCCCTTTTCAAAGGCTCACATCATGAGTTTATATAGTTTTTCCCCATAACTCCCCAATCCACAATAGTAGGATCTCAAGACATTTTAAGGAAAGACAAACTCCATGATTCTAGGACTTTAAAACTTACTCAAGGCAAAAATGGCAAACCCAACTTCAAGGATCTTAACCATGCCAAGAAATCTCAACCTCTTAATGAGAAATAGAAAATTAGTTGTGAGGTCAATTCTCACATAAAACTATTTTCTCAAAAATGAATAATAAGTGAATATTTTGGTGAGTCATTTTCCACTCACTTAGAACATTATCCACTTCATAATTTTTAAATGAAATAATGAATTAATTTACTCATTACTTTGTCACCCATCATAAAGTGTCTTCATGGTGCATAAGTAAACTTCTTTGTTGGTGGAGATCCTCCTGGATCAAACCTCCCCAAAAAGAAAAATTTTGGTCTCCAAAAGTATCAGCTTCAATCAACTCAAATGTATGCAAATGTCTCTGAAAGGCACATTCCATCATGACTCCTTCACCTACCGTTCTTCGGAATCGGAAGATAATGCCAACACCTACAACTGTTGCAACACAAATGCCTGAAAAGGCACATTCCTGCAAGATTCCTTCACCTCAGTCCTTCAGAATCGGAATGCAAAAGCCCACATCTGCATAAAGCTGCAACACAAATGTCTGAAAAAGGAACATCCCTTCAAGATCCCTTCACCTCAGTCCTTCAGAATCGGAATGCGAAAGCCCACATAAAGCTGCAACCTGTAGCTGATCATACCTGTTTACAACACTTGCCAAGGGTTCATTGGTCAAGTTTACATGCCAAAATGGCTTTAGGAAAATTTCCTGATCCCATTTGCTTACAAAGATGCCAACAAGGCTTAATGCGTAAAAATACGCCTCTCACTCTCACTCTCCCTTACATAAGAGTGGCTAAAAACAAGCCTTTTCCAATGCTTCATAAGCATATTTTACATCATCTCTTTCATCGTTGGCCACTTTGGCCTTTTACATGACATTCAACAATTTACATGCAAAAATTTTTAATGCCAACTATGGCCTCTTACATGGAAATTACCAAGTAATGTAATGTTCCAAATATGTGCACAAAGGGGAGAAAAATACCAATGGTTCAAAAAACCCTTTTACATAATGTATGCCCCATATCATCCAAATGCATTAATGTTGAAAAAACAAAAAGAAAATCCCCCATTACAAAAATGTGCATTATGAAAGACTATGGGTTTAAAATAAAAGACTACTAATACCAAGGAGAAGAAGCGTCTTTGTCAACGGGGTGCGCCATATCATGATACCTTCTCCCATCAAGAAAATTGCACGAGGGTTTACACCATGGAATAGAGCAGTTGCTACTGCTAAAATCATGCCACCTTCAACGCATGGCAAGTACATGGTGCAGTCTACTGTATGTCATCCTACATTCTCAACATTTGTGCCATGATCCATACGCAGGTCCTCTGATCAGCATTAAATGCTTCTTCTTCCACGCACGGGCTCAAACTCCACAAGTTCGTTGAGGTCATGATAGGTATCAACCTCCCATTTTATTCCGCTGCACACAATTTCAAATAGCGACTACGACCAACTTCAAACTACTCACTGCTGGTCCAGACAAGTCATCAGTGTTGTTTATACTACGCTTCTACGTGCAGGATGGGAAACCAAAAAAAACCTTTGCCATTGTGCAATTCAGGTTCAACAATGTTCGGTGGGCGGAACATACAGATCCGAAGTATCAGCAAATGTTCAACAATGATGTTTTTCTTCAATATCTGCGGGAAATCCTCAAAAAAAAGGTTGTGTTTCTGCGTGCATATTGTTGTAATGAGGGTGAGTGCTCAGACAACAAGAATTTAAAATTAAAATTCCAACAGATCTGCCCAACTGAAACATAGAAAGGAAAAATATATATCAAAGTGAAGGATGTCGTGCCATTTTTTTAAGCACGATACATCAAACGAATCTGCAGCAGTCAGTCAACGTAACTGTTTGTCGCATCTGCCTTTAACAAAAAAAAATTGGGACTGATGCGGAATTTTACGAGGCCGGCCAAGAGAGATTTTCTCTGAGGCCGAGGGCGTGGTCATGGTACCACAAATTTCCCGGATGCTGGGCATTGACGTAGTGCTATTTATATTTCTTCGAGTGGTTCATCTGCAATGCTGCCACTATCGACATCCAATGCTGTGATCCGCATTTTGGGCTCCTAGAACTCGCATCCGCATTTCGGACATATCGGTTGGCATATCTGGTGGTGTATCAGATCACATGCAAATTTGGCTGAATTTCATTGCTAATACAAAAGAACTCCGCGAATCGTGATGCAATTTTTCTTATTATTATCACAGTGGAATCTCTATTCACCAAGTATCTTGAGCTGCACGTTGACAAAAGCCTTGGCAACAACGCAGAAATAACCTGCAAGATTCTTTCTCACGTACCTCCTCGATGAAATCAAAACATCATATAGAATGCAAGTGAGATTCTCGCCTAGGCTGTCTTCGAACCAGAGTGTCCTGTAGCAGAAATAATTTGGAAAATTTCGTATGCAGGCAAAGCCAACATAATTCAAAATGTGGGTGATTCCATAATGACATAGAGTTGAAAACTTCTGAGCCATTGTTTTGCTACCCACGAACAGATAAGAAATAACCTGGGAACATTCTTTATGGGTACGAGGAAGCATTGTTATACCACATAAAGAAACAACGATTCGATGCTAATACTTTTGAGAAGGGTGTGAAGCGTTCTCTACCTTAGATATGTGTCAGGATAATCGAACCCATAAACAGAAAATTGCCTGGAATCGATCCACCTTGTCCACCGATTTCTGTTGTCAAAGAAGAAAGATAGAGTGTCATGTTGTCCACCGTGCGGATCTTTGAAGTCCAACTCCAATATCTCCACTAAACATTCTTCTCATGCAACAGGCGTTGCGGCTCTGCAGTTATATGCAGACGAGGAGGAGGATCCACATCAACACACAAAATTTGATTCCAGATCTTCTCATAACATCTGACCGCGAAATTTTGTTTTGGAAAATAAAAGGAGACGGTTATTTCTCCCACCAGAAGTAGAAGAAGTAACTAAGGCTACCAGCTGGTCACGAAAACCCTTCCCGTGATCGGTGTGCAGATGTGTTCGAGATCTTGATACCACTTGATCCGATCACGGGAAGAGATCCTACCAATCCTCCAACATTAATGGGCAGTTACAACGAAGCATCAAGCTTTATGGTTTTATCGCCAATTGGTTATTGATGCACACACAGTTGGAATGCGATGTCACCATGTTGACACAAGTGGTAGAGATGCCCGAAAAGTGCAGCCAGATGCTCCAGTCCTTTTTGGTTGTCGTCGCCAGGCATCTTTTCCACGTCCTCAAGCAATCACCACGCAGTCACACAATCTCACGATCGATCTCTTTTATGGACAACAATTATCTCAGCACCAGGACTTTTGCAAGGCAAATCATGGCCGCACTTATTGGTCACTGGTTTGGGTCTTGGCCCCCCCCAAACTCATTGCGGCTCTTAACCAGATTACACGATGTCTTTGACACCTTGACACCGCAGACTCGCAATTTATCTGAGGATAGCGCTGCTACTGTCGGATCCACCTCCGGGCTGCTCTTTTTCTGCAAATTCCTTCTCCAGAACGCGATCGAACATCTCTGCGATGCTTCCCTCATTGGCCAAATCCGGTGGGACAGCTTGTGCCGACAAATTACCCTGCGATGAGTTAACCAATTTCTGCAATGTGCAGGTGGTTTTGCTAGGTACTTGAGGAGGGAAACCCATGTTTCAGGTACTAACAAAACTACTGATTACTTATTACTGTCATCAACAAAACTAGAAACATCATGTGCAACATGGGGCAGTGGTCCTTCAGGTTGCAATAGCTTTTCCATCCGGAGGCCATTTGACGTGATTCAAGCGTCATCGGATTCCTCTTGTCGAGCTATTCGCGATGGTGCCACTATGTGTTGATTCCGAGTCAGATGAATTTTGAGTATTTTCTATCAAAAGACGGATGCCTGCCCCCATAAAACTCAAAATTTTGCAAAAGAGCAGAAATATATCTTGCAAAAACATCTTGAACTGCCTACCAAATCGGCACCAAGCATTTCCTTCCTGTAAGCGCGTTTTTTGAATGGTGGATGGAGCCTTCTTCACGAGCTCTTTCACCATATGTCTTCTTGACTTGTGGCGAATTTCAGGGTGCAACTTCCAACACTTCTTCTCCCAATGGCCACTGATTTTGCAGAAATTGTAGAAATTAGACCGTTTCCCATTCCACTGTGTCTTCATGATAGGAGGATTTAGAACGTTCTCATTCTTCTTGGTCTCCCTTCTTGTGGGCACATCTGTCTTCTTAACCCACTCTTTCTTTGTATGATGCTTAACTACACCATAGTTAGCAGATCTATGAAAGCAATCACTTCTCTTATATGCAAAAGTAGAATCTGAATGATTGTCATACCTTCTTGGCTTGTCCTTAAATTGATGGGGACTAGGTGGCTTGATTCCTTTCTTGGAATCAGGTGATGAAGAGATGGATTTTGTTTCAGCTACCTCTGAGCATTCTCCTTCTTCCCGTTGATAACCCAAACCTGCAAATGGTTGTCTTGGTACAACCTCCAATGGTTGGGTGATTCCTTGGCCATTTATGCCAATTCCACCTCCGCTATACCCCATCTTCGTGAGGATTTTCATGCCAACATTAGTTTCATATTGAGAGAGAACAGAACTTGAAGTGACATCACATACCTCAGTTTGACATGCAACCCCCGTTGTCTCAACCTTGTGCAATTTAGACAATATCTCCTCTTTAGCTCGTAGCATCTCTTGAAGCTCTTGCTTATCGAGCAATAATCTTCGCAATTCTGCATTTTCGGCTTGAAGGCTTTCGTTTATCTCTTGCAACTCTTGCAGTCTTTCAGCGTGCTTCGTTCCTTTTCCCATCCTGCAAAGCAGTCACCTGCTCCGATACCACTTGATCCGATCACGGGTCGAGTACTACCCAACCATCACGCGTACGGTACTAAGATCCTTTAAAACGACTATGGCTTATACAGGTTTAAATGAGCATGTTAGTTCGCATACACATATTAACATGAATTAAACATAATCAGGAAGCACATAACACATGAGCGAAAGACAACCAAATTGGTAACAGAGTTCACCCCTCCAACTCACTGGGGTTACATCTCCGGACCTGCTTCAATTGGAAGGCAGATCCTTTATATTTCATCTTCAAATTAAGCTTTCATACATTCCAGTTCCATGGCTGAGCATTAGCCAAGCACTATGGCTTTCAAAGGCTAAGTTTCCTATCCTTTCTCCTCCTCCTTTCAAAGGCTCACATCATGATTTTATATAGTTTTTCCCCATAACTCCCCAATCCACAATAGTAGGATCTCAAGACATTTTAAGGAAAGACAAACTCCATGATTCTAGGACTTTAAAACTTACTCAAGGCAAAAATGGCAAACCCAACTTCAATGATCTTAACCATGCCAAGAAAGCTCAACCTCTTAATGAGAAATAGCAAATTAGTTGTGAGGTCAATTCTCACATAAAACTATTTTCTCAAAATGAATAATAAGTGAATATTTTGGTGAGTCATTTTCCACTCACTTAGAACATTATCCACTTCATAATTTTTAAATGAAATAATGAATTAATTTACTCATTACTTTGTCACCCATCATAAAGTGTCTTCATGGTGCATAAGTAAACTTCTTTGTTGGTGGAGATCCTCCTGGATCAGAAAGGGCCTTGGATTCAAATTCCTCCATAAAATATTATCTACTAGGGGGATAGGGGGGAACCCATGGCTACACCACGAGTCTGGCCATAAAATCCACCTTCAAAACTAAAGAAAGTGTGTTAGGCCCCTATATTACTAGTGTAGTCCCTTATTACTATTAGTGTAGCCCCCTTATATTTATTGTTATACCCTTGTAGCCCTCATATTGTTATTATTGTGCCCCATAAAAAGCCACTATTTTTATTGTCGTGCCCTTACATTATTATTGTTAGGTCGGCTAGGATTATAATGTGACCTCGTGGAATCTTATATATAGAAAGGAGGTTTTGTCATTTGTATCATCCAAGAATTTTTCATTTATGTAATGTAAAGGAGGTTTCCCTCTTGAAGTGGTTGATTTCTAAGGCATTGATATCTCTTTTCTTCTATTTTTAGAGCTAGTTTCATAACATTTGGTATCAGAACTTTGGATTCTAGGGTTTCGCTGCTTCAAACAGGTCATTGTGGAATTTTCGCTATAACTTTGTTTCTACAAAGTTTCAGATTCTAAAACAAAAACCCATTTCTGAAGAAAGCCTGAGGAGTTTTTTCTAAAAATTTCAGATCTTCGTGCGCAATATTTTCAAAGATATCATTTGTGGAAGTTTGTTTTTTTGTAGGCTCTCTAATTTCATCTAAAAGAGGTGACCTTGGGAAAATCGTCATAACTCTCTCTATGAGGATCGGATTGGAAATCTATAAAAAGTGGCTGAAATCACACAAAATTTATTTTCCTATGTATCAATTTTAGAGCTGAAGGAGGAAACAGTGACACGTGGCACTCCGTATTTTAGAGATGTGTATTTTTTTTCAAATTACATAAGTCTTGTTTGAAAAATCAGTTTGAAGTGATTCCAAGGGAATTTTGAAGCTTAGATATCAATATTGGGTTCTAAAATTCCACCTAAAAATAATTCAACACCCATTAAGCCCTCAAAAGTCTCTATTATGACTCATGAAGAGCAAGAAGTACAACATGATATATCAAAATTTAAAGAGCAAGTGAAAAAACTTTCGCTCTCACAAAAAGAAACAAAAAATGAAATGGAAGTTTTGAAGAAATGCGTGGAAGCTAAGATGGATGGTTTGAAGAATTGCATGGAAGCTAAGATGGATGGTTTGAATAATGGCATGGAATACATGGAAGAAAAAATGAAAGACAACATGGAAGACATGATGAATGATCTAAAAGCAGACATGGAAGGTTTGAAGGTAGGTATGACAAAGTTGATACAGGAAATGATTCCTAATGGCAAAAAGATAGTAGAGGAAACTCATGATGAGAAAAATATAAATGCTAATCGTGATTTCATAAAATCTAATGTGGATTGAAGACCCACCATATTCAAAATATTTATATGAGGAAGTTTGACAACAAGGATCCCGTAACATGGATACTACATATGGAGAAAGATTTTGATCTCAATAATGTGCAAAACACACAAAAGGTACGCCTTGCAACTTTATATTTATAAAAAAATACATTTTTATGGTATCAATGGCTTTGCTTCCATAAAAAAAAAAAATCACTTGGTCAATTTCTACGAAGGAAATGATAGCACATTATGAGGATACAAAAAGCAACACCTTCTTTAGGCGATTGATAAATCTCAAACAAAAGGGTTCAGTGGTGGAGCACATTGAGGTCTTCTAAAAATTGAATATAAGGGTAGCTCATATTACAGAGGAACATAGGATTGATGTCCTCATAGGGACTTTAAAGGATAACATCCAACATGAGGTTCGCCTTTGGGAACCTGATTCATTGGAGAAGGCATTCAGGTTGGCAAGAAAAATTGAAAGTAAAATTATGGCGACATGGAAGCCTACCACTCACATCTATAAAGATGGAAGTGTTGCTACTCCTATAATTCCACAACCTACAAGGTTGAGACCACAGAAATTGGAAGAAAAAAGAGGAAAAGGGCTTTTTTTGTGTAACCAGCTCCAAAAAGAGAAGAAAAGAGACATCAACGCCTTAGAAATGAGCCACTTCGAGGGGGAAACCTCCAATACATTACATAAATGAACAATTCTTGGATGATACAATTTACAAAACCTCCTTTCTATATATAGGAGTCCATGGGGCCATAATGTAATCCTAGTGGGCCACAATGTATCCTAGCCGACCTAACAATAATAATTTAAGGGCACAATAATAACAATATGGGGGTTACAAGGGTACAATAATAACAATAAGGGGGTTACACTAACAACAATAAGGGACTATACTAGTAATATAGGGACCTAACATGCCCCTCTCCTTCAAAAAAGTGTTGTCCCCAACGCTTGAGTAGCTCTGGGTGCTTCTGTATAAAATTCTCATCCTCCCATGTAGAATCTTCAGTGGGTAAGTTCTTCCACTTGATGAGATACTCTGAAATTGATCGATTCCGTAGTTGTCGAGTTCTTGTTTCCATGACCGCTTCAAGTTCCAATATGATTTTTCCTTCCTCATCAAATTCTGGCAATATTGTTTGAAATGGAAGATTTTCACCTATAACCTTCTTTAAGCATGAAACATGGAAAACTGGATATACTCGTGAAGAAGCAGGAAGCTCCAATTTGTATGCCACAGTACCAATATTTTGCAACACCTTGTAAGGACCATAGTACTTTGGCGATAATTTATTATCCTTCTTAGCTTGCTTGAGGGACATTTGTTTGTATGTTTGTAGCCGTAAAAATACCCAATCTCCTACATCAAAACTTCTCTCACTGCGATGTTGATCTGCCTGTTGTTTCATTCGATTTTGTGCCAAATTCAGGTTATCCTTTAAGAGTTGGAGAACTTCTTGCTGATGCTCGATGTGATCTTCCACTGCTTGAACCTTCGAATTTTCCCTTAAAGATGATGTGATGGATGGTGGATAATATCCATAAAGTTCCATAAATGGGGTCATTTTTGCTACAGTATGGAAGGAAGTGTTATACCACCATTCAGCGAGAGGTAACCACTTGACCCATTGTGTTTGTTTATCAGATACAAAACAACGAAGATATCCTTCCAAACATTTATTTACTATCTCAGTTTGACCATCCGATTGAGGATGATAAGATGAGCTATGAGCTAATTGAGTACCCAAACAAGAAAATAACTCCGTCCAAAAATTTCCAGTAAAAATAGGATCTCTGTCGCTCACAATGACCCTTGGGATTCCATGTAGCTTTTGAATTCTGTCCATAAATGTAGTAGGAACTGTACTTGCTTTAAATGGATGAGATAATGCACAAAAGTGTGCATACTTGGTAAGTCTATCAACTACCACCATGATGACACTCTTTCCTTCGGACTTAGGTAAACCTGTGATAAAATCCATTGAAATCTCCTCCCAACGTTGACTTGGAATGGATAAAGGTTGTAGAAGTCCTGGGGTCTTAATTGTTTCAACTTTATTCTGCTGGCAAACCAAACATTCCGCCACAAACTTTCGAATATCAGATTTAAAGCCATCCCAAAAAAATTCTTTCTTCACCCTGTGGTAAGTTTTTAAAAATCCTGAGTGTCCTCCTAAAGGAGAAGTGTGCAATTCCAGAAGAATCTTTTGTTTTAGTTGGGAATTCTTACAAAGATATAAGCGATCTTTGTATCATAAGGAATAATTTTTCCAACTAAATGTATCAGATGTACTAGGATCTTGCTGCAACTTTTGAATGAGTGTCCATACATCTTTGTCCTTCTTCCATTCATCTCTTGCTTCGGTTATCCAATCTAGTTGGATAATAGAAATGGCACAAAGCAATGCTTCCACCTTTTCATTCTTTCTTGAGAGTGCATCTGCAACAACATTAAGCTTTCCTTTTTTGTAGATTATTTCAAAGTCATAACCCAACATCTTTGTGACCCATTTTTGCTGCTCTTCTGAAGATAGTCTTTGCTCCAAAAAGTGTTTAAGACTATCATGATCAGTTTTTACCTTGAAGTGTCTCCCCATTAGGTAAGTTCGCCATTTCTTTAGTGCATGTAGTATTGTTAACATTTCCTTCTCATAAATAGGTTTATGTAAATACTTTCCCTTGATTGGACGACTTTCAAAAGCAATGGGTCTTCCTTCCTGCATTAAAACCGCACCAATTCCATTTCCTGAGGCATCACATTCCACAATAAAGGTTTTTGTGAAGTCTGGTGTAGCTAAGACCCGTGCTAGGCACATTGCCTCTTTAAGACGTTCAAAGGCCTTAGTTGCTTCAGGAGTCCATGAAAATGCATCTTTCTTCAATAATGTTGTTAGAGGTGCTGCTATTCTCCCATAATTCTTAACAAACTTGCGATAATACCCTGTTAACCCGAGAAATCTCGCAACTGCTTTATGGTTGTGGGGACTTTCCATTCCTTAATGGCTTTAATTTTGTTAGGGTCTACTTTAACACCCTCGTGAGATACAATATGACCCAAATATTCCACCTCTTGTACTCCAAAGAAACATTTGGATGTTTTTGCATATAATTGTTTCTCCCGCAATAGTTTGAGCACCCTGTCAACATGTTCAACATGATCCTTCCAAGACCTGCTGTAGATTAGTATATCATCAAAAAATACTAGCACAAATTTTCTAATGAAGGGTTTGAAAATGGAATTCATCAACCCTTGAAATGTAGAAGGTGCATTGGTAAGGCCAAAAGGCATGACCAAAAATTCATAATGACCTCATGAGTTCGAAATGTTGTTTTTGGAATATCTTCAGTCTTCATTCTAATTTGATGATATCCTGAACGAAGATCCAACTTGGTAAAATAAATTGCTCCATGTAACTCATCCAATAATTCATCAATCACAGGAATGGGAAATTTGTCTTTAATGGTGAGCTTATTGAGCTCCCTATAATCTGGACACATTCGCCATGATCCATCCTTCTTGTGTACCAATAATACAAGAGTAGAGAAAGAACTTTGACTAGGTTGAATTATACCCACCTCTAACATTTCTGCAATCATACGTTCAATTTCGCTCTTTTGGAAGTAAGGATATCTATAAGGCCTGATGTTTGGAGGAACACTTCCTGGAATCAAATGATCAGCATGATCATGATCACGAATAGGTGGGAGTCCTTTGGGAGTTTCAAACACCTTGGAATGATTGTCCAAGACTTGTTGGAGATCTGCAGAAATAGATGATTTTGATGTCGGAACTTCTAGTGAGCATAATTGTGCAATTATGCCTCGTTTTTCTTTCTTTAGAAGCTTTTTCATGACATTAGAGCTTATTATCCTTCCCGGCTTCCCTTCAATACCCCGTAATTCGACTTCCTTTCCTTCTAAAAAAAAATTCAAGAAAAGTTCTTGAAAATTAAAAGCTACCGTCCCCAAAGATTGTAACCATTGTACTCCTAGTACAACATCAGCACCTCCCATAGGAATGGAAAGCACTGGACTAGTCAATACATATTCCCCCGTCGCTAGCTTGATATTATGGAATTTTCCAGAGCAATTTATAGTTCCTCCATTTGCAACCATCACTTGAAATTCTGGTGTTGGGTATAGGAAGCAATTTAATTCCTTGGCTAACTTACAATGAATAAAATTATGGGTGCTACCTGAATCAATAAACACTATTACCTTTTTCTTCTTGATTTGTCCTTGTATCTTGAGAGTTTGAGGAGTGGTAATTCCTGCCAGTGCATTACACGATATGGTCGGATTCATTTCTTCCTCTTCTAGGGCTGGTTCTAGGTGTATATCCTCTTCTTGTTCATTTTCTTCTTCCGCTTCACAATCTATGTAGAATAATTTCTTCTCAGCACACTTATGAACTTTAGTGTATTTTCTATCACAACTATAGAAAAGCCCTTTTGCTCTTTTTTCTTCCAATTGTTGAGGTGTCAACCTTGTAGGGTGTGGAAATCTAGGCGTAGCAACACTTACTTCTTTATAGAATTGAGTGGTAGGCTTCCTTGTCGCCATAATTTTACATTCAACTTTTCTTGCCAACTTGAATGCCTTCTCCAATGAATCAGGTTCCAGAACGCGAACTTCATGTTATATGTTATCCCTTAAAGTGCCTATGAAGAGATCAATCATGTGTTCCTCTGGAATATCAGTTACCCTTATATTCAATTTTTGGAATTCCTCAATGTGCTGCCCCACTAAACCCTTTTGTTTGAGATTTATCAACTGGCTAAAGAAGGTGTTGCTCTTTGTATCCTCATAATGTGCTATCATTTCTTCCATAAAAATTGACCAAGTGACAATTTTTTTACGGGAGCAAAGCCATCGATACCATACAAATGTATTTTGTTCTAAATGTAAAGTTGCAATGCGTACCTTTTGTGTGTTTTGCACGTTATGGAGATCAAAATATTGCTCCATCCGTAGTATCCATGTTACAGGATCCTTTCCATCAAACTTCCTCATATCCATTTTTGGAATATGGTGGTTCTTCCCACCAACATTAGAGTTTATCAAATCACAATTAACATTGATTTTGTTCTCATCATGAGGTTCTTCTACTATCTTTTCACCATTAGGAAACCTTTCTTGTATCAACTTTGTCAAACCTTCGATGTCTGTTTTTAGATCATTATTCATGTTTTCCATCTTAGCTTCCATGCCAGCTTCCATGCCATCCATCTTAGCTTCCACGACATCCATCTTCTCTTCCATGCCTTTCTTCAAAACTTCCATTTCATTTTTTGTTGCTCTTTGCGAGAGTGAAATTTGTTGCACTTGCTCTTGTAATTTTGATAGATCATGTTGCAATTCTTCATCTTCATGAGTCATAGTAGACCCTTTTGAAGGCTTAATGGGCATTGAATTATTTTTACGAGGCATATTTTAGAACCCAATACTAATATCTATTCTACAATATGCCCTTGGAATCAATTCAAATTGATTCTTCAAACAAGACTTATGCAATTCGAAAAAAAAAATACACACCTTTTTCTTGCTTTTGAGGAGCTTGATATTGAAATTGGATTATCTCTGTGATTGTAGAACTTCAATATTTGAATTTTAGTACCAATTTATCCCTCTGAATTATCTTTCGAATGCCACAGGTCTAACCTGATTTGGATTCTCCAAGACAAAGTTGTGTCCAATCTCCCACAATGACCTAATTATGGAATGGTTCAATAGAGCGAACTTGTACGACTTGCCATGTGTCACTGTTTCATCCTTTGTCTCTGAAATTGATATCCAAGAAACTAAAGTCTGTGTACATGTGACCACTTTTTACGGCACTCCAATCCAATGCCTAGAGGGACAATTATTGAACGTTTCCCACAATCACCTGTTTGAGATGAAATTCAGGAGCCTGAAAAAGCACTACCTTTCACAGATCATATTTCCAAAAATATTGCGAACCAAGCTCTGAAATATTTTGACAAATTTCCTCAGGATTTCAGCTTCACACCATACAAATTTCAGAATCTGAACCTTCGTAGAAAAAAATTTATAGTGAAAATGCCACTATGACCTGTTTAGGAGCCTGAAAAAAGACCTAACGTCCACAGATCATATCTCCAAAAATATTGCGAACCAAGCTCTAAAATTTTTAGAAAAGCTTCCTCAGGATTTCGGCTTCACACCCTAAAAATTTCAGTTTCTGAAACTTCGTAGAAAAAAATTTATAGCGAAAATGCCACGATGACCTGTTTGGAGCAGCGAAACCCTAGAATCCAAAACCTCTGATACCAAATGTTGTGTAACCAGCTCCAAAAGAGAAGAAAAGAGATATCAATGCCTTATAAATGAGCCAATTTGAGGGGAAAACCTCCAATACATTACATAAATGAACAATTCTTGGATGATACAATTTACAAAACCTCCTTTCTATAAATAGGAGTCCATGGGGCCATAATGTAATCCTAGTGGGCCACAATGTAATCCTAGCCGACCTAACAATAATAATTTAAGGGAACAATAATAACAAAATGGGGGTTACAAGGGTACAATAATAACACTAAGGGGGTTACACTAACAACAATAAGGGACTATACTAGTAATATAGGGACCTAACAGCTTTGCTACAGTTGTGATAGAAAATACATTAAAGGTCATAAGTGTGCTAAGATAAAATTATTTTACATAGATTGTGAAGAGGAGGAAGAAAATGAACAAGAAAATTTAAAAGAAGAGGATATACACCAGGAATGAACCCTAGAGAAAGAAGAAATGAGACTGACCATATCCTGTAATGCATTAGTAGGAATTACCACTCCTCAAACTCTCAAGATAAAAGGACATATCAAGAAGAAAAAGGTAATAGTGTTGATTGATTCGGGTAGTACCATAATTTTATTCATTGTAAGGTAGCCAAGGAATTGAATTTCTTACTATACCCAGCACCAGAGTGTCAAGTGATGGTTGCAAATGGAGGAGCTATAAATTTCTCTAGAAAATGCCATAATATAGAGCTAACCATGGGGGAATATATATTGAATAATCCAATGCTTTCCATTCCAATTGAGGTGCTGATGTTGTACTAGGAGTACAATGGTTACAATCTTTGGGGATGGTAGATTTTAATTTTCAAGAAATTTTCTTGAAATTTTTTCAGAAGGAAATTAAGTTGAATTACGGGGTATCACAAGGAATTCGGGAAAGATAATAAGATTTAATGTCATGACAAAACTTCTGAAGAAAGGAAAACGAGGTGTAATTTCAAAATTATAATCATTATAAGTTCCAACATCAAAATCATCTATTTCTTCAAATCTCCAAAACGTATTGGACAATCATTCCAAGGTGTTTGAAACTCCCAAAGGAATCCCACCTATTTGTGATCATGATCATTCTATTAATTTGATTCCATGAAGTGTTTCTGCAAACAACAGACCTTACAAATATCCTTATGTCCAAAAGAGTGAAATTGAACATATGATTGTAGAAATGTTAGAGGCTGGTATAGTTCAACCTAGCCAAAGTTCTTTCTCTGCTCCAACAGTATTGGTGCACAAGAAGGATGGATCATGGCACATGTGTCCAGATTATATGGAGCTCAATAAGCTCAGTATTAAAGATAAATTTTCCATTCCTATGATTGATGAACTACATGGAGCAATTTATTTTACCAAGTTGGATCTTCGTTCAAGATATCATCAAATTAGAATGAAGACTACACGTATTCCAAAAACAAAAAAATTGAACTCATGAGGGTCATTATGAATTTTTGGTCATGCTTTTTGGCCTTACCAATTCACCTTCTACATTTCAAGGGTTAATGAATTCTGTTTTCAAACCCTTCCTTATAAAATTCTTATTAGTATTTTTTGATGATATACTAATCTACATCAGGTCTTGGAAGGATCATGTTCAACATGTTGACAGGGTGCTCAAACTATTGGGGGAGAAACAATTCTATGAAAAAACCTCTAAATGTTTCTTTGGAGTACAAGAGGTGGAACATCTAGGTCATATTGTATCTCAGGAGGGTGTTAAGGTAGACCCTAAAAAAATTAAATCCATTAAGGAATGGAAAGTCCCCACAACCATAAAGCAATTGCAAGGATTTCTCGAGTTAACATGGTATTATCACAATTTTGTTAAGAATTTTGGGAGAATAGTAGCACCTCTAAAAACATTATTGAAGAAGGATGCATTTTCATGGACTCCTAAAGCAACTAAGTCCTTTAAAAATCTTAAAGAGGCAATGTGCCTAGCACCAGTCATAGCTATGCCAGACTTCACAAAAACCTTTATTGTGGAATGTGATGCCTCAAGAAATGGAATTGGTTCTATTTTAATGCAAGAAGGAAGACCCATTTCTTTTGAAAGTCATCCAATAAAAGGAAATTATTTAAAAAAAGCTATTTTTGAGAAGGAAATGTTGGAAATACTACATGCACTAAATAAATGGTGACCTTATCTAATGGGAAGACAATTCAAGGTAAAAAATGATCATGATAGTCTTAAATACTTTTTGGAACAAAGACTATATTCCAAAAAAAATTCCAACCTTCTTGAAAAACATAGTTGCATCATCAATGTTAAAGTGTCTGAGATTCAATTTAGAATATGCTTAATTAGATGTTCATACTAGGTTCACAGTTCTTGTTTTAGGCTGTACAAGCATATGATGAGTTGACAACAATACCTTCTAACTAAGACATGAAGACATTCTCTTTCAAGCCTCCATTCAAGAAATTAATGGTCAAATCGGTTTGATGAACCCTCTATCCATTCTATGCAACCAAGGAAAATAGAGTACAAATGGTAGCCCATTTTGCTATGAGTGGAAAATCCTCCTCATAATCAATGTCTTATTTCTATGCAAATCATTTTTCCATGAGCCTCACTTTTTGCTTGTGAAATCTGCCACTTGATTTGTATTTTTTCTTAAAGGCCCACTAATAACCAATTAGTTTTTTTCTGGTTTCACCAATTTCCATAAACCATTCTTAATGAGAGAATCATACTCCTTTTGCATTTATTATTTCCCCTCATAAGAAAAAGTAACTTCTTCAAAGAAATTAGATTCATCATTAGTAGATAAACTCAATTGAAAACCATATTAAACCTATATGTCATCTACATCACCTAAATTTGAATTAGCTACACCATCTCCATCTTGTCTAGTGGAACCTTGAGATCCTATATTTTCAACCTAATTAGGCTAAACACCTTCAAGTGTTTAGATGAGCCACTTTGGTGAACCTTTGTAAGATGGCATAGGTTACTCCACGAATAGAGATGTTGTTGCATTTACATTTTAATCCTTTCATTATTCTAAATCACATCCTATAGAACTTATATATCTAATGAAGTGTTTGCAACTTCTTCATGAGGGGTAGATTGTGCTTCAAAATGATATTCCAAATATTGACCCAAGATCAGGATCCCCACCTTCAAGATGTGGAATCTCATATTCGAAATTATGAAATGTATTTACATGAGTGGATTTAAAAAATTAAGCTATCGTTCAACAATTTTTTTTATCCTTGGAATATTCAAGAAAAGTTACATCTGTGGAAATAATGAACTTCTTATTTACCACATTATAAATATGATATGTCTCAGTGGTATTTGAGTACCAAAAAAATATGAACTTCTGACTCTTTACATCAAGATAATTTGTTTTCTCCTTAGGAATCAAGGAATAGCAGGTGGAACTAAAGACCTTGAGATTTTGATTAAAGTAATTGCCTAATTTGAATGGGAATATTAGTGATGTTATGCTAAGATCCTGTTCAGAATACAAATATTTGTGACTAAGGCTTGTCCTCCAAATGGAAAGCAGAAGTAGGTGGTTTTATCTGTTTTTGTTAATTTTTGTTCATGAATTATTTTACATGAAATCAAACATAAAATGGAAGCATTGTAATCAAGAGTCTTACACCAGCTATTTTTTAAGGAGTTCACCCCTCCTAGGCTACATCTCCTTGGATCAGCTCTAATGGCATGATCCTTTCTCATTATGCTCAATGACTTGTAAATAGGACTACAACAAATGTTGAACAGGGAATGGTTATTTTCTCCTAAAAAGAAACATATTGTTGTAAGAACGTCATCCCATGAGCATGCTAACCTTCAGTAAAGCATGTAAACAATCAGTAACAATGTGAATCTACATTGAGATCATAAACTCCACCTTCAAAGAACTACAATTTCACCACAGAAAACCTTGTAGTACATGAACAATTCCCTCCTTCATAGAAATAAAGAGGAAAGAAGAATGAGAAGTTACAGCTCTGATGCAATTGTTGTTTCAGAAATAATATGGAGAATAAACAACTCTGGAAAGGCCATATTCATCATCAAACTTTTCCATAAGTTGCTTTAACACCACAGTTGATCATGGCACCCTTAGGCTTCAACCTACAAAAAATAATATCTAGAGTTCTCTATGGATCTTGAGACCTATTCCATTGAGTCCAGAATAGTCAAACATGGTACCTCAACCTGTTTTTACATGCAATTTGGTCGAAAATTGAAGGATTTATGACCTCTCTTAGTTTTCCCACTATTCGCTCCACAAATTGCAAAAAAATCAGGTTAGTCCTACAAATCCGCCCAGAATTTGGAAACTATCCTACAATTTCATTGACGAGGGGCACAAATTGTGGGATGGTTAATTTCGTTAAGAATGACCAAAATCAGAATTATCATTAATTAATTGTGTTTAAGCATTAATTAATTCTTGATTAATAAATTAATGGCACATTAGTGTTTAGCGCCTCCTGCGCTCCACCCTCGGTCCTGGGTTAAGGTCACATGTGGCATTTTTTTTGGGGGCTGGCCCCCACTCCCCCCAACGGCAGCATTATTAAATTTCAAATAGAAATGGCGACCCATATGATTAAGTGACACCATGTAGAGGAGATTTAGGTAGGCACGCGGGTTTTTTCGGCGAAGGTCTTGAGTTCGACCCCCACTTGGTCCATCCAGACCATAAACCCAAAATTTTACCATACCATGAGGGGGACACATGGTGGCCCTAGGTTGAGCCACGTGCCTCCTCCTCATTGTTCTTTCCAAAGAACAATAATAGCATGGAATTAAAACACCAATCAAAAATTCCACTTGCAACCTACTATTTTCAAGAGGTATAGTCGACATGCCCAGTCAGCATGCCACGTCAGCAATACAGACTGATGACTGGGTTTCATGTCTGCAATTTTTTTTTTCAAATTTTCTTGTTTAGGAAAATATATAGAACATGTTTTTGAGGCCATACGGAGTCTATTTCATGTGAAATGAGTTCCAACAGATTCAGAATGATGAACACTACGCGGTCGTTCAAGTTTTGTGCCATTTTGAGAATTTGATTTTTGAGCAAAAATTTAGCTCCTGATCACTCTTCCCCACTATAATATTTTGGACCCCAAAATCTTACTTTCAGTAATTTAGCTTCTGAAGGTTTAGTTCATGCATTCTTCCAAACTTGATCAAATCGATGCTTGTCATTCCTTGAGCTGTACTTTTTGAGGTTATTTTTCAATATGATCTTGGAATACAAACTGTTTGAATTCTAGCTCAATATTCTTCTTGTCTTGTCCATGTCGTTATGGTCATGCACAAAAGTATAATTATCAAGGTGATATTTTGTAAAATCCTCATCAAGGATAAGACCCCAAAAAGAAACTACGAATATTGAACTAACAAGTTCCACTACTTGGTTTACTTGACTTAAGCCTGAATGCACATCTTGAAAGTATGCATATTGCTGAACATAATTTCATGTAAAACAAAATGATGCTTGAGTACAATAATTACGCAAATAAAATGCCTATAAGGTATCAACAAACTTGTCGCTTATACCTCTCCTATACCTTTTCACCAAGTGGAGTTGTTGACAAGTACCCATCTAACAAAAGTGACTTAATCACTGCACCATTAAAATTTTCTAAATGCAATGAAATGGAAAAGTCACTTGCATCAACATGAAACTCAAATGACCTTTTTCTTCAAAACATCACATGCATATTTTTGCTTGCCTCCCCACTGGAAGATCTTTTTAGACATGTCAATGCATGTCAAGGAGTTCCTTAAAAAACTCTTCTTTGATGAAAGCCACTCCTTTTGTGCCTCACAATACAATTCTTTCAATTATTTTTGGGCACCAAAACCATAGGTGCACTGCATGGCAAAAGAGATGGTCGAGTGATGCCCTTGTTCAAGAACTTGCCTTTACTTTAGTATTTCTAAACTTTGCATTTTTGACATCCGATGTATGCCAATATCACAAGGAAACATTCTTGCTACAAAAAAATTACTAAGGATATCATCCAAAAATTCTATGATAAATAAACCAAGCAAGTTTCATATAGTGAATACTTTCAATTGAGTTCCTAACACATTAGTATCCTACTATATATGTTGCTACTATTCATACAACAATTTGAAATGCTTTCTAAAAACATCAATATAAATGCATTTTTACAACATGGGAATAACTTGACATCCAAATCTTCCATTCAAAATGAATATTCACAAGCCAAACTTAGCATGACAATGCTAAAAAAAACTATTGTTGCATTTAAAGTGATATATTTATGAATATCACTTTTCACAATTGTCCAACTATGGGACATGAAACTAGTGCAAAACAATATTTACAAAATTCAGTTGGACAAATAGTCCATCCATTTCTTACCCAACCAAGTAAATGAACCATTTATTTGAACTTCTTCTCCTTTTGGAGCTCCATTAGGTATGGTTGCATCTTGTGCCACTCTTGCCATGGTTGCTTCCTCTTTAGGTATATGCACAACTTTCTTTCCCTTGTTAGCATTAAGATGTGGAAATAGTCTCCAACATTTTGCAACCCAATGTCCACTAATTTTGCAGTGAGTAAAAAATTTCTTTGAGCTCCTCTTGGCTCAAATGCCTCAAAATTTGGATTAACTTTTCCCTTCTAGAGTTTCTTTCTAATATACATGTACATCCTCTTGAGAATTGATTCCCTCTTTTTGCACTTATCTACACTATGGTTAAATGAAAATAAAAAAGTACATGGAAATACATTCTTCAACAAGTTGTTCAAATTTGCATTTCACTTTCCATCTTGAAAAGAATTTTATACAACGGGATTTTTATACCTCTTTTGCTTGTTTTTTGACTTTCTCTTATTGCATGAAGAACTTGCATGATGAGTATAACTTTCATAGTGATAAGAACTTAATTTCTTTTCTTCTTCATATTTTTTTTATCTCTCTATGGAGATACCTTCAATTATTATTTGTTCTTGAAGAACCAAGAAGGTAGTATTTATGGGTACAAATTCCAACACCTTGCCTTCTCATGTCCTCTTTTGTGAAAAAAGGTACATGATACAAAATAACTATCATCAGAAGACCATTCTTCTTCTGCAACATAACTGAAGCCTTCGTACTTAGGTCTCTCCTTGGCTTCTATTGGATTCTTGATGCCTTGTTGGTTCACACTAAGACCTCCTCCCTTGTAACCCATTTTATACAATAGCTTGGATCCAATTCCATTACCATACTTTTCAAAAGATGCAAATGAACTTTCTTCAATACTTTTAAGAAAAGAATAAGCATGCAAATGCTTACCAATGGTTCCATCTTTTTCTTGATGTACAAATATTTTTGAAAACTACCTTTTGATCTTCGATGTGTCCACTTGGAATCTTTGGTTCTCTTCCTTCAACTCCCCAAACTTAGGTACTGATTTAACCTCATCCTCCACATCATGTGGAAAAAGGCACAAAATTTTCCATCATTTGTTTCTGAAGGAATTTCTACACATGCATCTTGCATGAAAGTTGTAGAAAAACATAAAATTTGTGGAGAGGATGGTGGCTTGACACCATTCTTATCTCTTTCTTCCCTTGAAGAAAATTCTTCACCTAGAGGTAGTGTAGAGCTTTCACCATATATGCAATGTATATAGAATCCTTTTTGAGCATTTTTACATCTTCTGACATCTTGGTAGAGTCTCCTCCTTGGAATATATTTTGTTTGAAGCCTCAATCTGGAACTTTGAGGTAGAACTAGTGATAGAGACGTTCTCTCCTTTCCAAAATATTTCTCCTCTCTTGAGCTTCAAAACACCTTCATTTGAAACAAAAAACAAAATCATTAGGGAAATTTTGATGTCCAAAATGAGCCTCCTAAGGAAATTATAAAATAATAGTTGAAATAATAAAATAAGATTAGATTACGTCATCAAATTTTAGAGGAAAAAAAAGAAAAAAATGCTTTTTCAACTTGTATTTTCAACTTATCTCCCTATGGGTTTACTCAAATTTCAAGTGGGAACTCTCATTGGATTAATAATTTGATTCCTCATCCAAGGAGTACCCATGTTGCATACTTTTGATGGATCATGAATACATGAAAACTGTGATTGCAATCACGTTTTTCATGTATTCCTCATTTTTCGTGTAGACGGGTCCATCAAAAGTATGCAACATGGGTACTCATTGGATGAGGAATTAAATTTTGCATCCAACGGGTACTCCCATTCGAAATTTGAGTTAAATTTTAGGGAGATTAGTTGAAAATACAAGTTGTAAAAGTAGTTATATTATTTTATTATTTTTTAATATTTTTACTTTTTACCCTAAAAATGGTGAATCATCCCCCAAGGTTGAGATCACCATATTGAATCCTATTGGTTCTTATAAAGTTTAGTTTGGTTGTACATTTTTCTTAGGAGGCCCATTTTAGACCTCAAAAGTTCTGTAATGACCTTCTTGCACAAAGAAAACCATGTGCTATTATACCACCTGATCTGAATGGGAATATTAGTGATGCTATGATAAGATCCTATTCAGAATACAAATGTTTGTGACTAAGGTTTGTCCTCCAAATGGAAAGTAGAAGTAGGTGGTTTTATGTTTTTTTCTTAGTTTATGTTCATGAATTATTTTACATGAAATTTAACATAAAATGGAAGCATGTAATCAACATTCTTACACCAGCCATTGTTTAAGGAGTTCACCCCTCCTGGGCTACATCTCCTTAGATCAACTTTAATGGCATGATCCCTTCTCACTATGCTCAATGATTTGTAAAGAGGAGTACAACAAATTCCGAAGAAGGAATGATTATTTTCTCCTACAAAGAAACATATTGTTGCAAGAACATCATCCCATGATCATGCTAACCTTCAGTCAAGAATTTAAACAATTAGAAGCAATATGCATCTACATCAAGATCCTAAACTCCAAATTCAAAGAGCTAAAATTGCACCACAAAACACCTTGTAGTACATGAACAAAACTCTCCTTCATAGACATAAGGAGGAAAGAAGAATAAGAAGTTACAGATCTGATGTAGTTTTTGTTTCAGAAATAATATGGACAATAGACAACCCCTACAAGGCCATTTTCATCATCAAAATTCTCCATAATTTTTTTCAACACCATGGTTGATCATGGCACCCTTAGGCTTTAACCTGCAAAAAAGGCTGTCTAGAGTGCTCTATGGATCCAGAGAATTGTTCCATTGAGTCCATATTAGTAAAAAGTGGTACCTTAGCCTCTTTTTTAATGCAATTTGGTTGAAACCTGAAGGAGTTATTACCTTTCCTAGTTTTCATACTATTCGCTCCACAAACTGCACAAAATTTGGGCCGGTCCTACAAATCCACCCAGGACTTGGAAAAATATCCTACAATTTTGTTGACTAATGGCGTAAAATGTGGGACGGTTAATTTCGTTAAGAACTCCCATAATTTGAATTAGCACTAATTAATCATGTTTAAGTGTTAATTAATCTCAGATTAAGAAATTAATAACACATTACTGTTTAGCACATCCTACACTTCGCCCTCGATCCTAGGTTAAGGTCACATGTGGCATTTGTTTTAGGGGCTGGCCCACGAGGCTGACCCCCACTCTCCCCAACGGCGGAATTATTAAATTTTAAATAGAAATGGTGGCCCATATGGTTAATTAACACTGTGTAGAGGAGATTCTAGGTACGTTGGTTTGTTCAGTGGAGGTCTTGTGTTCGACCCCTACCCGCTCCATCTAGTCCATAAACAAAAAATTTTACCATGCCATGAGGGCGGCATGTGGCAGCCCTAGGCTTGAGCCACAATCCTCCTCCTCATTGGTCTTCCTAATTACTAATAATAACATGACATTAAAACACCAATCACAAAATGCCACTTGGAAGCTTGATATTCCTTGGAGGTATACTTGACCTACCATTTGACCTGCCCAATCAGCATGCCACGTCAGCAGAACAAACTTTTGACTGGGCTCCCTGTCTGCATAATTTTTTTCCAAATTGGCATGTTTAGGAAAACAGACAGAACATGTTTCTAAGGCTATACGGAGTTCATTTCATGTGAAAATATTTGCATTGGATTCAGAACAATGAACATTACATGGTCGTTCAGTGTTCAGGTTTCACATCATTATGAGAACCTTGAATTTTGAGAAAAAATTTAGCTCCTGATCATTGGCCATAACATATTTAATATAGAGTCTTATTTCCAAGGGCATGAGATGAAAATTTAATTTTCACATATATTGTGCATAGAACTACATCAATCCAAAACATCAACTTAATTTTTTTGAAAAACATCATGGAATGAAACATATTTAAGATAACCATATTCATTCTTTTAGCTACACCAATTTGTTGAGGGGTATATGGAGCTATGGCTTGATGTTGAATCATTTGATAAAGATTGTTTACAAATATATCAGATGTATATTCTCCTCCATGTCAGAAATTGTAGCAAGAAAATGTCAATTTTACTTGTGCCTTAGTCAAATTGAGTAATTAAATTTTGACTTGGATTGTAGTTAGCTAGAGTGACATGGCCTTGTCTACTAGTTAAGTTAGTAAGATCAATTTATGGGCTTGAAGTAGATTTGTACATGTAATGATTGCTAAAATTTAGAAATCTAGTTCATTTATTTTCAGTTGAACTCAGTTAACTGAGCTAAAGTCATTAGTTATGTCAATTGAATGTCACTTGAGTAGTAGAACTATTGCTAAGTCACTAATCTCTCAGTTAAACTAGTCAATTAGCTAAAAATAGCCCAAACATGCATGGATTTCGAATTTCCTAGATGGAGTGGACAAAAAGACACATTGTAATTAGAAATTGAATATTAGTTGATTGTTAAGGCTTGGCATTGATGCAGGTGATCAATTCCTTGGTATTTGCGCAAGGAAATAGGGAGTTTCCCTATTATTTAGGAGCCTAATTTCTCCTTAATTATGTAAGGAAATAGAAGGAATTCGGGGGCTTGAATTGGATAAGTGTTGGCCAAAGAAGGACATTCAATAGGAGAATATGTTTATAGTGTAGGGTGTGCATCTGGATCAAAGAAATACATTGTAATAGTTTCTCATTCTCATATGATTAATGAAAAGCAGTGGAGGGTTCTCCCCAATTGGGTTATGTTTTAAATCATTGTGTTCTTGTGGTTTTGATGGTTTCATTTCATTGCATGTGTTTCTAAATTGTGACTTCTATTCCGCAAAACAGTAGAGGAAATTTGTAATCAATTGTTTTGAGTTTGAATTCATCAAAAGTAGAAAATTTACTACAATTACTACATGGTATCAAATCATAAATCACACTAGAAACCTGTTAATATCTCTTCTTCTTCATAAATTTTGAATTCTAGATTTAGTGAAGCAATTTTTCTTCTATGTAGGAAAATTTCTTTCAATGGATTGAGATTGGAGTATGTTCTGGAGGGAACCTCAAATTTTATAGCTTGGAAGGACATGATGGAAGTTGTAGACAATGATAATGGAGTGTTAGAGTACACCAAAACTGACATTCCAAAACCAATAGTATCGGATGCACAATAGTTAGTTGAGTGGAATAAGGATACCACAAAAGCTAGGAGGATCATACTGGAGGGTGTGAGAGACCAAATGGTATAAAATTTAGATGGAAAGGAGACTCCATTTACCATGCGGAATACCCTCACTGAGTTATTCGAAAACGGCAGTGATGCTAGGAAATTGGCATTGAGGGACAAGCTCAAAAAAATCTTCATACATAAAAATGAAACCATTCCACACTACCTCTCTAGATTCACTTGGGTTCAAGATGAACTTGGAGGAGCGAGAGAAAATCTTCCCTCTTCAGAGCTAGTGAGCCTAGCTCTTTGTAATATCCCTATTTTCGGCGTTCTATAAATAGATAATACACATAAAGGTCAGGGGGGCCTCAGAAATAAAATATGTAAATATATTAATTGTGGAAATTAATATATAAATGTGGAAATAGTACCATGATTTAAATATAGAGTAATATGAGACCAGGAAGTCAAAATCCATGTTTTTGGACTAGATTCCTAGGACATTCCCAAAATTCTCAAAAAATCCTTGAAGAAAAATAAAATAAAATAAATTTTATTAGATAGGAGAAAAAGATCAAATAAAATCCCCATTAAAGTGGAAAATTACTGAGAAGAGGTAAGAATAAAACTAGAAAGTGGTAAAACTAGTTTTAAAGAAGCTTTTGTGGAAAAAACAAAAGTAAAGGCTAGGCTAAGGGAAACAACATCCAAAATTAACTAGACGTAGTTATGGAAACATGTTGAGGGAAAGAAAGCTTAATAAGATATTCCTAGTGAGGCAAGAGGTTGTCTACACTATGGAAGAATTGGTCTCTACTCGGGGGGAGATGTGGATAAATCTCAAGGTTGGGTGGCAAATAGTCTTTACTAGATTGGTATGCATATTCTATTAATTGTGTCTTATGATTCCTGTTACCTTTATGATATTATGATGTAGTCAGATGTGGTTAAGTTATGAATTATAGCTGAAATATTTATATCTGTAATTATAAATTGATTTTAATAGTATGTTGTGTTCATAGAAAAGTATTTGTCATATGCATTTAACATAAGTTTAACTATAGTGGGTGTAGTTAATTATTCTGTGTGGTTACATAGACTGAAATAAATATTTGGACCAACACACAGAATCACTAAACCATGAGGGAAGGGTTTAAATCTCCTGTAAGTCTCTGTTATAACTTTATTACAGATATAAAGAACACAATTTAGATCAACTATAATTATGGTTGTAATTAAGGGAAAATACAGAGATATATGATTAACACCAAGTTGATATATGTAAATAAATATTGGAAATATATATATATATACAGTTGATAGCTTAACTGTAATAAAATAAGGAAAGTATAGATCTGCAAAATAAACATACTTCAAATTTAAACTACATAATTCCTATTTTATGACCATTCATACATATAGAGGTAGATATGTATTGAAAAGAATATATATATAACATTTATATAATAGTTCTGAAAATATGAACTCGTTGTTATAGAGGTGAATATAAAAACATATTACACTTAAATTAAAAATATAAGTTACAACAATTATTTACATATTGGCTAAAAGTCATCAAATCAATAAGTTCAGCTACAACAGGTAAAGCTAATATCGATAAACATCATTAGATATAGATGACTGGAATCTATATACTTGGATGACAGAGCTAGAATAATACAAAACATGTCGTTAGATCTTCTGAGTGTGATTGGAAGTAATTGTAGTGGAATTACAGGAAATAGAAGTTACCTGTATCGAAACACATATAAATGTGTTAGAATAATACTAAGATAATATAAAAGAAAATTTAAAAGATAGAAAAGTTATATAAGAGATAATAATCAAAACTATACCTCTCTAAGGAACATGAATTAGTTGCATTCCTCTTGTACATGACAGTAGAAAAATATTCAGTTCAAAAAATTAAAAGAAATAAAGAAACATGAACGCTAAAATTATTTAAAATACATAGTTGGTTCACTAATTAAATTGTAGAACTGAATACTAGTTACCTATGATAAGGATTGGAATCAGATACATGGTGTTAGAGCATAATTGCAAAAAAATTGCAAATATGGAAAAACAGGTTTTTCCTGGATCAAAGTATAAAAAGAAAATTTTATTTTGAGAAAATTACAAAAATGAATTTCAATTCAGAATATTGTCTTGTTATAAGAAATAAAAATTTGAATTGTACTCTGGACATTTTATGGAAGTATAGGGCAGAGTCTTACCATAGCCACAGAAACAGGGGATATGTGCATAAACTAAAGTCATAATTAATTTAAAAAGACAAATTAGTATACCTCTATTTCCACACAATATAAAAGATATAAATAAATCAAATTTATGTATATGGAAGGCTGAGAATATAAATATGATGCAAACAATGTATATACAGTTGAAATTCTTAAGTAATGTGCAAAAAGAAAAATAATAAACCTCTATCAATTTGACAGAGATATAAACAAAGTGAAAATTATGAATTCATCGAGAATGAATAGAGGATCGGAATTGAAAGAAACTAAAACCTTTCAAAATGGAAGGAGATTATTTCGTATTGGGAAAAAAATAAATTAAGATTTAAAGCTAAAATTCTTCACTAATATTATAACAGGAATTTGAAACTAGAATCCTCTCTGTCAAGTGCAACCATAATTCGAAAATTGTAAATGCATAGAAAATTTTAATATGGAAAAAGGATATACCATGAATGATAAAGAATTATACCGTAGCCAAATTAAGTTCGGTTAATTAATAAACTCTTCCAGTGGAGAAGTGGAAATACCTCATTCGTATATAAGGAATGAAAATGTGAAACGCTGCATCAAATGCAAAAAAAAATTAACTATGTGAACGCTAATAAATAAAAGAGTGTAAATTCAAAAACCAATGTAACTTGGCTATAAGAAACCACTATATAATTCAAATTTCATTAACCCCAAAACGTAATGATTTTCAGTATCGGTGTAATTACATTTTGGGGAAATCTATTTTACCATTGAATATAAATTTCTAAAGTAAGGATAAAATCATATGGTATTCATAAACTAACAAACCAGATTTAAAATAGTTACGAAAATGCATAATGTAACTAGATGAGAGTTATATTAGAATATATGGAAAATCTAACTATGTCAAAGTCAAGACAGTTAAGAAATTACGTAGGAACATAGGAATGTATCTTACCTTTATCAGGCTGTAAGGAAATGGCTGAGCATCACCAACACTTACTTGATAAAGGTAAGGAAGTTAAAAACCTGCATAAAGGAGTAAGATTGAGTATACGAGCCAAATGAGCTAAAGGCACAATTACATAATAAATAAAATAAAAGTCCAAACGATTTTTGTGGATTGTATTAACCAGAACTACATAACAAATCCAAAAACGTTGAAATGAAAACACAAAGAAGAACCAGAACTTTACCTGAGTAGGTAATGAGATAAGGTATGATGAAAATGAGATTTTGCAATTCATATTATAGTCATGCTCTCGGCTGAGAAGCAGAGCCACGACGAAAGGCAAAGGAGAGAACTCTCTGTTAAAGTTCTCCCAATGAAAAATGACGGAATAAGAACCATAAACCCTACCAAAGCCAATTCGTACTTTGAGGGTATACAAATAAATCTACACCATCAAGCTTACAACAAATCAACCCTACAACTATCTCCTCCATAATTAATCCCATGTGAGGATCAGGTGCTGGAGGTACGAAGATTTATTGAGGGGAAAAATCAAAACGATAAGAGTTTAATGTGTATAGATTTTTTGTCATTCGTGTTTAATGCACCCATATATTATCTAATATGACAAACTAAACCTACGTTATGTTCATACAAGCGAAGGTTATGAAAATATACATATACCATAGTTGATAAACATCAACACTATACATATGATTAAAGTTGTAAATCGAATATGGTGATATGTCATAGGGGCTTCACTTAATGAATCTCTAACATATCACGTGCGATCATAGCATATTAAACAATACCCCTAATCTGAGTACATATTGGAAAATGCCTCTAAAAATCACATTATTTAACCCCTTGCCAATATAAACCCAATACACCTTCCCAATTTAAAAAGCCCTACTTTCACTATATATTGTAGGTATCTATTTTTTCATTAACATTTTTTATACCCCTTTATATTTTTTCCTTAAATTTGAGCTCCATTTTTTATACCAACCAATATAAAAACCCTCTACCCCTTATATATCCCCCAATATATTATGTCATTTTTTCCTCATTATATATCCCCCAATATGAACCCACGTGATATAGTATTGATCTTGCATTGAAGCCCCTATGTGATACATATGTCTGAGTTGGTCTGGCCATTAACTTAAATGGGCTCATAGTTGAGTTAATGTTGATAAATATTATCCAACCTCAGAAACGAACCATACATTATGAAATAATAAGAAAATACATGATAATATCTATAACACATAATTTTCAATCATCCACAGTTCATATAATATTAAGGTCTACAAAAGGGATAGGCCATTCAATATAGAATTATGTATGTCGAAAATACAAAATGGTTAAATTTCTCTATTAATTACGAAGGATAACCATATATTCTCTATTTACAGAAGGTAGATTAAATAAAAAGGTGAAATGATAGTTGCCAATTCAAATACATTAGGAATATGGTTATTTTTATTTCATACAAATTATTGAAATGCATATAGATTGGTGCACAGGGTTGGTTTAAATTAGATGGGAAAGGTATACTAAATGTAATATGATATATATGTATTCAAACCCATTCAATTCAATTATATATATATATAAGAGTGTAGGGGAGAGTTAATATAAAGTGAATTGGGAAATACATGTAATGACAACTATAGGTGTAATAAGACCTATGCATATAGGTATTCGAAAACCATCTTATAAGAGTACGGTTAATTAGGTCTGGGAAATAATTTAGCATTGAAGACAAGATATATATACATGGGTTATAATAATTCCCTTTGAGATGGTAAATATTATTAATGCTTAGAAGGATACATATATAAGGGTGACAATTGAATAATAGATAAAGAATATCTATTTACTTGTCTTAAAATATCTTTATAGCAATGAGTTATAGGTACTGAACTATATATATATATATAGTGTGGGGTAATATATATATATTACCCCACAATATATATATATATATATATATATATATATATATATAATGTAAAATTAAAGTAGAAACCAATAAGATAAATAGCATAAATTATAATACCAAGGGGATACCTAAAAAGAGAAATAATGAAGTATACATTAGTTAATAATTTAAATAACTAAAATGTGTACAAGAAAAATTCAGATATATTCCTTGGGGGATAAAAATAGTAGATGTCCTTAAAAATATTCAGGGTAACGAATGTAGTTGATAAGTAAATGAGCAGAAAAAGATAAGGAAAAAAGAACATGTTCAGGGGTGAAAATCAATAATTGTGACAAGATTAAATGATGAAAGTGTCGGTAAATAATTTTGAGTATAACCAGAATTGCTATAAATAGAAAAAAAAATATTTGGGTAAGTGGAGTTTTTACACTCTTATTGGTCTTCCAAAATCTTGGCACAACTAACAAGTCTCTGCAAATTGAAGGGACAAATTACCAAATTGGGAGATACTTTGGTCCGATTTGGTGTAGGAAGAAATCTAAAGGAACACTAGAGATGGAGTAACATCCAAAGCTAAGGAGGAAGAGAATTTTTCCTTGGTTCGAAAGGGAAAGAAGGCCTAAAGCAAGCCAGATTCTAGCCAAAACAATGGAAATAATAAGGACCTAAGAAAAGTAAAATGTTTTCACTGCCATGAATATGGGCACTATGAAATAAAGTTTCCACATAAGAATTCTAACAAGAAGCCTTTAAGAGGAGTAGGAGTTGAATTACTTACCTCACAATTTGAATTAAACTTCACCCTAATTGCAAGCATTGCCATTATTGTAATTGGGAGTGTGTGGTACATGGACTACGATCCTTTTTCCATATGACAAGATGAAAATAATTATTCACTAGCATAAAGGAGAAGGATCTCCAAATGCACATAGAACTTGGGGATGATGGGAGGCACAATACCAAAGGAATTTCATTTGTAACCTTTAAGATGGATTCATGCTCTCATCTTCACCTAAATATGTTATGCATGTACCTGGGCTCAAGAAAAATTTGATCTTTGTTGTTGTATTGGAGGATAGAGGCTATGATATTGTCTTCAGTAAGGGAAAAGCCTTTCAGAGACATGTAGCTACTGAGAAAGTGAAATATATTGGAGTTAGAGTGAAAATATCTACAAACTTGAGGTGGATGCTTCCACTGCACTTAGTAGCAAGGAAAAAAATGTGCAAAGTAGAGATGTTGGAGAACTTTGGCATAGGCACATGGGACACTTACACCATGGGGCCTTCAAAATCATGCAGCAGATTACCACCAGTCTCCTGAAAGTACCCTTGACCAACATGATGTTTGCAATGGATGCACATTGGGGAAATATGTCAAATTCACCTTCCAGGCCTGAGATACAAAAGTGGGACAAATCTTGAAGTGAGTCTACTATGATTTATGTGGACCCATTTCTACATCCTCTACATCAAAACACATGAATTTTGTGATTTTTGTTGATGAATTTTCTAGAAAATGTTGGAAATTATTCATGCAGAAGAAGGATGAAGTATTTTCCAAATTTGTTGAATTCAACGCATTGGTTGAAAAGGATACTAGTTAGAAATTTAAAGCCCTAAGAAGTGAAAATGGAGGAGAAACTGTTTCTAGCACCTTCAAGGACTTTTGTACCAAAGAGGGTATTAGAAGAGAACTGATAGCACCCCATAACCCACAAAAAAATGGGGTTGATGAAAGGAAGAACTGAATCATAGTCAGAGAAACAAGATCCATGTTGCATGATAAAGGGTTTTCATTACATCTTTAGGTAGAAGCATGCAACACCACAGTTTATTTTCAAAATAGGAGCCCTCATAGAATACTTGGAATGATCATACCCAAATAATATTTCTTTGGGAGGAAGCCAAATGTATCTCATTTTCAAATTTTTTGAGCTACTATGTATTTTCATGTCTCAAAGGATAGCGGGAAGAAATTTGAGCCTAAAACTGAGATGGGAATATTTGTAGGATACATAGAGACTCCAAAAAATTACAGACTCCAAATAATTACAAGGTGTATTTCCCTCACTAATGGTGACAATAATGAGGAGAGATGTTATATTCGATGAAAACAAGGTTATGGGATGCTCTCTAGAGTGAGAGTTGACCATCCCACCAAAGAGAAGCTTCTAGCTCCAAAAGAGAAGCCTCATATAGAGATTTAGGAAGTTATGTAGTAGCCGTAAGTGGAGGAGTACACAAGAGGTTGAGTGGAGGCACCCACTCAACCAAAATATTCCAGAGAGGGGAGGAAGGGAACTAGAGAAACTGAAATATTGGTGCAGGTTGCACGGGAGTGTGTGGGAGTTCCTACATCTTTGCGCAGATAGAGGAGGTCACTAGAAAGATACACTGATTATATGGCTCTCATGAAAATTATTGAGATAGAGACTTCTTGATTTGAGGAAACCATTTCTCAACCATCTTGTGTTGAGGTCATGGTGGAGTATGACTCCATCATGAAGAACAGTGTATTGGAGGTGGTATTGATACTAGAGAACAAGTGAGTGTTGGTTCCAAATAAATTTACAATGTGAAGCATGTAGCCGATGGGACAAATGAGAAGTAAAAGGTTAGGTTTGTGGCCAAAGGCTTCTCACATGAAGAGGGAGTTGACTATGAAGAAACCTTTTCCATTGTGGCAAGATATGCCTTAATCAGAACAATTCTAGCATTAGATGTACAAATGGGGTTGAAGATCCCTCAGATGGATGTGAAGACTACATTCCTTATTGGTGTTGTTGAGAAAGAAATCTACATAGAGCGGCCAGACGGATTTGAGACATATCACATGGAGACACGTGTGTAGACTTAGGATAGCCTTTTAAGGTCTCAAACATGCAACCTGCACATGGTATACTCAAATTGACTCATATATCAGTGGATTTGGCTTCACCAAAAGTGAAGAAGATGTCAATATCTATCACATTGTGGTAAATGGAAAGTTTCTTATCTTTTTGTTTTTCTTTATGAGTTTATACTTACAGGAGGTGAGCAGTTGAGCCACTCTTGCAATCTGATGATCTTACAAGATAATTGAATGTAAAATACGTGGCCTTGATGCATTGCTTCCTTGGGCTGGAAGTATGACAGGGTGATTGTGAGTTGTTTGTGAGTTACGGGAAGTATTCATCAAAAATACTTAAGATATTTCACATGGATAACTGCAAGCCTATCGGACACACCTCTAGCTACAAACTACATGAAGGAGAGTGCTTGTCTAGGAGAGGTAGTAGATGCTACTATCTACAAGCAGCTTGTGGTATCCTTGAGGCATCTAGTGAACACAAGGCCCAACATATTTTATGCAGTTAATCAGTTGAGTCAATCCATGGTTAATCCTACCATGTTGTATTGGAAGGAAAGAAAGCATGTGTTAAGATACCTCAGAGGTACAACTGAGTATGTGTTATGGTACAGGAGGATGGAGAGAGTGAAGCTCCAGGGCTTCCATTATGCAGATTAGGCAGGGAATCCATAAGACAAGAAAAGTACTTCAAGTACTATCTTCAATGTTGGCTCTACAACTATTTCCTAGTATAGCATGAAACAAAGGTTTGTGGCACTCATCTCAATAGAGACTGAATACATGGTTAAAATCCAACAGCATGTGAGGCTAAATGGATGAGGAAAATACGTTTGTGTATTTTTAGTCAGGAGATGGATCCAAAAATGATTTATTGTGATAATTAAAGTTGTATTAAACTCTCTAATAATCTAGTATAGAATGACAGGTCCAAGGACATTGATATCAAGTACCATCACTTATGGGATTTTGTGCAGAAGAGAATTGTAATGCTACAATACATTCCAATTGAGGAGAAGGATACAAATATCTTGACAAAGGCATTATTAAGAGGAAAATTTGAATTCCACAGGTGTTGGATAGGGGTGGTGAAAAATCTTTTATTGCTAAGAGGGAGTGTTATAAATTGTAGTAAGAAAGGCTTAATTTGACTTGTGCCATAATCAAATTGAGTAATTCGATTTTTCACATTATGAGGATGACTTGGATTGAAATTAGCTATAGTGACATGGCCTTGTCTACTAGTTAGGATAGTAAATTTGAGTTATAGACTTATAATAGAGTTGTGAATGTAGCGATTTCTAGACTTATAGGATTGGAGTAGAGTTATTTTCAGTTGAACTCAATTAACTGAGCTCAAGTCATGATTGAGTTAGTTGAAGGTCAGTTGAGTGGTAGAATTGTTTTAACTCACCGATTTCTCAATTAAACTGTTGGACATTGGATAAACCAACGTTCCATGTGTGTTTCATGACATGGACTAACTGCCTCTCGCGGATCCTTATCTCTAGAGATGCGATCATTGACTAACACATTCAGGTTTCTTTCTAACGACAATTATGATTCCCAACAAGTGGTATCAAAGCACAAGTTATGAGTTTGATACACACCTGACTCACGTTGCACGGGAGATTTTTGGACATTGGACTAACCGCCTCTTGTGGATCCTTATCTCTAGCGATGCGATTGTTTACTAAAAACTGTGGGTTTTTTTCTAATGACAATCATGATTCCCAACATAAACTAGTTATTTAGCTAAAATTAGCCCATACATGCATGGAATTTTAATTTCCTAGCTCGAGTGGAGGAAAAGGAACATTGTAATTATCAATTGTATACTAGTTGAGCATATCGGCTTGGCATTGATGTAGGTGATAAATTCCTTGGGATTTGCGCAAGAAAATAGGGAATTCCCTTATTATTTAGGAGCCAAAGCAGGATGGTCAATAGGAGAACAGGTTTACAGTGCCTTCGGGGTCGTAGCAAGACATTGTAATAGTTTCTCATTCTCATATGTTTAATTAAAAGAAGCAGAGGGGTTTTCCACAGTTGGGTTCTTGTATAAATCATTGTGTTATTGTGGTTTTGATCGTTGGAGGTCATTACATGTGTTTCTAAATTGTGATTTCCATTCCGCAAAATAGTAGAGGAAATTTGTAATTTTTGTTTTCAATTCGAATTCATGAGTAGTGCCAAATTTCTTGCAATTTCTACCCTCCATTATTAGTATGAAGAGTGCGAATATATTCTTGAATTTTAAACCACTAACCACTCAAGTTATCCCATTGAGTTAAATATTGAATAACATATACATGGTGATAAATTGCACATATCAACATAAATCCATCTTATTATAAATCTATCAAATATGTTAAGTGCAAATCTTTCCTCAAATTTTACATTATAAAGAAATATACACCTCAAAATATTTGATCAATATTTATACTTGATAAAATTTAGAGTAAATATGGATCTATATTATTTTTTTATTATTATAATTATTTGAAATTTTAATTTATTCTTTCCACTTCCAAAATAATATGAAGGACTATGAATTTTTCATATTTATTGGTTCCCCTACTAGGGACATATCTAGCTTGAAGACAAGATGATTATATGAAGAAAAAAACCACTCTTACTCCACATTTTGGCAAGTTCCCTTGAGCTACTCCATCAAAGAAACCCCATGAAATTCCTAGAGTGAGAGGAGGCATTATAGGAACTTAGTGTTTGTGAGGCTTAGGTTCCAATTTATATTACAGGCCTGTTGCGACCTCTATAGGGATGTCTCTAGAACTAAAGATGAAATTGTTTCCAACCCACCATATTTTGTTTATAAGGATGTAAGGAATTCTTCTAAATATTAAATATCATTATTTTACATCTGATATTTTAGAGCATCTTCCAGTCCTGTACCTACCCAATATCCTTTGGTTTCCAAGTCATGGAGAGTGGTTGTTATGACCTGTCCTTTATAGGAGAAAGAGAGAAATAGATGAGAGGCATTATCACTTGTTGATTTTCATAATGGGTAGAGGCTAGGTTCTTCCCATCCCTTTTTGTTTATATTATCCCATGTGAATAATTTATTTGATAATGCTAACCAAAGAGTTATTTTTCTTTTTAGTAGAAAGTGTATTTTAAATAAAGGATCCCACCACTGACTTTTGGGATTTATGAATTTTTATTAAATGTGTAATTCATGTCCAATTTTAGCTATCAATTCCTCATTTTTGGGTTCTTAACCATACTAGCTCATCCTCTACATATTCCTTTAGTCAAATAAAATTTGAGTTCAAGAGTCTAATATATCTTTATTGCTCTTCAATTTATTTTCCTGTTAGATTCAAAACATCAGAGTTTTTCCATCTTTCCTCTCCCCATTCTTGTGGAGACTAGGCCTTGGAATCTATGAGTGTATAAACACATGGAGTGTGTAGGCAATTGATGATGGGGTTGGACAGAGTGAAATATTCACCAGTACCAAGCTAAGGGTCAAGACGAAGTTTGATCTAACAACTATTTCCACCTCTCAAGGTTCTGTAACACCCAATCAGTGGGAATGCTTGAAAAATGAATTTCAAAAGTTAAGCCTTTGGAATATGTTAATGGCCAAAATTGACCATAATCAACATTAGGGAGATCACCTTGTTAGGGCCCCAATTAGGCCTTTATCCATTTGGGATGGTGATTCCAACTATTTAAAAAGGGTCTAGTTACCATGTCCCTAAAAATAACCTATGTTAATGTTAATATAATCTAAATTAATCTATATACACAAAGCTAAGTCTAACATTGCCCTTTACCTGCTAAAATATGATATTTCTTTCTTTTATCAATAGGAAAAGGGAAAGGACTTACTTATCACGGCATGCTTGCAAGAGGTAGCCTTTTGTGTTAGCTGAAATGAGGGCTCAACTAAGCCACAAGGAAGGTTTCTCCTATGAAAGGAGACTTTAGGAAATGCAATGAATTAATCTAAATGCAAATGCCTCCTAGTTTATATGCAAACAAAAAATAAATCTATTCTATCTTGATAAGGAAAAGGAATATTCCTTGGCCCATTCAAGAGAAAAATAGAAAAGGGTGAAAAGGACAATAATGAATCTAAGGTTAGGATGTGCTAAAAAATTATAGAAATAGTTCATATATTTTGCAGCAGTTAAAAATGAATAAATAGCTATTAATACCTCTCATGCATATACTTAAATTTAATTGTTAACGAATGGATTCGGTATTAGATATATTATTGCATTAAATACATATTTATTTTAATAGAACAATAATTAAAAAAAAAATTGAGGTTAAACTGATAAATAGTTATCAACAACTCCAAGGAGGTCCATTCAAATCTAATATTCAATTTTCATTTAAACCAACCCAAACCAGCAAAGATAGCTTTACAAAGCTTCAATTAGCATAAAATAAATGAAATCAACAATAGTGCTCATGTCAATCATGTATACACTAATAAGGAATAAAAATAAATCAAAATTGAATTAACATAAAGGAGGTAAAAATGAGCCTACAAATTAATGAAATTCAAACTTATTTTTAGCTCCAAGATTCCTTTTTCTTTTATACAGTCCTTTAAATTATGAATTTCTTCCAGAATTGGTTTTACTATAATGGATAGCCCTTTCATTTTATAAATTAGATTGGTCATATCAACAACCTACATAATCTATGTACCCTATTTATAATAGTTCATCATAGGCTCGGTATCCTCTATAGGTTGTCAATCTCCTAATGTCTGCAAATAGAGAGAAAAATATACATTACTGCAAATAGTGCTCTCCCTTTTTTTTGTCCCCCCTAATCACATTCACATTCTTCAAGCCTTTTATAATACCTCAAATTACATTGAATATTTGTCTCTTGAAAATATTCCAACTGAAATATTCTTGTTCCTATGTTCCATAAAACTGGAAAATATCCATTTTTGGGATCTATAATAGAATGAGGTTTTATTATATTTTCCAGATTGGTCTCTTCTTTTCCAATAACTGGAACTCTACAAGCTTCTTGTCTTGTTTGATAACCAATATGCTTAGGGTTTGGTTCTCATTTTGGCAAGATTTGTTTCACACATAGCATATGGTTAATTTTGGACTCCCAGAAGCACAACCGTTTGCTCCATTCCAAGATTGGTACATTGTTTAATCCAAAGATTTTGCGGAGTGATGATTTCTCAACTGAAGTATTTGACCTTACATATTTTATCATATGGTATGTTGTAAGTAATATTTCCATCTCTGTAAAATTAATTTCAGTATTTTTTATGAAAAATAAAATAAAAAGAAAAAAATAGAGAAATAGAAAAAAGAGAAAAGAGAAAAAAGAAAAAAGAGAGGATAAAATATATATATATATATATATATATATATATATATGAAAAAAAGAATAAAATAAATTGAAAAAAATAAAAAATAAAACCCCTATGGTGTGCCAATCTAAATGTCACTTTCAATTTGCAATAAAGTTTCATTTAATTGTTATTTTCCACAAAACTATGGGTTATATTTTCATTTTGTAATTTACCTGAAATTTTGTCGCTTTGTGAATAATGTTCGTGCACCAATCAACGAAAATGCTAACCCTTGCCCAGATCAACCATGAGAGAAGGATTTCAGACCCCCCCTACACTATCAACGTTTAACGAAGGGGAGGGGGGGTCTCAAAAATGTGTTTGCCCAATTCAGCTTGAGGTGACATGTCAGGATCCTTGGCTTTTCAAGGGGCCCCTTCCCAAAATCGATAACCGCTCCACCCCCACCTAAAGATGCAACCATCCCTCTCTCCTTCCACCCATCACCTCCACAACGTCACTATCATTGCCATGTCACCTCCTGCCAATCAAATACCACCATGTCACTCTCATCGCCACGTCACCTCTTGCCACTACATCATCTGACCATTGAACATTTAAATCACCCACCAATTGAATGTTAGATAAGAATTTTCCCACACCATTTTCTCGTTTGGAAATTAATCGATCCCACTCTAGAAATGGTAATAATCCCATTATCATCCCACACCCATTCCATTATATAACCACCCCAGAATCCTACAAATTATTTAATTTTCATGATTTTTATTTTATGAAAGTTAAGCTCAAGCCAGTCAATGTATCAAGAGATTTTTGTTAGAAAATTCCTCTGCGAAAATTTGAGAAATTAAATACTTTGGTAACCCTATTCTTCCTTGCTTGTATTTAATTGAAAATGTTGGGATGAAAAGGAAAAGCAAAGCAGTTTCAGGAAGATCTGATGATCCCACTTATCCCCGATCTTGACAAAACCCCTTTGATCGACACCTAGTATAAAGTTGTAGAAACCGAATGTGAATTTGAGCTCTATGAGCTATATAATTGGGCTAAACAAAAATATCTAGACCATAGAGATGACCTGAGCATCTGGGAGTCCCTCCTTCCTCAGTTTATCCTTCTCCAAACTCATTTCTTCCCTGAATTCTCCTCTTGGTGTCAGCTTCAATACCTCCCTAGCCAAAGGGAAATAATTACTCACAATAAAGATTTCCTTTTCTTAGTTTCCCCTGAAAAAATTTTCCAAGCCTTGAAATTAACTCCCTAGGCCTCATTACATATTTTTTCTAGTAAGAAATTGATAGAAATTTACAAGAAGATTACTTTCACTCAGTGAGCAAACATATTCACATGATTTTTACCAGATAACTATGAATTTCCTAGAACAAATCCCCCTATCCTATTTCTATCTTTCCATAAATGTCAAAACAGGTGATTTCCATGGTTACTCATTTGCTAGGATACTATACAGAGCAATGGGTCAATGAAGTAGTTTTAGGATTTTTTTCAATGTTTTTAGTTGGATAAAAACCTTCAATTATCCTTAATTATAGAAATTTCTTATCAGATATCATGCATGATCAGTTTATGAAATTTAAAGTTGAAGGTGCCTTCAAAAACCAATCAATTTTGGTATATCTCATGTTGTTTCATTAGGAAGATAGGTTCAAGTTCCCATTGCAGAAAATGGATGATAAGGGTAATCCATTATCAGTAATCCATTGGACTTATCTAGTTATAAATAACTAAGAGGAGTATTCATATACATAATTTGTGCATAAGTTCCTTCACACATTTTTGTGTTTACTATCCAGTGATGTCATTCCAATTATTTTACCAGAAATCAAGAAATTTTTTCACCTTGTAGAGAAGTCAAATATTGGAGACAGGTACTTGTACCAGAACTATACAGAATTCAGGATTTATGGATCAGATATTCCTCCATACAGACTGCCAGTATTTGTGCCAGTTAGGATTTTCGCACTAGAATATACCAGGAAGATGATAAACATGTATGAGCTTCATTTTGTGTCTAATAATACAAAGACAAAATTCAAATTAAAATCCCATATAGGTCCCTACATAGTAAATACTAGACCAGCAGCTAAAGAAATGGAGGAGACTTTGAAACATATGAAATTGAAACCAAGATTCACATGGTCCTATGATCCTCTAGGCATAATTTTGAAGCTAAGAGTTGAAAAAAAAAGCACCCCATATGCACACACACCAAGGATTGATATTGAGAAATATTCTAACCAAGAAGAGTGGATTGAAAAAACCTTGCAATAGGCTGAAGAGAAACTTGTCAACCATAATTATTTGAAGACTCCAGTTCCAAAGGATAAAGATACAAACTGGATAAGAGAAATAATATCTACTACTAATTCAGAGTCATAGGATTTTTGAGTTTCTAAAAGAAGAAATAAGATGAACCATCAAGATAAAATCATCATTGACATCCAAGATTATACACAGAACAATACTGCACATGAATCATTATAGGAAAAGTAAACTCAAGATCAAGAAAAAATTATCTTGATATGTTCATTAACTCCCTTCAATAATACTGAAGACATAATAGATAAACCTATGTCATCATCATCTTAGGTACCTACACAACATAAAATTATCTTTGCAAGATACAGAGAAATAAAATCGAAGAATGAATCTCTCAAAGCTTCAACATACTTCGAATTTTGGAAGCAAACTACCACAATACATTATAGATTACTGCCTGCTTTTGATTCGGAGAAAGGGAAGTATCAAATGGCTTTTTTGGAGTCCACGGTACCATCTCCCAAAACTGTTGAAGATTATAATTCCTTAAGATTTTCAATTCACAGAAAGAAGGTTCATGTTATCGATCAAATTTATTTGCACAAACAAGCATGTGAAATTATCTATTCATCATTAACTAGCTCATCCATGTAAGTTTCTAAGTTGCAGTCTTCATTGAATAATATGCGCTCACAGTTGAAGATTGAGAAGATGTATTCTCTAGCCAAATACACCTGAATTAAGTCTTTGGAATATTTGGTTATTAATCGAGGACATGATCCTAGTGATGTCAAAACAGCAGAAGAGATAATAAAGAGTAAGAATGAATATATTCAATCAATCAGAAAGAAGCTTAAACTCCCATCTAGAGAACATCCTCAAGCTAAAGAAGTTAACAATTTAGAAATGGAGAAATATAATTTGTTCACTACAGTAGTGGATCAGAATGCTCAAATCCAGAAAATGGAGCAAGACATGGAGACATTAATGATGGAAAAAGAATAGTGGGAAGCAACAGGCACATTCGTAGAAGCATCAACTTCAAATTCTTCAGAAAAGCTAACCAAAGATTTAGGAGAAATACCACTAACAAATAAATAAAAATAGAAGTTGACAAAAGCACTCACCAGGTTGGAGGAAAAAAAATCAAAGCAGACAATTCTTATTTGGAAGACGTACAGAAGAATTTTAAAGTAATGTATCAAATTAAAAATATGAAGATCAATCCTTTACAATTCATATGTTTATAGAAGCCAAACAAAACATTTGGAAAAATATTAATGCTAATATTACAGATTTTTGGTCATCCATTCAAATAATTTTTGAACAAGAAGAATTGGTGCAGAGAGTTAAATCAGTAGTGGAAAACACTAAGATTAATATTGAGCATAGGCCAGAGGAGGCACAAAATATTATAATAATGCTTAACTCCAAAGCCAAAGATAAACTTGAGGAGTTGAATATTCAGGACAGGACAGAGACAACGATGGAAGTAAAAATATTTTTTACTAAAAATAATCTGATGGTATATTTAGAAAACAAGTGCAAATGAATGGAATTACAAGTCAAAAGGTTTAACAAATTTTCTTTTGTGTTACAGGAAAAGGGACCTCCACCTCTTAGGAATTCTACTAGAAAATTGACTCGAGTAGAAAATTATTAAGAGAATTTATGCAACATTGCTGAAGATGTTTCTAAATTTTCCAAGGAAAAAGGAGTTATCACTCGAGAAGCATTTTTGGAAAGTCTTATATTCGATCTCCATATTAAACATGAGATCTGCCATATTTATGTCAACAAACCAACTTTTGAAACTTAGACTGAGGTAGATGAAAGATTTAGGAATATGGTAATTTATTCTATCCCAAGTGAATAAAGGTGGGACAAGTTACTAGAATTGATCAAGTAAGCATAATAAGAGAGCTAAAATTTTGGCTACAAAAAAACAATAAGAGTAGGAAAATAGCTACAGCCAGCAATAGATTTCCTCCAAAATTTCAATAGCGCAACAGATTTTGTCTATCTTTCCTATTTTCTTGTTATATTTCTAAAATATTTGTATCTTTATCAGATATTATTTTGTAGTTATTCCTATTTTGGAATCCAAAGAAAATTCAATAGAAATTGTATAAATCTATTTTAATAATGCTTTGAAAGGGTTAGAAACTGTTAGAAGAAAATAATTTATGTAATTTTAAGCAATACATTTTGAAGTAATCAATTCAGTAATACAGAGGAATTTTGATCTCAGGATTATTTCCAGTCAAGCAAATGGTGATGATCTCCTTTTTGTAAATTTATTTTCCATTCAATTTTCTTATGAATGTTTTCCTTCTTAAATTTTTTACAAGAAGATGAAGGGTCGAATTTATTTCTGATACTCTACTCGGGCTTGTTATGCAATTTCAATGTTTTTTTTTTCTCAGATCTAAGTACAAAATTCATCTTTGTATGATCTATACTTAAATTAATTCTCTAACCGATTCATCTCACCCACACCACTACAAATACAAAATATCCATGAGTTTTCCTACCTTGCCCTGTTTCGTACTGCTCTGTTTATTTTAATTGATTATTGAAGACATTATGACTCCATTCGCAATGGTTTTATCTTCCATTTTTCAACCAAATATTACAAAATCAATTTTGTTTTATCATACCTAGCCTAAAATCCAAACATTAAAGTCAAAATCATATAGAGAGAGCCCTCTACGAAGCTAGATGGGCTAGATCCCAGATTTAAAAGTAGGTTTGTGGTTACCTTTGTAGTTTCTTCTTCAACCTAAGAAATTACAGAGTCATAATACTATGGACACACCTGTAGCTACAAACTAGAGGAAAAAGAGTGATTCTTTAGGAGAGGAAGTGGATTATACCATCTACAGGAAGCTTGTTGGATCCTTGATGTATCTAGTGAACATAAGGCCCACCATATATTATGTAGCTAATGAGTTGAGTTAAGCCACGATAAATCTTACCAATATGTATTGGAAGGAAAAAAATAATGTGTTAAGATACCTCAGATGCACAACTGAGTATGGTTTATGGTACATGAGGACAAAGGGAGTGAAGCTCCAAGGTCTCCATGATGCATATTGGGCAAGGATTCCATTAGATAGGAAAATTACTTCAAGTGCTATCTTCGGTGTTGGGTCTACAACGATTTCCTGGTATAGCAGGAAACAAAGGTGTTTTTCACTAAGCTCAATAGAGGCTGAATAAATGGTTGTACATCAAGCAGAGTGTGAGGCCATATGGATGAGGTAAATACTTGTGGATCTTTTCAGTCAGGAGATGGATATGAAAATGACTTATTGTGATAATCAGAGTTGTATTAAACTCTCTGAGAATCTAGTATTTCATGATAGGTCCAATCACATTGATATCAAGTACCATCACTTGTCAGATTGTGTGAAAAAAGAGAATTATGATGCTACAATACATTCCAACTGAGTAGTAGGATGTCGATATCCTGAAAATGGCATTGTTAAGAGAAAATTTTGAATTACACTAGTGTTGGATAGGAGTGGTGAAAAAGAGCTTTCTTGCTAAGAGGGAGTGTTAGAAATTGTAGCAAGAAATGCTTAATTTGACTTGTTACTTAATGAAATTGAGTAATTCAATTTTCCACATTAGAAGGATGACTTGGATTGCAGTTAGCTAGAGTGGCATGGCCTTGTCTACTAGTTAAGTTAGTAAATTTGAGTTATAGGCTTGGAGTAGAGTTTTGCATGTAGTGATTTCTAGAGTTATAGTCTTAGAGTACAATTATTTTTAGTTGAACTCAATTAACGGAGCTCAAGTCATTACTTGAGTCAGTTGAAGGTCACTTGAGTAGTAGAACTATTGTTAACTCACTGATCTCTCAGTTAAACTAGTAAATTAGCTAAAAATAACCCATATATGCATGGAATTCTAATTTCCTAGCTCGAGTGGAGAAAAAGGCACATTTTAATTATCAATTGTATATTAATTGACTATATAGGTTTGGCATTGATGTAGGTGATACATTCCTTGGGATTTTCCTCGGGAAATAGGGAATTCCCATATTATTTAAGAGCCTAATTTATCATGAATTGTGTAAGGAAATAGGAGGAAGTTGTTGGCTTCAATTGGCTAAGTGTTCGCCAGAGCAGGAGAGTCAGTAGGAGAACATGTTTACAGTGCAAGGTGTGCTTCACGATCATAGCAAGACCTTGTAATAGTTTCTCATTCTCATCTGATTAATGAAAAATAGTGCCGGCATTTTTCCCATTTGGGTTCCCCTATAAATCATTGTGTTATCGTGGTTTTGATTATTGCATGTCATTACATGTGTTCTAAATTGTGATTTCCTTTCCACATAATAGTAGAGGAAATTTGTAATTATTTTTTTCAATTTGAATTCATCGGTAGTAGAAAATTTACTTCAATTTCTACACTCCATTATTAGTATGAAGAGTTCCAATATATTTCCTTCAATTTCTACACTCCATTATTAGTTTATTTAGAGTTTTTTTCATCTCGTGGAGTATCTGCGTAAAAGATATCTAGTCAAAGGAAGAGAGATATTATTTGATGTCCTATAGAATCGAATGAAAATATATGTTTTCTAAGATGTTATTTTCCCAATCTATAACTAGTTTTGAATCTCTTAGAATTTTTAGATATTTTTTTTTTTAGGGTTTTCACTTCAAAAAGAATATGAAGGGCTATGAATTTTGCACAGTTATTGGTGCCCTTACGAGGAGCATATCTAGCTTGAAAGCAAGATGACTATATGAGGGAAAGAAGCACTCTTACTCTACACCTTGGCAGGTTACCTTGAGCTACTCCATCAAAGAAACCCCACGAAATTCCTAGAGTGAGAGGAGGCATTATAGAAACTTGGTATTTGTGAGGCTTAGGTTCCAATTTATATTTCAGGCATAGTTTTACAACTAGTCTTTTTGTGACTCTGCAGGGATGTATCTAGAACTAAAGATGATATTCTTTCAGGCCCACCATATGTCCTTTATAAGGATGCAAGGAAGTCCTCTAAATATTCAATATCTTTATTGTACATATGATATTTTATATCATCTTCCAGTCATGTACCTATCCACGATCCTTTGATTTCCAAGTCATGGAGAGTGGTTGTTATGACCTGTCCTCTATAGGAGCAATAGAGAAATAGGTGAGAGGAATTCTCACTTGTTGATTAGAAAATGGGTTAAGCCTAGGTTCTTGTCACCCCTTTTATTTATATTATCCCATGTGAGTAATTTGTTTTGGTAATGCTAACCAAAGAGTTATTTTTTTTTTAGCAAAGAGTTTATTTTCAATAAAGGATCCCACCGTCAACTATTGGGATCTATGAATTGTTGTTAAATGTGTACTTCATGTCCCATTTTAGCTATGAATTCCTCGTTGTTTTCTTCTTAACCATACAAGGTCAGCCTCTGCATTTTCCTTTAGTCAAACAAAATTGGAGTTCAAGAGTCTAATGTATATTTATTGCTCTTCAATTTCTTTGTCTTGTTAGATTCAAAACAACAGAGTTTTTCCATCTTGCCTCTTCACATTATTTTGGAGACTAGGCCTTGGAATCTGCGAGTGTATAAAAACATGCAACGTATAGGCAATTGATGATGGGTTGGATAGAGAGAAATATTCCCCTGCACCAAGCCAAGGGTCAAGAACAAGTTTGATCTTGTCTAAGAGCCAATCAGTGGGAATGCTTGAAAAATGAATTTTCAAAATTAATCCTTTGGAATGTGTTGATGGAAAAAATTGACCATAATCAACATTGCGGAGATCCCCTGATCATGGCCCCAATTAGGCCTTTATCTATTTGGGATAGTGATTCCAACTGGTGAAAAAGGGTCTAGTTACCATGTTCCTATGTTATTGTGAATCTAATCTAAATTAATATATATATATATATATATATATATATATATATATATATATATATATATATATATATATATATATATATATATATATATATATATATATATATATATAAGTCTAACATTTCCCTTTACCTACTAAAATATGATATTGCTTTCTTTTATCAACAGGAAAAGGGAAAGGACTTGCTTCTCGCAGCATGCTTGCAAGAGGTAGCCTTTTGTGTTAGCTGAAATGAGGAATCAACTAAGCCACGTGGAAGTTTTCTCCTATGGAAGGAGAATTCAGGAAATTAAATGAATTAATCTAAATGAAAATGCATCCTAGTTTATATGCAAACCAAAAAAAAAATCTATTCTATCTCAATAAGGAAAAGGAATAGTCCTAGGCCCATTCAAGAGAAAGAAAGAAAATGATGAAAATTACTATAATTGAATTTAAGGTTAGGATGTGCTAAAAAATTATAGAAATAGTTCATATATTTTGTAGAATTAAAAACATATATGCATTAATGATAATATCAATAAATAGTTATTAATACCTCTTATGCATATACTTAAATTCAATTGTTAACGAATGGATTCAATATTAGATGTATTATTGCATTAAATAAATAGTTGTTTTAACACAATACTAATTCAAAAAATAAAAAAATAAAAAAAAAATATAGAGGTTAAACTGAGGAACTCCAAGGAATAAATGAAATCAACAATAATGTTAATATCAAGCAATTATACACTAATAAGGAATAGAAATAAATACAAATCCAATTAATATAGAGGAGATAACAACGAGCCTGCAAATTCATGCAATAGTGCAATGAAATTCAAATTTATTATTAGCTCCAATATGCCTTTTTGTAATATCCCAATAGCTAAAAATTATCACAGGTCTAGCACACTTTGATATTCTGAGTCAAGTAAAATTTCAACTAGAACAAGAATGAAAATGGGATATATAAATGCAACCCTTTATTCATATTATTAACTGAAAAAAATACATTGCCATACAATAGGACTAGAGCTCCTCCAAATGACATGCATGACTGCTCGTTAAAACATAAAACAAGCACTGATCTAAGACACTGAAGCTCAATCATGGACCCTAGATGGATCCACCAGACAAATTCACCACGGGGTTTCGTCCCAGGATCAATGCTAGAACTTGTCATGCCAAGTTCTCAACCAAAATACAATAAGATAGATAAACCTGAATGATTCCAAATGCCTAGATTCTATCCCCTTTTATAGGCTTGATGGACTTTCTAGAGACCTTGTTTTATTATTTTTCCTTGAAAACCAACAACAAATACCATGGGCTGATACCATGGAAAAATAACACGGTAAATACCTTGGACCGATTCTGTCCACTTTGACCGAATCAAGAAAGAGAATAATACAAATGTTGTAATATCTCAATCGCTAAAAATTATCATAGGTTTAGAACACTTTGTTATTCTGAGTCAAGTAAACTTTCAACTAGAACAAGAATGAAAACATGATATATAAATGAAACCCTTTATTCATATTATTAACTGAAAACAAAATACATGCCCATACAATAGGACTAGAGCTCCTGCAAATGATATGCATGGCTGCTCGTTAAAACATAAAACAAAGAATAGTATAAGACATTGAAGCTCAATCTTGGACCCTAAATGGATCCACCAGACAAATTAACCACGAGGTTTTTGTTCTGGGATCAATCCTAGAACTGGTCATGCCAAGCTCTCAACCAAAACACAATAAGATAGATAAACCCAAATGATTCCAAATGCCTAGATTATGTCCCATTTTATAGGCTTGATGGACTTTCTAGAGACCTTATTTTATTACTTTCCTCGAAAACCAACATTAAATACCATGGGTTGATGCCATGGGAAAATACCACAGTAAATACCATGGACCGATTCCGTCCACTTTGACCAGATCAAGAAAGGGAATATTACAAATCCTCCTGCCAAAATATTGCATGCCCTCAAGCAATTCACTGGTATCCTCAATAGAAGCATTGATATCACGATCCCATACAACCTAATGTGCTATTGCATACCTCCATACTAAAATATCCTGAATGGATCATTCAATACCCGATTCCCAAATAATCCTTTGACTAATCCTTTCCTCAATAGATTCATCTGGATCCCAACCAATATTCTGATAAATCCTTCTCCCAGTGGATTCTCCTAGATCCCAATGCCACTTAAGTCCCGGGACTTGTGGGTTATGGTACCATCTGAGCCCTCCATCACTGCTCGTGCCAAAGGACCCAAGATGAAAAATGCCCTTGGTTGCGAGTATGATCCTACGGTTCAATCCATCAATAGAGTTCCAACTCATAATCTCTCTCCAATCCTTGCCTTGGGAAGGATGAATACCCACAAATCTACTATTTTGATGTTGCTCGATGCTCAACTCATGTTGCTCCACTCGGTCACCCACCATGATGCATTTGGAGAACTCTGCCATGCTATCACCAATGTATAAAGGTGGGTTGGTAGGGCTGCAAGCCTTATCTATGTATTCCTGTAGAGGGCTCTTCTAGAGCTCCCAACTATACTCCTCTTGCTTCCTTGTGAGGGACTTGAGCCGCTCCTCAACACTAGACAACTTGGTCATTGTTTCGACACATACTCCTATGAGTTCCTCAATTTTCCATTTCTCATGTAAGACAGTGTCCATGACTTTCCAGACTGTCTTATTCAACATCATTAGATCTGTCTTGAAGTGCGTGATCCTTTCTTGAAAGTCCTCTACTGGCAATTTTGGTGCCCTGTGGAATGTCTTTATACTTGTCTACATCGGATTCCCAATGACCACAACTTCAACTTGAGCCTTTGACCGACTCTCTAGGAATGGTTCATTTTTCACATTATGTCTATCATGTTGCTCCTCATGATCATGCTCATCATGTTGGCTCACTATTGCTGGCTCCTCCCTTAAATCTCCCTAGTCTCCTCCATCTGTGAAGTCAATATATTGTTTATCTTATTCAATTATCGAACATAGTTGCACTGGTGGACTGTTATCTATACTTGATTGTTCATATTCTTTATGGACATTCCCCTTGGGATCTATGGCCTCAGTTGTATAGGATTCTACCTCATCAATACCATCAGGTAGAATTTCCTCATGCACTTCGAAATGCTTGTCATGTTACAAGCTTCCCCGAATAATTTCACGCTCCTACTCACCATCTTGAAGATCAATAGACCCAGCTATAGAAGACTCCCCATGATCTAAAGGAATATCTTCTTATTAATACTTGATGCGCAGTGGAAGCGTGTTGTCTCTACCACAAACACCAATGCCTCAAATCAACTTCTCTGTCATTTCTATAGCCCCAACTAGCTTTTGTTTCAATTAATAATGTGGCCCCGATAAGAACAACTACAAAAATAGTAATAAAAATGGTGTTTCAAACACCAAAATAAAATTTAACAATGACAAACCAATTAGGGTAACTACAAAGAGTCACAGAAACTATTGAGATTCTAGATATGGTGACTGTGGGGGATCACCGAATATTAGTTTCTCTTAGACCCTCATGCTGGCAGGAAAAATAGCTCTGTTACCACTATAATATCCCAATTGCTAAAAATTATCACAAGCCTAGCACACTTTGATATTTTGAGTCAAATAAACCTTCAGCTAGAACAAGAATGCAAACAGGATATATAAATGCAACCCTTTATTCATATTATTAACTGAAAAAAAAATTACATGCCCATACAATAGGACTCAAGCTCCTGAAAATGGCATGCACAATTGCTCGTTAAAACAGAAAACAAACATCTAAGACACTGAAGCTCAATCGTGGACCCTAGATGGATCTACCAAAAAAAATCACCACAAGGTTTTCGTCCCAGGATCAATGCTAGAAATAGCCATGCCAAGTTCTCAACCAAAACATAATAATATAGATAAACCCAAATGATTCCAAATGCCTAGCTTCTATCCCCTTTTATAGGCTTGATGGACTTTCTAGAGACCTTATTTTATTATTTTTCCTAACAACAAAATACCATGAACCGATTCAGTCCACTTTTATATAGTCCTTTAAATTCTGAATTCCTTGGAGAATCAGTGTTATAATAGCAAGGAAAATTACACTTTTACTTTTATATAGTCCTTTAAATTCTGAGTTCCTTCCAGAATCAATTTTATAATACTGCGTAGCCTTTTCCTTTTAGAAATTAGAATGGTCATATCAAGAACCTACATAATCAATGTCCCTTATTATTTATAATAGTTTATCATAGGCTCGGTATCCTCTATAGGTTGTCGATCTCCTAATTTATGCAAAAAGAGAGCACAATATACATTACTGCAAATAGTGTTCTCCCTTTTTTGAATCTGGTCCCCCTAATCTCATTCACGTTCTTCGAGCCTTTTATAATACCTCAAATTACATTGAATATTCATCTCTTGAAAATATTCCAACCGGAAAAATCTTCTTCCTATCTTCAATAAAATGAAGATTATTGTCTTGTTTGATAACCAAGATGATCAGGGTTTGGTTCTCATTTTGGAAAGATTTGTTTCACCCATAGCATATAGTTAATTTTGGACTCCCAGAAGCGCAAGCGGTTGCTCCATTCCAAGATTGGTACAGTGTTTAATCCAAATATTTTGTGTAACGATGATTGCTCAACTGTAGTATTTGATCTTATGGAGTTTTTGAAATCAATTTCAAATTTTATTCTTCCATGCAGGCTTTCCTTCTCTCGGCTATCAAATCATTTTTCCAACAATAAAACAAAAATACTGAAATTAGAATGTTATTCATTATTTTTATCTTAAACATACTAATTGTTATAGTGATATCCAACATACTAAATACGAAGGATATTTTTCAAGATATTTTCCAAGATACTTGGGATTATGTATCAGTGGAGAAATATGATGGCGCAAGAAAGGTTCTAATGAAAGCCACAAAAAAATGAGATATCACATCACAATTGATAATGGATCAATGACGCAAGAATATGCGAAGAAGTGGTGCAAAATCATATGGTAACATATTGCAACAAATTTGTGTTGATGTATCAGGAAAATTTGCATTAATGTATCGCAAAAATATACGATATCATATCACACAAATAATGTGAAATAGTAGTGCACCAAGAATGTGATAAATTCATGAAGAATTTCGAGGCAATATAATTTAACTCGACAGAAATGCATGCCTTTCTAATTTCAAATTCACTCAAACAATAAGGGAGATGTGGGTGTGGAGCATGGCTTCATGGTCATGCTATAGGATCATGTGGTATGAATGCAAGGGTAAAATATTATGGAAGAATTGGTGGCATTATGGGGATTGTTGTAGTTTTCTAGAGAAGAAGGCCAATATTATACCCATATATATATGGGTCTCCAAAACTATCATTGATGAGATTTTACAAGACCGTTTTTGCTCCCGAACGAGATGGGTGGATTATGCAGATTAACTTATCTAGTCTTTCGGGCAGACCACCTTTCATAATATATACATAGAAACTAATACGGTAGTGGATTCACTGTCAAAGCAAGGCATGAGGATGGAGGCAGGTCATATGCTCTTCACACACAGAATGAAACACAACCAAGGTTGAAGGAGATATTAGAATTTCTTAATACACTAGACTGGTTCAACCATAAAATATCTGAACTTTATTTTTTGTGGTAATTTTGAAGATAGTGAAAATTTCCACTAGTACATAGGTGGCGACAACATGAATGTAAAATATCTTAACTTTATTTTTTTTTGGTAATTTTGAAGATAGTGAAAATTTCCATAGATGGCTACAACATGAATGTAAATATTTAAATGATATTGTGGTATCGTCGATGTTATTTTGTGTTATAAGGTAGTTTTAATGGTCTTTCTCATGACTGGTTTACATGTTCGTAAATTTTTTGAAAACTATGAGGAATGTAATGACTTTATTTTGACAAATGAGGCTAGAACATTATGTACACCAACATGTTTTTTCTTCGGAAAAAAGATTCAAATTCACTCACACATAACCTTTTTACAATATTTTTATTATTTTTTTATAACCATAAACATAGATCCAATTTTAATAAAAAGCCATAGTGGGATGATCAAAGTGTTTCTAAACCAAAAAACAAAACAAAACATGAGAATAAAATAAGGGGTTGTTGTTTTGCCATAACTTAATGTTTTCTTATAGGATGAAACCAATTAGAGAAGGATATGTTATGAAGGTATTTTTCTTTGAGAGTTTTATCTCAAAGCAAAGAATTATGTGCAAGTCTCCATAGGGTTTTGGCTGTAAGGGATTTTTTTAAAGTGTATGTGTTCTTGAAGCCCCATCCCTTAAAGAATTTTGGTAAGTCTAGTCTTTCATATTTGATAAGGGGGTGCCTCCATCATGTTTGTTTCTTGACCATAGAAATTTGAAACAAGGGTTCTTGAGTTTTGAGAGGATTCTTATAGAAACATCTGAGATTGAATACCATTAGACATGGATGCTTTCAAGGATAGCCTTAATAAGGAAAACTATACCCCATCAAGAGTGGAGTTTGTTTGGCCAAAAAATTATGTGTGTCAATTCTTTAGAATAACCAAAGGAAACCTACAAAACACTACTCGAGAAGCTTGAGGAAGAAACCTAGGTATTTGAAGTCATTTTCCAAAGGAGAGGTATGGAAGGGGAAAAGTAGATTAAGTTTTCTAAAAACGAAGGTGGAAAGAAGATGTGGGGTAAGGTAAGATTTATTTGGGTTTATTTTCAAACCAAAATATTAACACATAAAATAGAGGGAGTCTTTGAGGGTTTTAATGGAAATGGGTGTGCCTTTAGAAAAAATGAGGATGTTTTTAATGAAAATAAGGTGACCGATGTATTGGTGAGGGGCTACTTCAATTCCCTTGAAATAATTTTCAAATCTGGCCTACTTAGTGATGTTTTTGAGGGCCTCATCCACAAGTAGTAAAAGGAGGGGGGAGAGGGAATATCCTTGATGAAGCTCTCAAGTGGCTTTGAAAAAGGGGGAAGGTAAGCCATTAATTAGGACAAAAAAAGAAGCGGGTTACAAACATCCTATCATATAATTGATGGTTTGGAGCCTTATTCCTAGTTTATGTAGAACCAATATGAGAAAGGTATAGTTTACTTCATCAAATGAATTATATAGATAAAACTTGAGGGTAAGGGAAGAGAGTTTTCTATATTTTTATGGAATGAAGGGCCTCTTGTGTGATAGAGATTGTGTCATAAATGTGTTTTACATTTAGGAACCAAAATTTCTTTTCAGAGATGATTTCACTAAAAATGGGCTTCATGCATTGGGATATGACTTTATTTATGATCTTGGAGATACCATTGCAGCAAGAGACAGTTCTAAAATCATCAAAAGTTGTCTCGTCATGTTTTTTGGAATGAGATTTTAAAAAGAGGAGTTTAGAGCCCCAAATATTTTCCGTGAATGTTGGGATTATTTAACCACTTTTAGTCAGTAATCCTTGATTATATCATAAAAATATAGGTAAAATTCAATTGGAATACTATCTCACCATAGGCTCCTTCCTCTTTGCATGGAGGATACAACTGATTTTATTTCCCTCTTCAATTGTTGAATTTATTTCCTCTATAATGATAGGATCAAACTTAGAGATAGCTTCAAGGAATTCCTACATGACATCGTGGGGGTACAAATAATATGGTCTTCAAATGTCAAACTCAGACTTCCATGGATTTTTCCTGACAAGATCAAGCAAAGGAACAATCGTGTTTCTTTATCTCCCAACTGATTTTTTTGTTCCTTCTAAAATACACAAAGTGATAGAAGAATTTTGTATTGTTCTATCCTTCTTTTGTCCATGTAGCTCTACTTTTGAGCTTCCTTTCAATCTCTTATTTCTTTAGAAAATCATTTCTTTCTAATTATAAAGAATTTAAAATGGAGAGGTTTCCAGGAGTCATAAATTCGTGAGGATAATCATATAGTAATTTTATCTATAATTTGATAGCCCTGAGCCCACTCTCTCATTGCTTATTAATATGACATAAGGATCAAATTTTGGAGGAATATTTGAGATTTTCTACATTTGAAGCTAATTGAGCCATGTAAGATTCTGAGGGAGAGAGTTGTAGGTGATTCCATGTCTCCTTGACTAATTTTTTGAATCTTTATTCGATATTGAACTAAGAATGGTTGTAGCAAAAAGGAACTAATGTTTTTCAGAGCCTTGAACAAGTTTGATAAATGCAGGTAGATTATTGAAAACACTACTTGATGATATTTGTGACTAAATAATGATTTTTTAGTTGAAAAAAATAAAAGGAGGTAAGGAATTGATCCAGTGTTTTTGAAACTACTTCTTCTCCAAAAAAAAATCTCCAAGTTGGAGAAATATTGAGGGGTTCCACATTAAATAGGAGATGTTTGAGAAAGGGAGCGGAGAAGAATTTGTTAAGAGGATTAAACCTTGGAGAGTATGCCCATACTTCCCTTATGAGAGAGTTGTATTAATTTCTCCTTCAAAAATTGTGAATGGGGTTGATAGGAGTCTAGATCCATAGAGAAAATACCAAAAAAAGTTGCACTCGAAGTAAGGAATATAAATGTTAATAGTAGAGACAACATAAGCCAATTTATTGGCCTTTAAAGTAACTAAAATTGCAAAGTTGTATATGGTCGAACTGATGGCATGTAGTTGGGGAGTCTGACCTAATAGTAATCCTTTGGAAAGACTGTTTACATAAAATTTAGTGAAATACCAACTTTTCAGCTATGGTTATATGGAAGAGTATGGCTTTGGAGCCTTCAACCATAGTTTCTTAGATTAGGATGATATCCAGTTTGTGGATTTCGACCAGTATTTTGACGGCTAATATTTTTTGGGGCATCCCCTAACCCCCAACAGTTTAGGGAGAGTATTATCATGATAGTGAGTGGGAGGGGGATTTCCCTACTTTAAGCACCCCGATGATGGTGGATTGTTTTCCATGACTAATGTATAAGACAACTTTATTTTGATCTCTAAGAAACTGGGATTTCTATCCCATGGGGTTAGAGAGAATGGAGCCAATGGCTAGACCTTCCATGGAGGGAGACACGTCATTTAGTTTGAAAAGGGAGTGAAATTTGTAGGTTTTTTGGGAAACAATAAGCTTAAGGGATTTTGCTGGGGGGAGAAGGGCAGTAGGGGGGATTCACTGGTGGAGTTAAAAGATCTCATTATTCTAGGACAAGAGAAGGAGTTTGATAAGAGGAATGATATGGGGGATCCAAGGTCAAAGGGGAAGTGGAAAACGTTTCAGGTGGAGGGTATGGGAGAGAGGAATGGGAACTTGCGAGGGACAAAGAGTTCAGGGGAGTATTTGAATCCATGCCACATGAACCCATAAATAAATAAATTGTATGTAGTATAAGAGGTTATTGAGCTTACCAGGGGTGGAATTTCTGACAAGGGATTAAGTTATTAAGAGGGTGTCATCCATGATTATGGCTCGATAATAAAATTGGTCGAGACTTCTTCAAGATTGGTCTTATTCCCATATTTAAACAAAGATTGTGTTTCCTTTTTCCTCCAATATGGTTTATCCTCTCAAGGTGGGGGCCCAAATCTGGAGAATCAATATTTGAGGTGGCCAGTAGAGCGATATCTAAAGAAATGGAATGGAAGGTGATGATAGTCCAACATTTTCATCCATCTGAGAGAGTTATATATAAACTGAATTCATCCTATCATACCTTTGTTGATATCCACTTCCACAAGCATCCATAGCCATTTTTTGTCTAGCTTTCATTTCCGATCATCTTCCAACTTCAAGAATTTACTTATTTTTTCTCTTTTAGCCTTGAAAACATTTTTCAACCAAAAGATGAGGAGGAGGCCTAGGAGAATCAGCCATTTTTTTTCCTAGAGACATATTCTTAGCCCAGGTCAAAATCCTCCTACCATTTTTCAAAGAAATCCCTAACGAACTCCTAGTTCCATTCGTCACAATGATCTTATTATAGTTATATTTTAAGGAAAAAAAGAAGGTGATCTACTATGTAACCAAGATATGAGTGGTAGGAGAGTATCTGAGGAGGGGATTCCACGTGTTTTTCACCCAAGAAATGGTAATCTTGTGAGAGGGTTTTTTTTCCTAAAATATGCCAACTAAAACCTTCCCAAAAAATTTCTTGATTTTATAAACAGGGTTATAATTTTGAATGATTAAGGAAATGTTATATTTAAATGCTTTAATTAGGATTCTATGATGCCAAGCATCAATTTGGTATGGGGAGGAGTAAGTATATTACACAAAGTGTAGACTAGGAGATGGACATGGTGTAACGACAATATTGAAATGACAAGAAGGGAGGGACGAAGTTGAGGAACGAGGATTTCCATTCAGTGAAAGGAGAGTAAATGAGGGTCGAGGGTGAGGATCCTAGAGTGACAAGGAATTGTTGGATCAATAGCGAAACATGATTAGGTGGTTTCGTAGAGGAAGTGGTATCATGTGAAGTCTCGTGCAATCTAATGTGCCAATTCCAATCATACTCTACTTGAGTACAAAAAATATGTCTATGTCCTGAGCTATATGAAACGTTTTTCAAATCCTACTTTGTATCCATTGTTGATGGGAGGTCATGTGTAACAAATGAATTAGAATAAAAGTGGTAACCAAATGTGGGAGGGGAAAATTGTGGAGGAGGTAATGAGTAGATCAAAGGAGACGGGATGGTGCTAGAGGTCGCTTGATCAAAGAAATGAGAAAAATGGGCTTCATGTATAACTTGCATCCTAAGGCGCAATGGAAAAATATTGACATGTCATCCAAGAGCACAGAATAAAACATATCCTCTCTCTCTCTCTCTCTCTCTCTCTCTCTCTCTCTCTCTCTCTCTCTCAAAAACTGAGTATTCTAATTTAAACAATTATAAGATCCATATTAAGTATCCTTAGACTTACATTACGGTATAAGGAAATTGTTACATCTCTCTCTCTCTCTCTCTCTCTCTCTCTCTCAAAAACTGAGTATTCTAATTTAAACAATTATAAGATCCATATTAAGTATCCTTAGACTTACATTACGGTATAAGGAAATTGTTATCTCTCTCTCTCTCTCTCTCTCTCTCTCTCTCTCTCTCTCTATAAGATCCATATTAAGTATCCTTAGACTTACATTACGGTATAAGGAAATTGTTACATACATCTCTCTCTCTCTCTCTCTCTCTCTCTCTCTAAAAAAAACTGGAGTGGGGATAAATATTGGGAAGAACATAATATGGGGAAATATTGGGAAAATCATAATATAATTATTATATTATGTTATCCTCAATATTTCCCCCCACCATCGCAAATGGAAAAATATAATAAAAAAAATAAAATCTTAATTTTTTTAAGTTAGGCAATTTGCATTGCGTCGAATGAGGAAGAGAAAGAGATGTTGGGTGATCTCCTAGATAGAACGGTTAGCTTGTTGTCTATACTATCAAGTTTTTCCTCTAGCTCTGTAACTCCCTATGTCGTCTACAATATTCAAATGATGTTTAACCTTAACTGAAATCATGCCATGATTAATGAAGTGACAAGAGCATATGTGATGCGCTCTCTCTCATAAACTTATTATTCTAATTTAAACAATTATAAGATGCATATTAAGTATCCTTACACTTACATTATAGTGTAAGGAAATTGTTACATATCTTAAATTTAACTGGAGTGGGGATAAATATTGGGAAGAACATAATATGGGGAAATATTGGGAAAATCGTAATATAATTATTATATTATGTTATCCTCAATATTTCCCCCCACCATCGCAAATGGAAAAATATAATAAAAGACATAAAATCTTATTTTTTTAAGTTAGGCAATTTGCATTGCATCGAATGAGGAAGAGAAAGAGATGTTGGGTGATCTCCTAGATAGAACGATTAGCTTTTTGTCTATACTATCAAGTTTTTCCTCTAGCTCTGTAACTCCCTATGTCGTCTACAATATTCAAATGATGTTTAACCTTAACTGAAATCATGCCATTATTAATGAAGTGACAAGAGCATATGTGATGCGCCATGTATAGTAGGATTTGCAACCCCCTTTCATGTGAGATGGAACCATATCAAGGCAAGGAGATCAAATATTGAAAATGAGTTCGAATGGATTCTGGAATACCCTTGATCTAATCCAATTCCAGGGGATGATTTGTTATGTTGAGACCGAAATTGGCTAACTAGTCATCCAATTTTTTTCCTTCTATGTGAATACGAGAGAGGAGGGGAGCTATGACTTTTTCCAGGATTTTTGTGTTAATACCTACTTGAGCTTCCAACCTCCAACTCTTAGAGCCTTGAAAGGATCTGATCCACATTGGATTTTGCAAAATATATTTAATATTATTATATTATGTTTTTCCAAATATTTTTCCATATGTGGGGACAAGGTGCAAGAAAAATACTGGGAAAAAACATAATATTATAACATTCCTATATAAGGGTGAGGGTATTAGGAAAAACATATTATTATAATAATATTAAACATAATAGAATGCTTTTCTCATATCAAAGGTGGGGAAAAATATTGGGAAAAACATAGTGTGAGGGAAATATTAGGGAAAAATTAATATTATTATAATATTATGTTTTCCCAATATTTTTCCACACCCTTTCCTCACATATGGGGATTATAATATTATGGTTTTCTCAATGCCCCCCTTCACCCTGTCCTGGGAAATATTGGGAAAAACATAGCCTTATTATAATATCAGTCATCACCTATAGCGAAATATTAGAAAAGGCATAATATTATTATAATATTATGGTGTTCCCAATATTTACCTTATATTATGTTTTTCCCAATATCTTCCCATATCCTTGCATTTCCCTTGTATTATGTTTTTCCCAATATCTCACCCCATCCCGCACCTCCTGGGGAAATATTGGGAAAAACATAATATTGTTATAAATTTATATTTTCTCCACTCCACTAAGGTTCTAAGATAAAATATTTTTGATATAGTTTAATTTAAGATATGTAACAATTTCCTTTTAAATTTATAAATATTTTTTTAAATATAGATATATGAGAAGGTACCCTGGATTCGAGTGATCAAGTGGAATCTGAAGGCACTAGAATCATTCATTTCAGATGTCACACTAGTAATTAATGTGGGTGAATGGTGGCGCTCCAGGTTGGCTATCTCTGTTGGCCCCAAGCAATGCGGGTACTAAGGTGTAAATACTATAAGAACTTGGCATTTAATGCCAATTTGGGGCGTTTAACAAGAAAGCGTCCCATTCAATTTCCCACCTGCATAGAGGAATCTAAAGAGAAGGTTAGTGAAGATACCCAACATAATTCTAGTCACATATAGTATACTACAATGGTGAGGGAACAAGTTCATCACAAGAGAGGCAGAGGCCGACAACCCCATCCTTCCTATCATGGCCCTAGCACTAAGCACTTTGATGACGACCTCCCGTGAAGAATCCAATGTATGGTGGTGGACATGGAAGATTAAGAGCTTAGTAACGCATTTGAGAACCACTGGGCATTGATAATTCTATAGGACGCAAGGTCCAAGAATGGAAGAAGTTACCACGGTAGTGGAAGGTCATGTCTTCGACTTAGAATTTCACCTAGTTCAAGCCCGACCCACTCTATGACTTACAGCAGGAGGCATGGGACTCCAATTATCACCTCCTCCCTAACCTCTAGAAATCACCAATACTTTAGATAACTCTATTTCCTAGAGTCCCCCGACCTCTGTCTCATAAGGATATAAACCCCCCAATCCCAAGAATTTGAATCTAATAAGTGTGGGGGGGGGAGGGGGGGAGGGGGTGACAATCCTATGGAAAATCTCAGCTTTTGAGCAACACCATGGAAATAAAATTATAGGGAACTAGGACCTTGGAGCAGTAAAGTGGTGAAACTAAAGAGCAATAATAGAGTAACAGTAATTGATTAGTAGATGGAGGCTAACCACTAAAAGGATGTAGATATAAGCTATAGTTTGAATCTCATTGAATGGGAACAACCTTCTTGGATAAAGGACGGGCGAAAGGATCCCTTCAAGTCACCCTAGGCATGGCCTTGATCATGAATGGGAACTAGGAAAGGATTTATTTGTTTTTGTTATTCATTTTCTTACTCACTTGGTTTTTCTATGATATAATTTGTTCTCAAAACATGTGGGGAGGCCATCTGGTTTCCCATATCTGGGTAGACAATCTGCCCCACAATAGGTTCAGGCTAGTAAGTCATTTTTGCTTTTTACACCAACTTAACTTGCACAATGTCTAGAAAATACTTTCTATGACTATATATTATGTAACATTTTCATAGTATAATGAATCCTTACTTACATCAACAACAACAAATATGAGAGAGGTCGAGGGAGTATTGGAGAAAATATAATAATATTATAATAGTATGTTTTTTTTCAATATTTCCCCATAGTAATACCATTACTTTCCTATTATTTTCTCTCACTCCATTATTATAATATCATGTTATCCTAATATTTCCATGGGTGGGGGGGGAATATTGGGAAAACATGATATTATTATGATATTATGTTGAAATATTGGGAAAACATAATATTAAGCTTATGGGCAAAACATAGTACATCGGTTTAATACTATGTTTCCCCAATATTTTAACATAATATCATAATAATATTATGTTTTCATCAATATTTCAACATACTATCATAATAATATCATGTTTTCCCAATATTTCCCTTAAAACATTGGGAATATTTGTTTTTCTAATTTTTTTCCAGAAATTAAGGATTCTAGAAGAACAACACAATATTATTATATAATATTATATTTTCCTAATATATATTTAGTCATAATAATAATAATAAAAATGATAAATCTACACGTAAAAAATTAATATATAATTTATTAAATTTTAATGTAAAAATATTAAAATTGATTATGATATTTTTTTATATTACAAAATTTATATAATTAAGTCAATTTTATATTTTTATATCTCCTCTTTTTTAAACCCTTTTCTAATATAACTAATTAATTTTTTTAAATTAACAGAAATTACAATCTTTCCTTGCATGTCTTTTTCTAAAGTTCCGTGAACCATGTTTAATCAGAAATATATTAAATTAAAATGGTAGATCCTAGGACTATGATATTTTTTTATATTGCAAAATTTATATAATTAAGTCAATTTTATATTTTTATATCTCCTCTTTTTTAAACCCTTTTCTAATATAACTAACTAATTTTTTTAAATTAACAGAAATTAACTAACTAATTTTATATTTTTTAATTTTTTATAATTTTCTCAAGTTCCGTGAACCATGTTTAATCAGAAATATATTAAATTAAAATGGTGGATCCTAGGACTTGACCCAAAAAAGTCATTGAGAGGGATATAAATAGCAAGAGTATACTACTTAGAATCTGCGAGCACATCCAAGTGCATTTTCTTTAGTGTATGGTGTCGGTTGTGTTTATATGATTAAGATGGATGGGAGTGACGGAAACTTCGTTCCTCACAATTTGAGTGTACATATATAATCACAGTTTATGACTTTGGCTGCAAGTTGAAAGTTCATCCATTACAAGTCTTTGGCTGCAAGTTGCATGTGACTTTCTAATTTATGAATTTTTTTGTTAGAGTAGTCCCTATGATGTTATCTTTATAAGGCCGCTTGGCAGTGATAGATTAAATTTTAATTGAAATGTAGTCATTTTCATGATGAAATTAGAATTTTAAATTTTGTAAATGGATGATAGAATTTTTTATAAAATTAATAAAAAATGAATGAAATAGATTTAAAATTTAATGGTATTGCAATAATTTTGTTGACGAATTTAGAATTTTAAATTCTAAGATTTGTAAATAGATAATATATATTTTATAAGATGTATAAGAAGTTGAATGGAATGGATTCAAAATTTAATGAAATTGCATTAATTTTTGTCATGAATTTAGAATTTTTAAATATAATTTTTTTAATAATATATATTTTTTTATATTTTATAAGAGCTGGATTAAAATATTTTTTATTTTTTTTAATATATATAAATATGATTATGATGGGTATTTTTTTAATTTGATAAAAGGAAATTTTAGATTAAAACAAAATGATAAGAATATTATTTTTTTTGAGTAGTTTACTGTGAAAAATAGAATTGTTCTTAATTTAAAGATAAAAAACAGGTTAGAAAAACTAATTTCTTTCACTTAAAAAGGAAGATTTGCTCTTTATATAAAGATACATGTGTTATGTATAGAGATTGAGTTACAAATTATAAATTGTTAAGGTGTGTTACACATGTGTTAAATCTTTTTGACGAGTAAATAAATTAGTTTTGAAGAGTTAAATATATTTGCTTTCATACAAAAATAAAAGTCTTACATCCATTATTGTTTGAAAAATAGTCTACTATTATTACATTAGATATAACAATTTCATAAATATCACAAATGGTCATGGGGGCTTCACTCAATAAACCTATGACATATCACATGCATTCGTAACATAGTAAATAATACCCCTAATTTGACTACATATTGGAAAATAACTCTAAAAATCACATTGTACACCCCCTACCAATACAAACCTAATAGGTCTTTGCAATTAAAAAAAACCCCTACTTTCACTAAATATTATAGGTATCTATTTTTTCACTAACATTTTTTTATATCTATTTTTTCATTAACATTTTTTATACCCCTTTATATTTTTTAGTTAACTTTGAGCTCTATTTTTTATACCTTCCAATATAAAAACTCCTTACCCCTTATTATATGGACAATATATTATGCCATTTTTTTCTAAATATATATTTCCCAATATGAACCCACATGGTATGGTATTTCTCCCTAATAAAACCCTATGCAAATGAATCAATTGAGACATAATTTTATAGATTTGAACCCACAAAGTTAAGAAATCTAATTGTTAACAAAACTACTTAATCCTTTAACTTATATAAACATTAATTTAATATACAACAAATATTATATTTTTATAATTATTTTCAAATAATGTTCCCAAATAAAAAATAAAAAAATCTTAAATATTTTTAGATATTTATCTGTCTTACTCTATATATTTTATGAATTGACATTTTTTCAAAGAATCAAGATAATAATAAAAAACAATGTTTTAATTTAAAATCTAAAAAACAAAAATATTTTAAATTTAATGTAATTAAATATTAATATTGCATAATTCATATAGGGATATTTGATAATAATGGTTCCAAAAAACAAACTTAACTAAATTTTGATAATAATAAATTAAAAATAACAAATTTGCAAAACGTCCTTACATAATAAATTAAAAAATAACAAATTTATAAAACGACCTTAAAACTATATGAAAACTACACTGCTTACATTTTGTCATCACTAATAAAGCATCTATATAAAAAAAATAACGCAATAATCAACCCATCTTAACTCCATATCAAGAAGAAATTAAACATGTTGCTTTCATATCTAGATGCTACGAATTTAAATGACACATGTTACTTTTATATGACAAAACTGAAATTAATCCGTCCACGTCTTCCAAATTTGAAAATAAGCACAATATTTCTCTGTGATGAAAAAAAATTGAGAATGTGTTATTAAGGTATTATTGACATTTAAAATTTTAAGCTTTCATTTGGGTGGGGATTATAGCGTTTGTTTTATGGTAAAACTGTGTTGATTTTTTATTATTTTGGTAATTTTACAATTTTAATTAGAGTTTCAGAAAAATGTTAAATATTTATATTTTCTCATAAATTTAAAAATAATTTTTAATTTTTGGAATTTTTTTTTTTAAATTTTTTTTGTTTGAGTAAATTTTGATATGACATAATTCTTTTTTGGAAGGAAATTTATTTTTAGTATTTGTTAGTTCTTGACCAACCATTTTAAATTAAAATAAAGTTTAATTTTGTGAGTGCTATTTCATTGGTAAGTGCTCTGACACTGTTACTGATCTGCTCAATGATGCCATATAGGGTGTGCGAGAAGTGCGAGAGAAAAGGTGTGTGGAGAAATTGTGTGCAAGGGAGTTTGGTAAAGAGTAGGGAATATATCGAGTCAAGTTTTCTTCCTTCGCACTCTGCACAAGGCTAATTTAATATGTAGAGTCGAGGCATGGACAAAAAAAACTAATTTTTCAAGTGGTCATTTCATCGGTGAGTAAGTTGATGTTGTTATGCCTAACATTACTATTGCTTTGCCCAATGATGCCAAAACTAATGAGGCTCCAGGTTCCTTACATAGGCGGCAGGGGGGGAAGGGGGGAGGGGGGCACTGTTGAATAAATATGTAGATGAAGCTTTTATATATTAATTTAATATAAAACTGCTACTATTTTGTTGTTCAGAGAAAGGGTGTGAGGGAAGTGCAGGATAAAGGGTGTGGGGGGACTATATCGAGTCAAGTTTTTTTTGTCTACACTCCACACAATGTATATTTTAAATTTTTAATAAATTAATCCACACATATATAGAAATCAATCGATCTCAGCCTTTAATAAGTTTGTTTGGAAGAACTGATAGTTACTTTCATTTACAATGCTTCCAACATTGTCGAGTGTTTGAGGTTTCCCTTTTCCTGCGATGGCATCCAGATACTCCTTTTCTTTATCCGCAATCGTTTCTTTTTAATTTTATAAGATGATTGTTTTCTCCATAAACTTGATCTGAATGGGAATATTAGTATTTGTTGTGCTAGGATCCAATTCAGAATATAAACAAAGTGCTTGAAGATTAAGAGGTAAATTGCAATATTTCCATGAGCTTTTATGTATTTTTATGTGAATTTCTTGAGAAAATTAACATAAACAAAACATTGAGCAACAACATCTAATAGACATGAACATCACCATAAACAATAACACAAGAGCACATGATGAAGGGGTTCACCCACCTAGGCTACGTCTCCTTATTCCAACTTCCAATGGCTTGGCCCTCTTCTATTATGCTCAAAAGTGTGCTTACATATGTTTATAATGCTCATAGCTTTGAAACCTATTCCATCAGCTCGAGAATGTCCAAAAATGCATGTGTAGCCACTTTCTGCTTCGAAATTGGTCAAAATTTGATCAAGTTATGACTTCCCCTAGCTTTTGCACTATTCACTCCACATTTTCCACAAAATCTGTCACTGAACCTACAAATCCACTCGAAATTCTGCCAAATTGCCTAAAAATTGGGCAAAATTGTCTCTGCACCAATTCTCCCATTAAGTCCTAAATATAGATTTAAAACCATAAACATATGGTTTAATACAAAAAAATTATATTAAAAATGTTGTGAGGTTAATCTGCTAACCATCGAACTTAGAATTAAGTGTTGACACATATGGCAGTTTGCATTTATGGTTACGGTTATGGACCATTGTGGGGGATGCAGGGATAGCCTCCCACCCATGGTCCCGCCCCGACGGTTACCAGGGCTGGGGCTAGACCTCGACCCCTTCGCCCCATGGCAGAATACATATGAAAATAAAACAAAATGGAAACCAATGTATAGTAGGGAACATAGCGTGGGCACAGTGGTAATGCATTAGGCTTGTGGCAGTGAGGTCTTGTTTTCAACCCCCACGAGGTGCGGTAAAAGCCCTTACCATAATTTTGGTGGCCCTCTAGTTACCACGTGGCGGCCTCGGCTGGACGACGTGGCAGCATGCGATTGGCCTCCAAAACATATAATCAAAAACTGCCAATTCAAATCTACCAGGTAGTACCAATTGTTACAATCCCATTCGCCAAAGACAATTCGTTAACCAAGTCAACCTGCCACTGTGCATGCCCAGTCACCAGTACAGACTGCTGATTGGTTTTTCCCTGCAATTTTTTTTTCCAAAAATTTGTCTATTTGACAAAGTGGACAGACCGTGTTTCTCTGAGCATACGATGTTGGTTTTTCGCAGAATGAGTTTCGATGGATTTATAATGACGAGATATATGCGGTCATTTAGTTTCCACACCAATCCTATAACTTTCATTTTTTAGCATAATTTTGAGCACTTGATCATTCCTCCCCACTAGAAGCTTTGGGATGCCAAAATATCACTTTCAGTTGTTTAGCAGCTAAGAGCATAGTTCCCTCACCTTTCCAATCTCTAACCATTTGGCCTTAGAATGATTTGTGCCTTTGAGCCCCACACAAAGGTAGTCTACACTCTCTCGTTTTGATGTCCTTGTTCTTCTGTCAAGAATGATATCTTGTTGAAGCTCATCAAGGTATTCAAGAGAAAAAATTTGAATAGAAGGAATCTGAATCTATTCTTCTTGATCTTCAAACAACAAAGGCTCATACAACCTCAAGTTCTCAACATTAACAACAGATTAAATTTACGTGTGTGAAGGAAAATCTAACTTGAAGGCATTTTTACCAATTTTTTTCAAATTTATAAAAGGACCATAATGAATTGGTTTCAGTTTTTTACCTTTCCCTTGAAGCCTGTCTTCGCTAATGTGAAGCCAAAATTCATCACCAACTTGAAATTTGTGATCTACATGATGCTTGTTGTGACTTTCTTTGTACTTTCCTTGGCTCTTTTCAAGCTAGTCTTGAATTGTTTGATGTCATCAATTGGATTTATTCTACGAACTTCTTGGATTTTTCTATGTCGCTATGGCCATAAATAGCAACATCCTTCCAAAAAATGAAATCCAATGGCGATCTAGGCAAGTATCCAAGACATGCCTCAAATGGCGATGTTTGTGTAGAGGAGTGGTTTGCATGATTGTAAGCATGTTGAATGTAGTGCAAGTTTCCATCCCACAACTTAGGATGCTTCCCGTAGTATCCTTGAAGAAGATGTATGACTGTTCGATTAAACACCTCAGTTGACCATATGTTTGCGGATGAAATTTTGTACTCTTTTTAAACTTGGTATCTATAAAGTCCCAAAAACTTGAACAAAAATTCCCAACAAATCGATAATCTCAATCACTAATAATGGATGTGGGAAATCTAAAATGAACCCAAACATGTTGAAAGAATAAGTGAGTTGTCTTTTAGTTGTGATTTGATTTTTACATGGAATTAATAGACACATCTTGTTGAACCTATCCACAACTACATACAAATAATCATGACCTATTTTTGACAATGGAAGATCTCCTACAAAATCCATAGAAAAAATCTCCCATGGACGTGAAGGTAAAAGAAGTGGTGTGTACAATCCTAACTTCCTATTGCTATGCTTACTGATTGCACATAATGAACAACCTTTAATGAAACTTGACACACTTTCAAGCATACGAGACCAATACCAACACCTCTGAAGATGTGCCATTATTTTTCTTACAGTGAAATGTCCAACAATAAGAGAAGTGTGTGATTCCCTTATGAAATTCACCCTCTCCCCCTTTGGAATACAAATCTTTCCCAAATGATACAACAAGTTATTATGTACATGATAATCCAATTCCTCTACTTGTTTTCCTTGACTCAAGTTTGCATAAACATCTTGAAAGTCATTGTCAAATGTGTATTTCTCAAAAAAAAATCATGCAAAAAAAAATTATGCTTGAGTAAAGTAGTTTCACTAACAATAGGCCTAGAAAGAATATCAGCAAATTTGTTGTATATACCTTTTTTATACCTGATGACCAAATGGAATTGCTATAGGAAACCCATCCATCGAAAGTGCCTTGACTGCTGCAACTTAGTTTGTGATTGTAAGTATTGCAATGCTTGGTGGTCTATGTGTATGATGGTTTCCTTTCCCATCAAGTAGTGTTTCCACTTTTTTACACTTTGAACCAACGCATAATGCTCCTTGTCATAACTAGGATAGTTAATCACTACACCATTTAAATTTTCTGAATGAAATGAAATGGGCTTACCGAGTTGCATAAGGACTGTGCCCATGGCATAGTCGCTCGCATTAGTTTGAATCTCAAAGGGTTGTCTCAAGTCTGGTAGTGAAAGTATTGGGGCTAAAATAATCTTCTCTTTCAAAGCATCAAATATTTTTACTACTTTTCTCCCCACTGGAAGACCTTTTTCACTTTATTTAATGCATGCAATAGATTTGTGATAGAAGAGAAGTTAGCAATAAAATTCCTCCAATATTGGACTACTCCCAAAAAAACTTCTTACCTCAGTGAGTTTCTTGGGCGTTGTCTAATTGAGAATGACCTCAACCTTAGAGGGGTATATCCTCAACTCACCTCCTCCAACAATATGCCCCAAGTACACCAAAGAAGTTTTACCAAACTCACATTTTCACATATTAAAAAAAACAAATCTTTCCTTAAGATCAAGTAGTTTTCTTACATGCATGACATGTTCATCAAGTAATGTACTAAAGATTAAGATATCATCTAAGTATAAGATGACAAACTCATCAAGAAATGGCCTCAACACATCATTAATCACACACATAAAGGTAGCACAAACATTACATAAACCAAAAGGTATAACAAGCCATTCAAACAAACCTTGTTTTGTCTTGAATGTTGTCTTCCAAATGTCACATTCATCAATTCTAATTTGATGGTAGCCACTCCTTAAGTCCAACTTAGTAAAATACTTTGCATCTTTCAATTTATCAAGTAAATCATATATTCTAGGAAGTGTATAAGATTTCTTTACCGTAATTTTTTTCAATGCACGGAAATCCACACAAATGTGCCATGTTCGATCCTTTGTTGGCACCAACACAATAGGTGACCCACATGGTGAATTACTTGGTCAGATGATCCCTTTGTCCAACAACTCTTTAATTTTCTTCTTGATTTCAGCACTCTCCATCCCCTACATTTTATACATGCCAATGTTAGGAAGAGGACAATCTTGTTGCAACTATATTTAATGTTGGATTCCCCTCTTGGGAGGTAACCCCTTTGGCTCTTGAAAAATCTCATCATTTTGATTAACTACTTCATTCAAATTAGATTTCAACTTTGGATAACAACCTTGAAATGCTTCATAATCAACATCATTCTTTGGTTTAATCATAGGAAGCAAAAAAATCTTTCTTGAATTCGCTGGTATTTTTATTTTCCCTACATTAACTAATGAAATATTTAGTTTCTTGTGATGAGCTCTCACAATATACTCCACACCACATTTTAACAAGTGGTACTTGTTTTCATGGCGATAGAAGATGGATTTTCTATCATATAGTTAAGGAATACCCAAAAAAATTCCTAAAATGTCAAGCGGTACAACATCTAATTCAACTTCGTTAATGAATTTTTTTGTGATTGCAAACCGAAGAATACACGTCCTTGTAACCTATAGATTTTTGTTATTGTATATCCAACCAAATTTATATGGTTTTTGATGTGTAATGGTTTCAAGATTAAGTTTCTTGAATAAGCCTTTAGATATCGAATTGGCTTAAGACCCACTATTAAATAATGTGTTGATTTTTGTATGTTTTGAAATAACCCTCACATGAAATAATTCAATCAGTGTTTCTTCATTTGGAGTGCTAGTGTGACTGTTACACCAATTTTTGGTCATCCAACCATTTACAATTAGATGGATCGAAGTACACCATGTAAGACCAATTTTACCATACTAAAATTCTTTCATTATAAGAAATAATTTAATAAACTAAATTTTATTAAGTTATTTATGGTTCAAACAAGAAACCCCATCAGGAATAATTAAATAAATCCTTATTTATTTGATTTTCCTCTAGGAATAATTATTTAAACCACTGTTTAAATAATATTCCTAGTCATATTTAACCCAATTAATAAGAAATAATTAGATAAAACATTATTTATCTTATTACTCTCTAGAAGTAATTAATTAAATCATTATTTAATTAATATTCCTTGTTAAATTTGGCTAAACCATTTAGGAATAATAAAATAAATCATTATTTGTTAAATAATTCCTTAACCCCATCCTTGAAATGATAAATAAATCATTTATTTATTTATTATTTCTAAATAAATGGATTTTACCAATTTAAATTCCTTTTCCCTCCCACAAAATATAATAAAATATTCCAAGTAGTTAGATTTAGATATTGGTTAATAATATTTTATTATGCACCATTGTTAAGAATAACTCAATATTTAGTTATAAATAGGAGGGTTTTCCATTCATTATTTACCTTAGATCCTTTTATCATGGTCAGACTTTGATCCTTTTATCATTGTCATACTTTTATCATTTTTATTATTTTTCTTCTTGAGCTCCCATAGAGTTCAACGCGTCTTGGGTTTTCTACACCATTGAGAGAGGGAAACTTTTGGATCTGAAGCATTGAGGACAACTAAGAACCCATCCCATTGATGGGGACTGGTAACATCATTCTTTGCTCTCTTTCGATTTTTTAATACATATAGAATTATTTATATATTGTGTCTTGTCCATTGGATATTTGGAGAAAATATTATCTCATTTTACTGTTTAGCTACTTTTACTGCATAGATCTGAGTTTTTGTTGCATTTTTTTCGACTATCTATTGCATATCTAAGGAAGTTAGAAAACCATATTTTTTGTTAGGGTTGTTTGTCATGTGCAGCTAAAGTTATCTCTTTTCGTACATTTGCGTTAAGAATTCATTCTAACAGTGACAATTTAATGAACTAGTGCTAGAAATGGATTATTTTCCTTTCATACACATGGTTGTAGTTTTAGTTTCATCACCCAAATCGGATCCCAAATCTTGTTGAGTGGTTGCAACTATTTTTGTTCCCCTTGTTGTTGAATTTCTTGGGCCTTATCTCCGAATGAAGCTTCCAACAATGGTCTTCTTTGTGACCCTCTTTGGAAAAAAAAAATTGCATGTCATTTTCTCTCAATTTTCAATGGATGCGTTTTTCTTTAATTTTCCTTTGAAACCCTTTCCTTTCTCTCCACACTTAGATGGCTTATTTTTACCACCTTCTGGAATATTTTTCCCTCTTTCCTCATTGTGAGTGGCTTGCACACAAACCTCATCTAGACTAATAGGATTGAACATAAGGATAGTATGCTTTATGTAGATATGTAACCCCATTATATACTTTAGCAATGTGTCTTTTGATTGCAAATCAACACCTAACATAAGAGCTATTCTCCTAAATTCTTGGGTGTAATCTTGCACACTTTGACCTTTAAGTTGTCTAAAGTTCTTTCAATTCATGATGGCTTTCTGCATATGTGATAGAGGGTAAAATTGTCTTTTAATTGCAGAAATGAAATTAGACCAAGAGAGTGAGATCTTACCATGTTTTTTAATCTCATCTTGTGTCTTTCCTTCCCACCATACCAGTGTTGCAACCTCCAATATCAAGTAAGCTAGTTAAATCTTAGTATCACCATCTTGAAGGTTTTAAATTCTATAGTAGACCTCCAACTGATGAACCCAATTGTCAAGCTTCTCTGCATCCACTTCACCATTATACATAGGAAGCTCAAATTTAATATCAAGTTTTATCAAGAGTTGTTTACCAATTCCTTTTGTGGTATGTTGATGAGTAGGGGTAAGGGTTGTAGTAGTGGAAGAGGATGAAGATGAAGGTGAAGATTTTGGTGAGGATGATGCTGGAGTAGATGGTGGCTTATCACCATTTCCACTACCTCATCCTCTTGGAGAACCCTCTCCTCCTGGAGGCCTGGAGCTTTCACCCTGCAACCTTGTGTTCCTCCCTTCATAGATGACTTTCACCATCTCTGTCATGTCAAAGAAAGACTTTCTAAAAGCCTTCTCATCTGTTTTCATGTTATCTTTTCCTCCATCGTGATACATGCTTACTAAAGCTTCTACTAGAACTGGAGGTGAATCTTCTGGTGGATATTGTGACAATTGTGCCCTCATTCTCCTTGTTCCAAATAGAGAACGTGCACCCACAAGCTTTCCTTATCCTCTCTTGATATTAAACCTTGTAAGCATTTCAACACTTGAAAAAAAAGTAAATCATCCTTGCACAATTAAACCTAGTGCTCTGATACCAACTTGATATGAATGGGAATATTAGTGTTTATTGTGCTAAGATACAATTCAGAATATAAACAAAGTTCTTCAGGATTAATGGGTAAATTGCAAGATTTCCATGAGTTTTTATGTGTTTTGATGTGAATTTATTGAGAAAATTAACATAAATAAAAAATTAAAATGAAGCATCTAACAAATATGAACATCACAATAAAAATTAGCACAACAACACATTATGAAGGAGTTCACCCTGCATGGGCTATGTCTCCTTGGTCCAACTTCCAATGGTTTGGCCTCTTCTATTATTCTCAAAAGTTGGATTACATATGTTTACAATGCTCAAACAACTCTAAAACATGTTCTATCAGCTCCATAATACCCAAAAATTCCTGTGTAGCCTCTTTCTCCTTTGAAATTGGTCAAAACTTGATCAAGTTATGACTTCCCCTAGCTTATGCACTATTCGCTCCACATTTTCCACAAAATTCAGCATCGAACCTACAAATGCACCCAAAATTATACTAATTTGTGCCAAATTTCCAGAAAATTGGGCGAAATTGTCACCGCGCAAATTTTCCCATCAAGGCCTAAAATATGGATTTAAAACCATAAACATATGGTTGAATACAAAAAAAAATTATATTAAAAATTTCACACAGTTAATCCGCTTATTTTCAGACTTAGAATTAAGTTTGGACACATATGGAAGTTGGAATGACAGTTACAGTTATGGACCCGCCCCCGATGGTGAGCAGGGTTGGGGCTAGACCCCGGCCAGCTCCCCCCATGGAGGAATACATATGACAATAAAACAAAATGGAAACCAATGTATAGTAAGGAACATAGCACAAGTGCAGTGGTAATGCATTAGGATTGTGGTGGTGAGGTATTCTATTCAACCCCCACGAGGTGCGGTTAGACCCTTACCATAATTTTTGTGGCCCTCGGGCTGCCACATGGTGGCCCCTAGCTGGGCCACGTGCAAGCCTATGATTGGACACCCAAACATCCAATCAAAAAGAACCAATTCAAACCAACCCGATATTGCCACTTGTTACAATTCCATTCGCCAAAGAAAATTCATTGGCCAAGTCAACTTTCCACTTTACATGCCTAGTTAGAAGTACCGACTACTAGCTGGGTTGTCCCCGCAATTGTTTTTCCAAAAATTTTCCTCTTTTAAAAAGTGGATAGAACGCGGTTTTGGGATAATATGGTGTTGATTTTCTGCGAAACTAGTTGTGTCAAATTCTGAACATTGAGATCTATCTGGTCATCCAAGTTCCACACCAATACGACAACATTTTTGAGCATAATTTTAGGCACCTAATCAATACTGGAATTCATTTTTATTCTAGCCTTCTCTATTCCATCTCTCAGGTTTCCACCGCAAAGTATACAATTGTAAGAAAACATATTCCCTCTCATCTTGATAAAACAAAATTTTTATGCAACTAGCTCATAAAAGAGAGGAAAAGATAGATCAATGACTTTAAAATTAGCCTCTTCGAGGGTGAAACCTCCTTTACATCACATAAATGAAAAATTCTTGGACGATACAAGACATAAGACCTTATTAGTATATATAGGAGTCTAAGGGGTAACAATATAGTTAAAAAAAGAGAAAAAAATTTCTTAGCTTCACAACTGACATTCATATGTTCATTGAAATCGGAGAAAAAAGTGGAAAATTTACGAATATCAGTTTCTTTGGCAAGAAGAGTATGCAACTAAGTGTATTAATGATTTGAAAATTTTCAATTAAATGAATACATTATTTGATTTAATGTTTGATTTTTCTCTGTAATTTGTATGAGAAAAAAGTGTTGTGCGAGAGAATGGGCATCCAAAGCAAATAAGAACTTTTCCCCTTTCGCACACTTCTATTGTACACCTAACTCTTTGATTGTGTGGAGTGTGAAAATTCAAGTGATGGTAAAGTTAAAAACTAATTAAAAATTAGCAATATGAAGCAATATATGTTCAAGAAACTATAAAATTTAACCAAACAACATTGTTTTAAAAATAATTGATGTGGAGGTGTGGAAGAATATTTCATTTTTCTCCTTCAGTAATTACACAGAAATACAACTTGGCACTCAGTGCCATTGAACATAGTTTTCAGAACTAGACATTGGACCACCCACAAATAAATTTTTCCAAGCTCTTTTTCATCCCAATATAAAATAAAATGTTCCCACATTGGCATAATAGTGCGCACAATTGATCGCCCACCCTTATTTCAAATACTAGCAGTGAAACAATCATGGTCTATGTTTTCGCATATTGTAAGAGTTTTTAAATCTCAAAATTATTAATTGAACATACTAATTAATTAATTAGTGGTTTTGGATTATTAATATGTGTTAGTAAGAAGCGTTTTTCAAGAGAACAGATGTGTGGGACAAGGAACATAAACTTTTTTTTGCAATGTTTTGTATCTCCTCATATATTTCCGCATATTACATATTAATCAATTAAATAGAATTTTGGGATTATTAAAGTTTGGGACATGAAAAGTTTGAGTTACATGTATATCAAGAGTGAAATAAAGGTCATTTATTAATTGTTCCCATTACCATATTGACATCGACTCATTTTATTTCGGCTTCTTGAATACTAAGTGCATTTGTGACTTCATATTTGTCAATTAAATAGTTATATTAACTCTAGTGTTGTTTTAATATATATGAAGAAGTATTATTGTGTGGGAAAATGGGTGTGTGGAACAAGGAAAAAAAGCTTTCATTCTAAATGTCAGTGCTTCTGCATAGATTTCTCATCCACACACTTCTACCGCAGACATCCCTTCCACATAACACTACATATTAATCAATTATTTAATGGTTATGTGTTATTAATGTCTTTAAGGGATAAGTGTTATGTGAGAAACCAGGTGTGCAAAGAAAGGAACGTAAACTTTCTTTGGAAATGTTCTATGCCTTTGCATACATTTCGACAAACTACATTTTAGTTAATTAATCTATGGTTTTGGATTATTAAAATTTGAGTAATGAAAAGTTTAGGTTATGTTATATCGACTGTGAAATCAGGTTTATAACATATACTATTATTATTATTGCTATTATCTAAAACATATCATGGAATTTTGAAAGGAAATGTGACGATTCTAACTACTAATTCTGCTTATTCTCTCTGTAGATGCATTTGTAATATGTTAAAAAAAAAAGATTTCATGAATAACATATCATATTTAGTTAGTGTCTAATACTTATATTGAAAATTTAGAAGTTAATTTTACAATTGTAACTACTAATTCTAGCTATGTTGTATGTAAGAACATTAGCAAAATGTTTATCATGTAGTTTATAACATACACATTTCCCACACATGTTCAATTAATTTCCAGTTGTCCTGGTTACAAATAGATTTGTTCTCTGGGTTATACGGTGGTTGTTCTGGTAGTTGCATGACGCAAGGGATTTTCTCTACACGATCATTTCGAAAGCAGGTGCAAAATGTCTAGCATTTTTGTCAAGTAAGCAGTGTGTCCTTCCTTCTATACGCAAGTATTTAGAGCGTTTATACAATATATGTTACAACCATGTAGCAATGGCGTGTGTAGTTCAAAAGGTGGATAATATGAGAGTTTTAAAAACGTTTATATAATATATGTTACTGCTGTGTAGTTGTTAGGTATGAATTGTTTTCGTGTTACGAAATTAGAGCCTTTTTTTTCTTATTTCTATATATTGGATCTAATTCATGTCCTCGAAAGTAAGGTAAATGAACATAAGTAGAAATTATGCAGTTAAAGACAGAGATAAATTTTCTGAGAGGTTTTCTTGTGATTCTATTCATTGTCATTTGATTATTACATCATACAACTCTATGTTTTTTTTTGCTATATTTTTTATATACTCTAATTAAAAACGACACTTTCTCATTTTTCAGGAAACATGTAACACATAGAGATTTGGATCCAAGAGAAAAACTACAAGGAAAGAGGTACTTTGAATATTTCTATAAAGAATTTGTGCATTTATATATTTGTTAATTTTTTGACTTAATATATGTAGCAAGGAACTATAAATTAGAATTTGTTAAAACTAAAATATATTTAGTTGTCAAACCAGGAGGTAACTCCTCAAAATCAGAATGTGTATTAGCTGAAGAATGTACATGCTTTTATAGATGGGAGGTGAGGCTATTGGGATTCATCTCCCAATGACTCTTGGCCTTCCTTATTTCCTAATATTAAATAATATACAAAAATACATATGAACACCCATCCATAGGATTAGGTGTCAACATTCCCCCCTTTAATCCGAAGGGATGTTGGTGAGTCCAAGCATCGATCTGAACTTTTCAAACTTTTCTCTTCCAAGTGCTTTGGTGAAGATGTCAGCAGCTTGCTCATTTGTGGAACAATGATGTAGATGAATGGTTTTGGCCTGAACATGATGTCGAATTAGATGGTACTTTGTATTGATGTGCTTTTTTCGATCATGGAACTTTGGGTTCTTGGCCAACTTTATTGCAGAAGTGTTGTCGATCATGAGTGGTGTGGAGTACATTTGTTTCATCTGCAAATATTCCAGGATTTTCCGGAGCCACACAATTTCCTTTGTTGCTTCAGCTGCTGCCACATATTCTGCCTCGGTCGTGGAATCTGCTGGAACTGACTGTTTGCGTGATCTCCATGAGATAGCTCCTGATCCAAGACTCATGGTGTAACCCGTAGTAGACACCCCTGTTTCTTTGTCGCCATCAAAGTCTGAATCAGAGTATCCGATCAAGCTGAAGTCGCCTACCTGTGTATATTTGAGTCCAAAGTCTTGAGTCCCCTTCAAGTACCTTAACACTCTTTTTGCAGCAGACCAATGTCCTTCACAATGTTTTTGCATGAACCTTGAGAGGATTCCAACAGCAAATGAAATGTCAGGTCTGGTGGTGGTTAGATAGATAAGACTTCCTACAAGCTGTCTATACTTAGTTGCATCCTCAAATTCCTTCCCTTCAATAGATGTGAGCTTCAAGTTTTGTTCCATTGGAGTGCTTAAGGGTTTACAATCATCCATGCCAAACTTGTTCAAGAGATCTCCAATGTACTTCTTTTGAGAAAGAAATATGAATTTAGGATGTTGAATTACTTCAATACCCAAATAGTAATGAACATGACCCAAATTAGTCATTTCAAAACCTTTCTTCAACTCTTTCTTCATGGATGAAATATAGCTCTCATTGTTTCCTGTTATCAAAAGATCATCTACATATACCACAAGATATACAATTGTTTTTCCAACTTTCTTAACAAACAAAGTTGCATCATCAAGATCAAAATGTTTGAAATCAAGTTTCAGAAGATGCTCGGTCAATTTCTCATACCAAGCTCGTGGTGCTTGCTTGAGGCCATACAAGGATTTTACAAGTTTGCAAACTTTGTGTTCTTGACCCTTTATCACAAATCCTTCTGGCTGGGACATATAAAATTTCTCCTTTAGATCTCCATTCAAGAAGGTTGTTTTTACATCCATCTGATGGACTTTCCATCCATTTTGAGTTGCTAAGGCAAAGAGAGTCCGGATGGTGGTCCATTTTGCTGTGGGAGAAAAAGTTTCTTCATAATCGACTCCTTCTTTTTGTGCGAATCCTTTTGCCACAAGCCTGGCCTTGTGCTTTTCAAGTGAGCCGTCTGCTTTGTACTTGTTCTTGTAGACCCACTTACAGCCAATTGGTTTCGTTCCCAAAGGCGGATCAACCAGCTTCCAAGTGCCATTCTTTATCAAGGCATCATACTCCTTCCGCATCGCTTCTTTCCATTCATCATGAGAAACGGCTTCTTTGAAGGAAGTTGGTTCATGATCTGTAGACAAACTCAATTCACAGTTATAAGCAATATCCATATCAACAGGGGAATCCGAATTATCTACATCACCTTCGATTTGTTGAGTGGAACTTCTTGTTCCTGTTTTTCCAACCTCATCAGGATGAACATTCTCCAGTGTCTTTGTCAGCCATTTGGGAGGACCTTTCTGAGATGGCCCAGGCTGGTCATTTGACTGAGTTGGGATTGATTCAAGATTCAATCTCCCAATTCTGTCAATCACATCGTCCAATGTGTCATCCGTGGTTGTTTCTTCATGTGGGGGAGAGAGTGCTTCAGGATATGATTCCACAGTTTGATTCAATATCGGAATCCCCCCTTCAAGGTGTGGAATCACATTATCAAACTCTTGGAAATACTTTGCATGTGTGAATCTGTCCAGGCGATCAAGTTGCCTCTCAACAAATTTGTCACTCTTGGAAGATTCAAGAAATATGACATCTCTTGCTATCACAAACTTCTTATTTGCTTCATCATAGAGACGATATCCTTTGGAGGTATTGGAGTACCCCAAGAAGATACATTTTCTGCTTCTAGCACCAAGTTTGTTCCTTTGACCCTTGGGTATCAAGGCATAACAGGTGGACCCAAAGACCCCGAAATGCTTTACCGAAGGAATGTGGCCATGCCACATTTCAAAAGGAGTTTTATTTCTAATTGAACTTGAAGGACACCTATTCTTTATGTAAACAGCACATAGAACTGCATCAGCCCAAAACATCAATTTTACATTCTTGAAAAATAACATGGAGCAGACCATATTTAAAATGGTTCTGTTCATTCTTTCAGCTACACCGTTCTGTTGTGGATTATATGGCACAGTGGTTTGATGTTTGATTCCATGTTGACGAAGATAGTTTTCAAATTCGTTTGAAGTGTATTCTTTTCCATTATCAGTACGTAGAGAGCCAATATGTGTTTGTGCATCATTTTCAATCCATGCATGAAAATTCTTGAAAGTTTGAAAAGCATCAGACTTATTCTTCAGTAAGCAAATCCAACACATTCTGGTGTAGTCATCAATAAATGTCATCATGTATTTGTTTCCATTTGCAGAAGCAATAGGCATAGGGCCACATAAATCTGAATGAACAAGTTCAAGTTTCCCATGTGCTCTTGAGTGTGAATCATGAAATGGCTGTTTGCTATGCTTTCCTAGAATACAAGCATCACATTCCTTAGGTTTTCTAGGAATTGTAGGCAGTCCATCAACACCATTTTTCTTCAACAAACGAAGGTTGTCATAATTTAAGTGTCCAAATCTAGCATGCCATAAAAGACTTGATGGAAATGTACCTTCATCATGATGTGAACTGAATGAAAAGTTTTGAGCATGAGCAGATGAACCTTTCAGCTTCAAGAGTCTCCCTTCTTCTATTCCCTCCATGACAAGTGAGTGATCTGATGCTTTTCTGACCTCTGCCTTGCCATCAAACAAGTGAACTAAGTGTCCTTGCTGCCGGATTTCAACCAGGGACAACAAGTTTCTCTTCAACTCAGGGAGGTATAGAACCTCATGTAGGATATGATCAGGAAGACCAGGCAGTTTAAGCCTGACTGTGCCAAGCCCTGATGGCTTGAGTTTGGATTTATCTGCGAAATATATTGCTCCATCAACTTTGTCAGTGAATTCTTCAAAAAAATATTTTCTAAATGTCATGTGACATGTTGCTCCTGAATCTAGCAACCAATCATCTCTCCATGAAGTAAATGAAACATCAAATAAGTTTTCAGTTAATCCATTGTTACAATGTGCTAGAACAGAATGAGTTTTGATCTGCACTCTAAGTCATCTTTGTCTTTGTCATCGCCACTGCCTTGGATTTGTTTGTCGTCAGGGCTTTAGATTGTCCCCCTTTTCTCTGAAGTTTCTTCTTCGTCTTCTGCCTTCTCTTCCTCTGGATGGATCTGAAGCATGTCTCTTTTCTCTCTGTGCCAAGTAGGCAGCCTCTTTAGAAGATGAAGGGACTGTCATCTTCTTTTGAAGGAGGAGAGAAAAAACAAAACTTTGTTGGAAAAAAAAATCTTCTGAAGAGGAAAAATTTCTGCTATAAAAACTTTCAACTCTTGAAATCTTTTAAATAAAGGGGCAAAAAATCTTGCTGGAAAAAATAATCTGAGTTTAAAAAACTCTTTGCTGGAAACTAATTCTGCTCAAAAACTCTTGCTGAAGACTAAATTTAAATGGACAAAAAATACTCTTTGCTATAAACTGAATTCTGCACAAAAAAAATATATGTATATTTTTTTGTTTTTGTTTGGGGAAACAAATTTGTATGTGAAAAAATGGTGGAATGGTATTGTAAAGGGCAGAATGGTAGAATTATGAATGGGAGGGGGCGGATGGTGTTGAGGGCATATTATATGCAAAGGGCGGTATTCAATGGATGTATTGTGGGATGGTATAATGAATATAGAAGGGGCGTGGTATTAAAGGATGGAAGGGCGATGTTATAGCCAGCGTTGGAGGGCGTTATTATATAAGTGACAGCGTGTTATATATGCAGGATTACATGTAATATATATGAACAGTGGTAATATATGAACAGTGGTAATATATGTAATATATATATGAGGTTGGCGGGTGGTAATACAATATGAGGGATATATATTGGAAGGGAGCGTGTTATATGAGCGATATATATCGACAGACCACGTGTATTTTATGGTCGACAGGCCACGGGATATAACATATGAGAGCGGTATGGGAAGTCGGAAATATTAAACAGTGATCACATATAACCGTATGAGAGCGTATGGTTTGTGCAGGCGGAGGTTGAGAGAGCAGGAGGGCCGGTGTAACTCAATTCACAGTTACCATACCAGGAGGCAGCGCTGTATTATAACCAGGAGGCAGCGTTGATAACATATGAGGCGTTGTATTATAACGTATGAGCTCATTCATAAGGCAGCAGCATGCATGGGATTTCAGAGAGCGATGGGGTGAGAAACGCAGAGTTTGTATGCGTGTATGACAGGCGGTGATATTAAATGATATGACAGCGTGCAGTTGGAGAGAGGGGCGTATAAAAGTTGGCAGTGTTTAAATTTATATAACGCATACCATGTAATTAATAAAACCCATAGCATGTAATCACAATACAATGCATACCATTAAAAACCAGCGTATTGAATATGGTAGAGGAATGGCGTTTTTTTTTTTTTTTGCAGGTGCACATAGAGGGGAGAGGCATGCGCTAGACAGTGTAGAGCGCAGGGAGTGGGGAAGACCAGTGAGGGATAGGGCGTAGAGTTGAGGGAGAGGGCGCAGAGTGTTGGGAATGTATGCAGTGTGCGCACGTATGAATGGAGAGGAGCGTTGGTCGATGGAGAATGGAGGAGGCCCAAAAGGGCGTTACAATTTTTTTTTGAAATGGAATCTTGCAGAATGATAGAGCCTGCAATTTGCAGATTGACAGAGGAGCCTGCAGTCTTCAGGAGCTGCAGGAGCTGGAGCTGCAAATGTCAGGACTATATAGGGAAAAAAATGCAGAATAACAGTCTAGCAATTAAGAGCAGCAAAAAACTATTAAAAAATATTGACTGAGCAAAGGAGAGGGAGTTACACCACAGGGCAGAAATGCCAATAGTGGAGCTGGCTCTGATACCATGTCAAACCAGGAGGTAACTCCTCAAAATCAGAATGTGTATTAGCTGAAGAATGTACATGCTTTTATAGATCGGAGGTGAGGCTATTGGGATTCATCTCCCAATGACTCTTGGCCTTCCTTATTTCCTAATATTAAATAATATACAAAAATACATATGCACACCCATCCATAGGATTAGGTGTCAACATTAGTATTTTACCTATATGCATATAAATTGGATCCTATCTAGTAATTATAAACCTCGTATTATAATTTACATTAGCAGTGACTTTGCAACATTTTTTTTTTTATTCATGATCTAATTCTTACTTAGTATCAATTATAATGTCCTTTTAAGTTGTGATTTGAGTGCAATATTTGTGAACAGGGAAAAAATATCAAATTTTGAATGGGTGTCAAATAAATATATTTTCAATGATGTGACAAAAGATATGGACATAGAAGTAGAGATGATAATGAGCACATTTATGGAAGAATATATCGCAAGAGATGCAGTGAAAGGCACAAAAAGCATGCAAGAAACATAGACAAAAGGTTAGTTTTGTCTAGGTTTAGCTAATTGTATATCAATTTTTTTTTTCTTGAATTAATTTAAATTCAATTCTTATGGCTAGGAAAAAATGATCAAGTATATGCCATTATTAATCGAATATATTAGTAAAAACATTATAGGGAGCATTTTCCATGGCATTTTGTTAGTTACATATCGAAATTTTTTGGACAAAGAAAATAAGACAAAATTAATACTCCATGTATATTTGATAGATAAGAAGGTCGAAATGACAATAACATTGCTTGTGCTAATACTTTTTATCAAGCAACATGAGGAAAAACTTATTTCAAATACTAGTGTTTCTATTAGAAATTTTGAAATAATTCCAAACCAAAAATATGATAGTGGTGACTGTGAGAAAATTGTTTCAATAAATAGTTTTAACATTGTAGAAAATATTTGTCCTGTTTCCAAAGATTACTACTTTTTCCCAAATATCACAATTGCAAGTATGCCCCATGGTCAATATATTTTTTCTAGTTGGCACAATCGGTGCCATTAAAATTTTAGCAACATAGACAAGGATGCAATGTGTAGTAGAAATCAAAGACAAAAATGTAGATCAAGGCAGGGAAATAGTAAGTTTAAATTTATTTGAATTTTTCAGTGATAGCAAGTTATTTTCCATCTCGTGTATGGTTTGGATGTATTGTTTTACAAATAACTCATATGTGACAGTTAAAGTACATGACAAAATTCTTCCAACATATCTTTCAATCCAAAGGAATTTGCAAGAAAACATTTTTTTTGCTCATCTTGCTAAAAGATATAGTTAAAAAATAAGAGAAAGGTTTTTGAACTTCACAATCCACGTTCATATATTTATTGAAAAAAAATGGAAAAACTAAAAAAACTAATTTCTTCACTAAGTTGGGTAGGCATGGTAATATATGTTATATTATAGTTATATATGTATGTATATATAAATATAAAAAAATAAAGAAGGATATAAATACATTTCGTTTCAAGTCGTTAAGCCTCAATTTTTTATATCAATTTTTCAGGATTTGCAAGGACTACTAACGCAAACTAGTGCATATATGAATCCCTTTGAAAATGTATGTGTGAAATGTAGTAGTCCAATTACAACTACTAGAACTATGGATGAAAATAAGGTTTATTGTACCATTTTCAAGGAAAAACGTCTCTTTGATTATTTCCATCAATTGAATTGTATCATACATGCAAATGAAGAGACTACAACATATTGTGTCCTAAGAGGCATGGAATTGGAGAAAGTATTCCTAATATATGAAAATTTTCCAATCAATAATACTGTGTGGAAAAATCAGTTGTTATTGATTTGTTTCACAGCTTCAGGATCCATGGCGCATTTACAGTAAACCATCAAAACATGATTTTGTGTATACAATGGTGTTTCTCTTTGTTTGTATTGTCGAGGAATCTAATGATAGTACAATTCTATATAGTTTCATTTTCAAGAAATCTATTGATGATATTCTAAATATTGTATTATTGTCGAGTAGTAAAAATAAAGAAGTTTCTATAGAAACTATGGATATCAAAGTTACTAGTAACTAGTAAGACTGAATTACCATTGACTATTTGTGAAGAGTGGGAGAGCATCCACATCTTTGAAGTCTCAATATTAAAACTACATTATATTTTCTTCTTGAAGAATTTTCACCATTTTGAAAGAGAATATTAACATTGTCTAAATATATATTTTAATGAATTTGTTTTTTTAAGTTCCATGTTTTGTATTATGTTATTTACTAACATCATATATACTCTAGCATTCGCAGCATATAATGTCTAGTTATCTCATTTTCCTATGTCGTGTTTTCTTTTCTGCAATGTAATTTCTTACATCATTTTATTGATTTATCAAATTTGAAAATCCTATTATTAGTAAAATATTATTAGAAAAAAAATGCCTTCATGTATAGTTTATGTTTGTATATAATTTGGCATATCACATGACTTCTTAAATAAATAAATAAGACAAGTTAAGTCTAGCATGCAATTTTTTCTAACTTAATTAATGATATACATATGTTTGTAATTGTTGGCATGTAAATTTTCATAAAATGGAGAAAAAGCTCCATATTTTTGCAATTGTACAATTTGATTAGAATAGGAAATGAAAGAAATAAATAATTTCACACAACATTTACCATAAACCATCAAAATGTAATTTTTATATAAAATGATGATTCCCTTTGTTTTCATTTTTTATAATTCTAATGTCGGTGTGGTTCTCTCTAGTTTCATTGTTAAGCAATCTAGTCATGGTATTTTAGACATGGTATTTTGTGAAGTGTTGGTGAAAGAGGAGGTCTCTAGGAAAGACCCAGGTTCAGTTTTAAGGGCCAACAAGGTTTCTGCAGTAGTCTAGCACAACACTGGCATTTTCACCCTGCTCCAAAGAGTAGGGTGTCTCACCTGAGGCGTGTCATGAACTTAGCAAGATTAGAAGCTAGATGAGGTAGAAGACAAATGCAACCATATAGAACAACTATGGAAACTTAGGAGAAACAAGCATATCTCAACTCTATGAAGGAACTATCACTCATCAACACATGTTAAAAATGCTCAGTTAAAATTTAATTTAAGCATACGTTCATCATAAGAAAATAACCATCAATCAACTCGCAACATTACACCCAGCAACAACCATATTTCATTATCAATAATAGAAAAACATACATCTACTTCACAGAGTCTATTACAATTTAATTCAGTACAACATATTTCTCATAGAGCTTTCCTAAGGCTCTACTTTTCCTGTCAGCCTCTCGCCCTACTGACTAACTAACTACTCCTCTGCTGACTGACTGCATATTTGTTCCTCCTCGAGTGTGACTGTCAGTCCTTCCTTTTTACCTGCTCTATTAATTTCCACTTCTTATTTATTACTGGGAGTTCTATTGATTGTTCTTGTCTCCGATATCTTCCATCTACACTATTCTATACTAATGTGGCGCCACCTATCTTCTGTCTTTCCGTAATCGTGACATCTCCCTGTCTACATTAATTGTGTTCCGCCACTTGTCCTCCAGCTCTCCACAACTCAAAATTGTTCTTTCCCAAAACAAAGGCCCCAACAGGCCCCAACCACATGCTATTGAATCGTCCTGAGTCAATATTTCCCAGTTGTTGCAGCTTCTGGTGGTTTGTTAGCTTTCGAAGCTAGCCTCATTTTTTTTGTTTCTTCGTCATATCCAAGCAAAGGCCCCAACTATGGAACCTTGATCAATGCTAAGGACTTGAGTTCTATGAACTCAGTGATTGCCTATTGCCACTCTTTAATTAACTGCTATGTCATGGTGGTGACTCTTTTGGCCTCTGTTTCATTTTCCACAGGCGGCAGCTTACTAAATACCTCTTGTATCTTCGGCTCGGCTTCGACCGCCATCGGCTGTATTGCTTCTGCTTTTTTTTTTTACTAGTTTCCTTAGCTCTCTAAGGACTTGTTTTGTGGCCGTGGAGTGTTCTTCAATTTTTTGGATTTTGGTTTCTAGTGCATCTTTTTGGTTGTATAGCCAGGTTATTCTAACCGGATCGCTGGCTTCTTCGATTTCTTGAAAAACTTTCTGAACCTCTGCTGAAATTGTGTGGGCTTCCATCATTAATGAGTTAGAGCATTCATGTAAACACTCCAGTAGGCTATAATCCTGTTTTACTGTCATCCCAAGGGTTTCCCTCATGCCATTTACCTACCTCTGTCTCTCAGTGACCTTCTCGGCATATACCACAGAAAGGTTTGGCAATTTTGGTCTAGCTACTAGCGCCTCCTTGAGTTCCTGGTTTGCTCTTCTGATATTTTTGCATGTTATTTTCACTCGAATAGACCCTTCAACCATTGAGCAGGATGATATGTCTTATGGTGTTTTTCTATCCTAGGCAATGATAGTCGGCCATAGGTCCTTGAATAATTCTGTCACCTTTTCTAGTTGCTCCTGTAGGGTATCCTTTTCACTTTTAAGATGATTGCACTCCTCAGTAGGCATGATGATCTATTGTTGTTGCTGCTCAAACCTATGTTGGAGGTCGTTGTGCAGTCCTTCTCCTTGTTGTGTTGTCAGCTAGATAAACTTGTATAGTTGGCTAGCCCCCCAACTCTCCATGTTCTCAATGCTTGACATCTATTGGGTCGGTTGTCTTTCTCTCAGTGGTTCTCCACTGGTGATTGATCTCTCTGAGTGTTATTGTGGGGATGTTGGTTGGTTCTGTTGTAGTAGCTGAGGTTTAGGGACATTCATACTAGTGGAAGGTACAATATGTTGCAATATTAGGTTGGCTTGCTGGAAAGGGTTCAACTTTGGTGAGGTGGGTGTTGTATCAGAAGTGAAATACCCTTCTTGAACTAATAGTTCTAAGAAGTTGCCCTGCCCCATCGAGGGTTGGTCAACCTTGGGTACTCCAGCCATACCTTAGTTAACTTTTGCCTCGATATCACCATTTTTCTTATGCCCTGGTTTTATTGGGTCTGAGATAGTCACTGAGGTGGATGGAGTGTGGATGGAGTGGTCCTTGGAAGTGAATGAAGTGCGTGGTGACGAGTTTTGAGTATGAGGTGGAGATGATGTCTGAATGTTTAGAACTGAGGATGGATCAAACACGGGTAGCGCAGAGGTTGTTTGGGTAGTAACCTTTGGCTCTTCTTGAATTGGTACACCTATATCCATAGGGTGGGTCCAATCTTCTCCTGTGAGATTAACTACTTGCTTGGGTACCATAGTTCATGCTTTCTTTGGTTTGGGTGTAGCTACTGGAGGCTTGGGTGCCTTGGTCTTGCGGATTGGAGTGACTGTGGTTACTGGAGGGGAATTGAACATGGTGTATGGTAGGGCAGTAATGATGGGGGTGGTTGCAGATGGGGATGCAGAATTCAAATATTGGAACTAAGAAAAAGTATGAAATACAGTAGATGCAATTGTGAGAGTTTATATTACCATATTAAAGCCCTTCACCTTCATGTCAAGCTGGTCCAGTAGGGGTCGTAGCTGCAGTTGGGAAATCCTCCTCGTTGCTTCTTCTGGTGAATCCCCTGGGAGTGTCTTTGGGAGCATTGCCTCAAATGAGTAATGGGGGATTCTGCTTCTGACTTCCATCGCAACTCCTAGCCATGAATAGACTTTGGTGTGGAAGGCTTCTTCTGCTACTTGAAACTTTAGTGGCCACATTTGGAAAGTGGTCTCGTCCACGCAACTAGGTCGGATATAGGTCTGTTTGTGGGTTACCCAAAACCATATCTTGGAAGAGTATCTATCCAATATGTTCCTCGAAACCCTTTTCTGGCTCCCCACCACATCAACCATCTGCTTGTACTAGAATGAGAAAGCCTCCTCATTGACCTCCTTGGTGTTGGGATCTCCTGATACCCTCCAAGGTGTAAATCTTAAATCCATTGGTTGGTCGTGAGCAATTTTTGTGCGATGCCTAATCCCTAGGGGAGTCCATTTCCACATTGCAAATTCCATGATGAGATAGCCATAGATGAATCTAGTGGCTCTCCTATAGTTATCCTCACAGGCCTCAAACAGTTCTTTCAACAGGAATGTGCACCAGTTTAGCTGTGCTCCCTAGATGTTGTGTTTCGCGACTGAGATGGTGTCCAGGAAGCATTCTCCTTTAGTGTAATGTCTCATTGTTTTTCCAGATATCAGATAGCAGGAAAATTTCATCGCTGGATTGTTGATGAGGTCAATCTTCGCTCCCTTCCCTCCTCTTTTGGTCTCATATTTCTTATAGTAATCACAATCTCCCAACTTTTTGGATTTCTTGGACACATTCTAGGATTCCGTGGAGACGTTTTTCCCCTCTGATGATAATAATGTAAGCCCGTTGATGTCTTTTGCATGGATGGGGATCTCTCTCCCAAGCCATAATCATCCGTTCTGAACTCTTCTCATTAGGAACTTTGTACACTGCATTGTTTCTCCCGTTGTTCCAAATACCGGGAGGTTCCTGAGGTACAGTATAGTCGACCTTTAAATACCTCTAAATTATGGATTCATCCTTTTTGCTTCACCTCCTGCCTCCGTTGCATAATTCTCATTATACACTTGCCTCTTCATGGCTGGGAATTGATACGAGTTCGTGAAAACTGTATCTATTAACGAAGCATTGGCATACTTTTCGATTAATGATTCTATCCTTGAATCCTTGCATCGAGCTCGGGCTCGACGACTAATGTTGTTATCTTTGTCATATTATTTCTTATGCTATATACCTGAATTTCTGTTACTGGTCTATTGTTGTGAATTCTTGCTGCTGGTATGCTTCTTTGAACTTCCTCTGCTATAATCTTGCTTGTTGTTGTAGCTATTTTTGTTTCTGCTAACTTGGAATTTTCAGGCATTCTGGTGCTTTTCTTATTTCATGTGGGTTAAGTAATGTTATCGACATGAATGAGGTTGATATGACCCCATAACTAATTAATTTTTTGTTTTCTTTCCCACGGATATAATCGTGCGATTAGTTGTCGTGGTGAGGTGTATTCTGACATTGTTGACTGTGGCTTCGGGATTTCGGTAGACGTGATGGGTAATAATTATGGCTTAATATGGAAAATTTATTACGGTATGGCGATTACTAATTACAATAGTTATTTTTCAAATTCAGGTGATCCTACGGGCTGACAACGGTATGATGGGTCATTATGAATGAATGATATTTTACGCACTTGGCTATCTGACATGGTAGACTCTACCCCTCGTAACCACAATTGGTTGCGATGAGGTCTCCGCATCGCAACAGGTGCAATTGCTCTCCTGCGCCGTTGTGCGGTCTTTTTATTATTTCTTCTTCTAATGGATGAAAAAGCTTAATGTATGGTAATTCTACGTCTCATCTTGGGTACAAGAGAGTTATTGACTCTATCTATTTCTATTCTACCCTACTGATTGCTCTCAGTTGCGAGAGTTATTTGAAAAAATAATTGGTGGAACTTACTCGTAATAAGGTTTCAAGCGTGCACCATTCACCCATCCTTGTAGTATTTTTCCATCTAGTTGCGCCAGTCGAGCCATGCTTGAGTCTTCAATTTTTATGACATGATACAGTCTGAACCAGTGCATTTTGAGTTTCCCTGGGAACTTCTAGAATTTTCTGTCGTATAGCGGGACTTTTCCTCCGATAGTGAATGTATTGTGCTTGATGTGACGGTCATGCCAGGCTTTCTCTCTTTATTTTTGTACTGTCTTATGGAAATATACTAGAAATATATCTTCTTCAAGCTCCGGTAGTTCATGGATGTGTTCGGTGGTTGATTCTTCATCTGTAATATTCACTATTGAAGCAATTAAGAGACTTGGTATGATATATTCGGTTGTTACTACTGCCTCTCTTCCATATACCAATTGGAATGGAGTTTGATTGTGTAATCTCTTTATGGTTGTCCCGTATGCCAGCAATGTGGCTAGTATTCTTTCATCCCAGTCATCCTTCTTGGCGTTACATATCTTAGTCATTTTTCTAAGATCGTGTTGAATGCCTCAATGGTTTCATTTGCTTGAGGGTGGTACGAGCTACTTTTGTGATGTTGTACCATAAATTTATCTAGCAGAGATTTAATTTTTGCATTAATGAAGTGTGTACCTTGATCACTTGTTAGGCTCCTGGGACAACCAAATCTGCTAATGATGTTCTTGAAAATAAATCTAGTTGTTGTGTTTGCTGTGCAGTCTCTTACTGGCACTGCATCTACCCATCTTGTGAGATAATTCGTTGCAGTTATTATATACCTTACCTGTGCATATTGTGCCATTGGTGCAATTTTCCATACAAATTCGGCGACCTATTTTTCAAATGCATGCATTTCTCTTACTGGTTGTAGTGGTAACTCATGACGGTGCGAAAGACACCTTGTTCTTTGCTAGACATCACATTTTTTCACATATGCCTTACTATATTTGTGAACTGTGGACCACCATATACCTGCATGTAGTATTTTCCTTGCTATGGGTTTTGCATCAACGTGGCCTCTCGTAACTCTGATGTGACACTCCCACAAGATATCTTCTCTTTCATGGTCCAAGACACATCTTCGCAAGACATGATCCAATCTCATTTTATATAAATGTCCTGCTATCAGTTTATATTCAGTCGCTTTCACTACTATATGTCTTTTTTGGTTTGTCATGTATTCTTTTGGGCATTGTCCTATGGCCAGATACATTGTTGTCTGCTCTAGATAATATAGGATGGATTCTACTCTAAAGAGACCAACATCTGATAACTGGTCATCAAGGGATCCCCCGTTTTCTTCATTCTCCAATCTTGATAAGTGTTCAGGACCCACGTTTAATCTCCCTGGTTTTAGTATTACTTCAAAAGTGAACTCCTGGAATAGTAGGACCCATCTACAGATTCTTCCTTTAAGAACAGGTTTGTTTACCAAGTATTTCAATGTTGAGTGATTTGTGAAGAACTTGAATGTACCTCCCAACAGATAATGAAAGAATTTCTAAAGAGAGTATACCATTGCAAGAGCTTCTTGTTCTATTGTTTTATAATATCTTTCAGATGTGGACAACTTCATGCTTGCAAAGTACACTGGATGATCAATGGAAGTTTCTTCTAGCTGAGCTAACATCATTCTATGCAATACTGGAGGCATCAATATGGACATGGAATTGTTTGTCCTAGTTAGGATGAACCAAGATGGGTGCACTTGATATTTTTTCTTTCAATGTGTTTAGTGCATTAGTGCATTAATCGTTCCACATAAATTATTCTGAATTCTGCAACAGTTTTTCCAATGTTGTTGTAATCTTTTCATAGTTGCGAATGAGACTTATGTAGTACCCTATATGCCCGAGTAATGACCTCAATTTTTTTACAGTTTCTGGTGCTTCTATATTAAAAATGTCTGCTACCTTTGTTGGGTCCACACACACCCTACTTACAAACGACACATCCCATAAGTGTCCCAAAAGGTACTGCAAAGATGCATTTCTTAAGGTTGAGGAATATTTGGAGTTGCCTACATCTGTCAAACATTATTCTGAGTAGAGTTGCATGGTTCTTGAGTAAACTACAAATTGTCCAATCATCCATATATACCTCTAGGAACTTATGGATATAGTCCCTAAATGTTGCTATCACTATTTGTGAAAACACAGCAGGTGCATTCTTTAGTCCAAATGGCATGACATGGTATGCAAATGATCCCCACTCGGCTATGAAAGTGGTCTTATTTTTGTCTTCTTCTGCTATTCTCACTTGATGATATCCTGAGAATCCATATGTGAATGAATAGGCTTTGTTTCCTACTAAATTCTCGAGAACTTCATCGCTAAATGGAGAAGGAAACAGATCATGAATGCATGCGTTGTTGAGACTTCTGTAATTCACACACACTCTAAGCTCTGATTTCTCATTTTTTCTTTGTATTACAATGGGACTGAACCATTATGCTTCCTCAACTGGAAAAATTAAAGCATGCCTTCAGCATTTTATCTATTTATGCTTTAACCTTTTCCTTTCCTCTTGGATTTATGTGGTAAGGCCTATCTTTTACTGCTCTTGCATCTGGTTTTAAGACTATGCACATTTATCCCATATCTCCTTTAATCCCTTTGAGCTCTGCTACTGAAGATGGGATTAAATCTTCATATTCCTGTAACAAGTAAAAGATTTCATTTGTTCTTTTTTTATCCCAGGAATCTCCTATAGATGCAATCGTAGGTTTCTCTGTGCTTCCAATATTTAGCTTCTTTTTCTTTAAGGGTAACAGGTGTAGTCCTTTTATAGTTGTTTCTTCCTGTACTTCATGATCCCCTTCCTTCTCTTCAAAGTATAGATGTCAAAGATTCTCTACGTCATCATTGTCCATATCGCAATCTATCTGTTTACATGTTATTGATTCTTTGATTTTATGTTCTGATAATGGTATTTCTTCATCTTCCTGAAGCTCTGGAAAGAATAATACTCTTTCGATTGCTTGAAGGGAGTCTTTAATTGGTTCTATATCTCCCTTGAAAGAAAAAAATTGTGTGAAACTTTCTGCAACTGCTTCCCAGGTACCAGTTCCTCTTTTCTTCTCCTCCGTCAAATACCAGGCATGTGGAGTGGTGTCCAGTGAATGTATGAAGTTGTGCACCCACAATTATTCTGGATATCCTGATTTCTTCCAGTTATACTCACAATTATTTACATGCTCTACGAGTTCAGAATCCCCTTCGTTCTTCTTGATGAATTGTGGTCCTAACACTTCGTGGAATCTGGTTCTTAGTGTTCTGGAAACATCTTCCCATATCGGAAGAGAGTTGTGATGGTTAGCCCACCATCTTGTTGAAGTGGATTGTAGTGCTATATCCATAAGAGGGACTCTATATTGTATTGGTACCTCTTCTTCCACTTTTGTAATAAATGTATTTACAACATGCATGTTAGAAAGAGTCAGATATCCTCTTACCTCTGTACCAATCCAGTTGACTCCCCGAATGTTGGCACATATTCTATTGTTGGTTTCATATCCCCCCTGTTGACAATCATCCCATGTTATTTCTAATCCCAAATCAGAACTCTGAACACTTCTCCAGCTTATGGTCCCTCCCGCTGTCAGATTGATATAATCTTCTCTCTTTCCTGCCGTCATCTAGTAAAGTTGATCTAGAAGTTGGGCATCTTCCCTTTTGTCAACGGTTTCTGTGTACTGGGGTCCTTGATACGAGTCAAGTGGTTGAATTACCCTAACTTTCCCATCTTTAAATATCATTAATTATTTATTTTTTAAATCTATCACTACACAATTCTCGAAGACCCAATCTATCCGTAGCAAAGAAGGATAGGGATCCTTGTCCCCCATGATGTCTATTACTCCAAAGTTGGTATATTTTTATACTCCCACGACATCAAATTAAAATTCATCTAGCCTTCCTATGGGTAAAATACAGTACTCATTTTCCATTCTAAGTTGTATTGGGGAGTATGTCAACTTTGGTTTCCCCAGACTTGCTTCCCATGTTTTTTGAGGTGGAATGTTGACATCTAATTTGATATCAAGAATTTTATCTTTGATTTGAAAAACCACGACCTAGGTATTCACACAGAATTCGTTTCCAATTCTTCTCTTGTTTATTTTTACCCTTCTTATGTACTTTCCGTTGAATTCCTTAAGTCTCCAGGTTCTGCATTTTCTTGCACCCCCAACTCTAGATTTTGCTTTAGTTGTTCCAGCATCAGTGTGTCGGTTAAAATTTTCAGGAACAGTCAGAACCATTCCTCAATCAATGTACTTGTATGTCTTTCCTTCTCTTTTTCGAAGGTTGGATGTGGAGGTTCGATACTTCTATGCCTCCCTATCTGGGAAAAATTTTCCACCGCATCCTTAAAATATTGCTTCTCTCTATCCTGGTTGAAAACGTTCTTTGGGGATACAAGTTTGATCAGCTTTACCGGGTCCATATCCCGTGCATCCTCTCCTATTTTCTTCCCTCCCCATGTTACTATAGCTACGCTTTGCATGGGATGAGCTTATATTATTATCGGTTTTGCATTAACCATATTAGTTCCCCTTTTTTTGGCTCTTTCCTCCCACCTCTTAATCAACTCTGGGCAGTCTTCAGTTGCATGTGCGTTAACTATGCATTGAGAGCACCATGGTCTCCTGGGTAGAGGACATTCCTTTGCTACATGCCCTTCCCGATCATAGTTATACCACCTTACTGGTCCTCTTCCTCCAGTTCTGCCACCTCTTATTCCTCCTCCTCGACCCCTTGGAGTTTCATTCACCCTATAAGATGACATGTCCAGTCATTCTACGAGTGCATCGAGGGCTCTACATTGCTCTATATTATGCATTGTAGAAGCATAAAATTCATAGTATATATTTTTTGCATTAGAATATTTCTAGAAAATTAGACATATTTGTGGAGGATGACCAATACCTTTGCATATTTCATAGTAGTTGGTTGCTGTCTGATTTTGCTGGGTGGGGAACCCCAGAAAGTGGGGTTGCAGTTGGCATAGTCCTTGGGTATTTATCTACACAACTCCCCTGACTGGTGGAGCCCCCTGTGTTCATGTTGCTAAAGTTCCCATATTTGGTCCTTGCAAACTCGGACATTATGTGGCAACGTGTCCTTCCATCAGGAAATGGGTGCACCACATGTTGGGCCTTGTAGGTCGTATCGATTGAATGTATTTCAACTTTTTCGTTAAATTGGATATCTGATGTTGTAGCCCTAGTATGGAAGGATATTCTATTGCTACTCCTCCTCTGAAATCCTACGGGTACCTTGCCATAGCTTCTACTTTCATGGCTTACTCAAGGGCATCTTCAAGGGTATCAATCTTCTATTGCACCAGTGGGGTCCTTATCAACAAGAGAAGTTCTTTAATGAACCAGTCCCGTTGTTGATTTGGATCGATTGGGTAACTTAGCTTCCCAATTGCATCTTTAAATATTCTCATCAAGTTCTAGGCCATTTCTCCCTCCCGCTGTTTGATTTCCCACAATTTAGATAGTCCTTGCTGATTTTTCTGAGGAAATTTAAATTCTTAGACAAATTCTTTCTTCACATCATCTATTTCTGGGTTTGTATGAGCTTCTAACCATTTAATGAACCAACATGGAGCTCTTTCTCCTAGAGTGGTCTGGAACTTAATCAAATTGACTACATCTGGTGTCTGTCGAGCTCTCTAAATTTCTTCGCAGAGATACCAGTGTTGCTCCACATCATCATGACCTTTCCCAGAGAATTTTGGGTATCGGGTGAATGATCCCGCCATATTTCCTTTGGTTGGTAGTACTAAAATAAAACCTCTACTTCCCAACTGAGAGATTGTACTACCAACACTATGGCTAGTAGATATCTGTACTATAGACTTAACACTACTTAACTTGATAAACTCCCGCAACTTAACAAAAAAATTATCAAGTGGATGATAGAGTACCAAGGGAAGGTCATTAGTAGTGCTACTTGAATCTCGGGGAATAGGATTACCTTGCGTTATGGGTGCTAGCCTCTCTCGAAATAGTTGCTCCATCGCAACATGGAGCTCCACATCAGACATCTCCTCCGGGTAGGTGTCCTCCTCATTGGACTTTTCTCCCTTTTCTCTTCGGGTTGGGCTCCTATACACTTGCCTAACTTCCTTAAAGATCCCTCCCATTCCTTGGGATCCCATATTACCTTCTCTTTCCTATTTCATTTGCGGTGCCTTTTCCTTGTCCTTTCGATTACTCTCCTACTTTTCAAACTCTTTCATCTCCCTTTCCTGCCACTCATCAGCATTCTGTGCCCTTCGATGTGCTCGTCTCTCTCTCAATCTGCTGGAGGTTCTGGCATCCATATCCCTATCCCCCCTTCTTAGTTACTCATAGCATCTTTCCCTCAGTTCCTTCCCCCAGTACTGGAGGTTTAAGTCTCCATCTCATAGCTTTGAAATGACATCAAACCCTCATCCACCATTAAATATTTGATCCACTACGGGATTTCCTTTAACAATTTTCCCTGCAAATTGGATATAAATATGTCTTCGGCCTTTGTAAAATATTGGTAACACTCGGCTGCAAATTCCACAATGTATCCTTCCAAGGTAGATTGTACCCAAAAATATATTGCTCAATTTAGATCGGTGTCTAACTGATGGAGTGCTACTAGATCCATGTGTGTCCACCTAAGACAGAATCTACGCGATCCTCCTGTGAGTGACTTGATTTTAAGTCTCCGTAACTAATTATAAAGCTCTTTGGGAAACTTTCCCCAGAAAATTGTGTACAGGTCACTCATAGATTCGTAAAACATGACCCGATCTTTGACAATAGTTTCCCTCTGTTGTCGAAGTTATGCTTATTGTGATATGCAATGATCTAAGTGATTATATCACCAGATTTTCGGGTCCCGACAATGGAACCATTTTTTGGTGAAAGAGGAGGTCTCTAGGCAAGACCTAGGTTCATTTTTAAGGGCCAACAAGGTTTTTGTAGTATTCTAGAACAACGCCAGCATTTTCACCCTGCTCCAGAGAGTAGGGCATCTCACCCGAGGCATGTCATGACCTTAGAAATATTAGAAGCTAGATCAAGTAGAAGACAAATTCAACCATAGAGAACAACTATGGAAACTTAGGAGCAAAAAGCATATCTCAACTCTACGAAGGAACTATCACTCATCAACACATGTTCAGAAAGTTGAGTTAAAATTTAATTTTAGCATACATTCATCATAAGAAAATAACCATCAATCAACTCGCAACATTACACACAGAAAAAACCAGATTTCATTATCAATAACATAACAACATACATCTACTCCGCAAAGTCTATTACAATTTAATTCAGTACAACAAATTTTTCACAGAGCTCTCCTAAGGCTCTTCTTTTCTTATCAGCCTCTCGCCGCACTGACTAACAAAATGCTCCTCTATTGACTAACTTCCTATTTTTTCCTCCTTGAGTGTGACTGTCGGTCCTTCCTTTTTTCCTGCTCCGCTTCTTCTTTATTACTTGGAGTTCTACTTGTTAGCCACCTATAAAATTTTGGCATAGCAAACAGGTGGCTAAAAATGTTTCTGGGTCTTCAAGAGAAAAATTTCCTTTGTAAATATCTCATTCTTGAAGCCTCCATGTGTCTTCTATCCTTCACTATAATATTCACTACCGTTTCCATCAAAGACATTCAAAACCTACTATTCTGCTATGAAGAAACTGCTTTAAATAAGGCCTCCATTTGCTCCATTTCATCCCACATTTGTCACCCTTTTTTCCCTTCACAAAATTCCTCCAAAACCCCTTTAGTTCACTTCATCTCATCCTAAAACCATTTTTAAACCTCATATTACCCTTTATTTGGTTTAAAAATCTGCTCGTTTGCCTACCGAAACCCCTTATTTGGTTTAAAAACACTAAATTTTGGCCTAGAATCACCCTCTTAAACTTTAGGGCTTAAGCCCCTTTTGGCTTAGCCCTTAACCCTTTCCTCCGCATGTAACCTGAGCCTATGACCAAGTGCTAAGGCCTAATCATAAATTGCAATCGGGGTTTCCTCTTTTCCAACTTTTCCTTCGTTCTTCAAATTTTCCGATGCGACGATTTTTTCTCTGACAATCGCCAATTCAAGCTGGACCGTTGATCTCTCCCAATCCAATGGCCAGGATCACATCGCACTCCATCGCTAGCATTCAACCATTTCCCCTTTGACTTAATCTGGGCCATTGATCTTTCCTGATCCGACGGCCAGCGCTCAATCGCATCGCACAAATCTAGTCTTCCCTTTTTCCTTTTCCCCCGATGGCCGACTCCCCGACTTTATCCTAGCTGTTGAATCCACAAGAATGAACGGTCAGGATTCGATCGAGCTTTGTTCACAGGGCCCATCGCCCGATCCCGCCGATTTTATCTGGACCGTTGATCTCTCTCGATCCAATGACCAGCACTTAATCGCGCATCACAAATCCAAAAGTCCTGTTCGCTTGCCTCCTTCGATACTGATCATGCGATTTAATCTTAGTTGTTAATCAAGTCTGATCGGACGGCCCATGTCATATCATAACCCCATCAATTTTTTATTCACCCAATCTTTCATATGATCACACTGAAATATCTCCACTATTGATTGTGCTAATCCAACAACCCATGTTATATCGCATTCTCATTCTGTCCTCCGTTCATCTGACCTTCCAAAGACTTCATCGGAAAAACTCCACCGTAGATCATCCTGATCTAACGATATCAATTTATCCTCACACCCAAACTTTCAAAACAACTGGTTAGCTGCTCTGCCAGTGTTTTTTCCCCATTTTTCCGCTATGCTCACTTCTTCCATCATTGCTACTCCATCTCCGCGAGCCCTCTGAAGTAGTCCTTCCCCACCCCCATTGGCTTTTATAACATGTTTATCATATTTTGCAGGTTTCAGTTAGTAAATTCACATTGTTTTCACAGTTACAGTCATGGTGAAAGACCGTTGCAGAGCTGAAGATCGCCGAAGTAGAAATCAAAGATATCCAAGGATTAAAAGCATAATATGGAAGATTAAGAAGCATAATCCACAGTCTGCACAAATTAAATGCAATCATTGATCACAACAGCGTAGAGGACATATCAGCAAGACATACCTAATACTGAAGAAAGGACCAAATTCACTACTGCCCATTCTCTATTCTTCATCGAGCTACAGTGCAGTTATTATTCTGACAGAAAGTCTTAAACAACTGATAGTGCATTAGTTACAAAGTATGGAAGGCTTGAAGGGAAAATCTTCACACTTTCTTGTCTCAAAGTACAAATAGAGTACCTCCAGCTGAAAATTACTTCATGGAACATACCCCTGGAGTTATTCTCAAACTGACGAAGACCCCAATTCATCTAAAGAGTACCGAAAGTTAATATAAAGACATTAAGACTAAATGGGCTTCGAAAGACATTTCTCCCTCTATTTTAATGAATCATTTATGTTCTATCTACCACTATTATCACTCTTTTTCCTATAAGAACTCATAAGAAATACATTGTAAATGTTGGTCGATTATTGAAAAAACACTGATTGTAAGCAGTTTCACTGAGTTAGAGTTCTGTGAGCAGTAGTTGTGAATAGGCTGGGAGATGATTTTTGAATGATATAAAGCTATTGGACAAGGATGTATGTGACTAGTTTTTCTCTTCTAATATAACAAGCATGTTCATCAGATCCTGATCTAAATCAGTGGTGATGTGTTCCTTCTTTATTATTGTTTTTCCTCTGTCTTACATCATGTTTCATTTTCTCTGATAAGAAAACAGTAAATTTAGCTTAGGACATACTGTTACAAGTACCCTAATGCTTGCTGTATTTTCTTATCTTTATGTTTTCTGCTGATTTTGTATCTAAAGAAAAATTCAATATAATTTGACCAGTCAAAGACGTTGGCCTGCCCATGCTTACTGATGTATGAATTTATAATTTGTTTCTTAGATGTTCTTGTTTGGTTCAGCTGAAAGAATTGGGAAACTGGGGATTTAGAGTTATCCCTGTCCCCTAGGTTCCTTTTCCAATAGTTATCCTTTCTAATATCCCTTTGAGTCGAATGCCAAAATCAGAGAAGGTTAAAAGTCTTTCTCTGATCTTAGGTTTCACTCTGTGTTAAACTTAAATGTTTTCTATTGTCTAAAAGTAGTCGGGAGGACTACTAGATTGTTGTCTTCAGAGTTAGCCTCATTAGGAGTTTGGATCATAGAGGTTAAGGCATGCCCTGTCCCTATATTTACTCCAAAGTGGTCACCTTAGAAGTTTTTCCTTGTTATTCCCATTCATTTCCTTATTGTTTCATCCCACACTATCATCTTAAGAGATTCTCTATTTTAGATGACTAGTCCTTTGAACGCCTTGGATATTTGAATCACAAGTAAATCCTTTTATGACCCCATTGCCCAATGGACTTGTGTTTTCTTTGAATCGTCTCCCCATTACCCAAAAATCCTTCTCTCCTCATTTCTTTACCTTACACTGAACCCTTCTTTCATGTTTCCCAACCAACCAAACAAACAAACTAAAACCCTTGTGCCCTATAACTAGCCTAATTCCTTAAATCAAAATTCAAAGACATATGTTTCTTTACCTTTACAGAGAGATCCCTCTCTGGATCCAGGAGGGCTAGATCCTGAGATCCCAAAGTGGTTTGATGTTGTCTTATCATTTGGTATTGCCAAATCTGCCAAATCATAGGAACCACAACATAATGGTGACTCCACTGGGGAAGAAGACAAATTAGCCCTGATTTTGTAGTTAATCACTGTGGTGGCCAATAAATCTCCTTGAACATTTTAAATCATCCACCTGGCGACTCCACAGTTCCTAAATGACCAAAAGACTCCACTGGTGATCATTATGCCTGCTGATTATCTCTTTGTTCACAAGACTCCACTAGAGACCAGTTTCATCACAACATCATCCATGTTAAAGGAAAATATGAGTATCAGTTTTCTTTGACCAAATACACCCACCAATGGAAGACTCTAAGCAATTTTCAAAAATGCAGCGAAGTCCCCTTGAAGAGTTTCATTGCAGAATATCAAGTATACTGGCAAAAATTAAAAGAAATGACCTTCTAGAGGTTTTCCTTTCTAGCTCAAATTCAATAATCAACCTGAGCTTAAGGAAATTTTTCTAGAATTGGTGATTGAAAGATATGAAATTGAGATTGGAATATTGAATTCACAAGAACAATCATACCAATTCAGGGACCCGAGAGCCTTTTTGGAAAGTCTCCCTCCCCATAATAAAGAAGAAATTTGACTGCCTTTTGATGTGCAGGAAGAGGATGATTGGGTCTTCAGGAGCCACACTAAAGATGCAGTGATCAAAGCTATCAAGGATGCAGGTATCCTACCAGTCATGGAAGGCCTAAAAGAAGAAAGTTTACATCAGGTGTTCATTGATCCTGTGGCAGAATATATGGAGGCCCTGATTGGCTCAAGTTCCCAAGATTTGACCCTCTGCAAGAGCCAGATACATCAGGAGTGGTCACCACCGGTGGTGGCCTTGGTTTTGAAGATCCACATTAAAAGTACCCCATGGTTATCTCTGAAAAGTAGTCAAATTTCTCCCTCATTTTTGTTATTACTGAACTGGCTACACTGGAACTATTGTATCATATAACACAACAAATATTTCCAAGTTAGAGTACGGTAGGTAGGAATCTCAATAAAGCTCAGCCTGTGAGCATTTAGTCAGCTGTTTTTTATTTTCTGCAAAATTCAGTCCATGTGCAGTTTTTCTTTATGTCATGGACCCACAGCAAATCAGACAGTCTAATACTGGTTTGGTTGTGTTTCAATTTCTGTTTTAGAATGTAGAGAATGAAATCTGTCAGACAGTTTAATCCTGGCAGATATTAGTTTAGGTAGAGAAACTATGAGTCCAACTGTTTAATCTAGTCTCATGGAGAAATAAGCATAGCAGTAGATAGGTTTATTTTCCTCTTTACAAAAAAAAAATGATGATGTGAAAGGTCTGCAAGTCTAAATACATCATTGAAGAAAAAATGTTAGGACAATAGGATGGGGAGGTAGTTGTTTGGGAAATGTTTTCTGCTGATATAATGACCATCATGTTTGTAGCAACTGATCAAGAAGAAAAGGATGTGTCAAGTACCAAGAATCTGGCCTATCTCCAAAGATTATTTTCTGAGATTCTTGACACCTTCAAGAAGATGCCATCCCCATGTGGAGCCACTGTTAGCCACCTATAAAATTTTCTCGTAGCAAAAAGGTGGCTAAAAATGTTTCTAAGTCTTCAAGAGAAAAATTTCCTTTGTAAATATCTCATTCTTGAAGCCTCCATGTGTCTTCTATCTTTCACTATAATCTTCACTGCTGTTTCCATCAAAGACATTCAAAACCTGTTGTTCTGCTATGAAGAAACTGCTTTAAATAAGGCCTCCATTTGCCCCATTTCATCCCCCATTTGTCACCCTTTTTTCCCTTCACAAAATTCCTCCAAAAACCCTTCAGTTCACTTCATCTCATCCTAAAACCCTTTTTAAACCTCATATTACCCTTTATTTGGTTTAAAAATCTGCTCGTTTGCCTACCGGAACCCCTCATTTGGCTTAAAAACACTAAATTTTGGCCTAGAATCACCCTCTTAAACTTTTCGGCTTAAGACCCTTTCGGATTAGCCCTTAACCATTTCCTCTGCATGTAACCTGCACCTACAACCATGCGCTAAGGCCTAATCACAAATTGCAATCGGGGTTTCCTCTTTTCTGACATTTCCTTTGTTCTTCAAATTTTTCGATGCAATGAGTTTTTCTCTGTCGATGGCTGATTCAAGCTGGACCGTTGATATCTCCCGATCCAATGGCCAGGATCACATTGTGATCCATCACAAGCCTTCCACCATTCCCCCTCCAACTTAATCCGGGCCATTGATCTTTCCCGATCCGACGGCTAGCGTTCAATCGCATCCCACAAATCCAGTCTTCCCTTTTTCCTTTTCCCTCGATGGCTGACTCCTCGATTTTATCCTGGCCATTGAATCCACAAGAACCAACAATCAGGATTCGATCACGCTTTTTTCATAGAGCCCATCACCCAATCTCGCTGATTCGATCTGGATCGTTGATCTCTCCCGATCTTATGGCCCATGCTTAATCGCGCATCGCAAATCCAAAAGTCCCGCTCACTTGCCTCCTCTGATACCGATCATGTGATTTAATCTTAGCCGTTGATCAAGTCTGATTGGACGACCCACATCATATCATAACGCCATCCATTTTTATTCACCCAATCTTTCATATGATCGCACCGAAAGATCTCCACCGTTGATTGTGCTAATCCAACGGCCCATGTTATATCGCATTCTCATTCCGTCCTCCATTCATCTGACCTTCCAAAGACTTCATCAGAAAATCTCCACCATAGATCATCCTAATCTAATGGTCTCACTTTATCCTCACACCCAAACTTTCAAAACAATTGGTTAGCTGCTCTGCTAGTGTTTTTTCCCCATTTTTCCGCTATGCTCACTTCTTCCATCATTATTACTCCATCTCCACGAGCCCTCGGAAGCAGTCCTTCCCCACCCCCATTGGCGTTTATAACATGTTTATTGTGTTTTTTAGGTTTCAGATGGTAAATTCACATTGTTTTCACAGTTACAGTCATGGTGAAAGATCGTTGCAGAGCTAAATATCGCCGAAGAAGAAATCAAAGATATCCAAGGATTAAAAACATAATATGCAAGATTAAGAAGCATAATCCATGGTCTGCACAGATTAAATACAATCATTGATCACAGCAATGCAGAGGACATATCAGCAGGACAGTCCTTTTACTGAAGAAAGGACCAAAATCACTACTTCCCATTCTCCATTATTCATCGAGCTCTAGTGCAGTTATTATTATGACAGAAATTCCTAAAGAACTGACAGTGCATTAGTTACAAAGCATGGAAGGTGTTGAGCCTCAAAATTGTGCTTTCTTTCATTCCATTTTTCCTCATTTTCCTTTGTCCATTGCTATCCTAGACCCAATTGATCAATGAATATAGTTAAAATTACTTCTAGAATGATTTACATGACTGACTTGCTAAGTTTTGTGATTTTTTCCATTGTAAAGCATTTTGACTAGAACTAGCTGCAGAATGCAGACATTCCGTAGCTAACCGGCGATTCTATAGCTGCCTTCATGTTTGAGTATGTTCCAGGTGGCCTCTCAAGAAAAAACGCATATGGGCATAATCCACGTCATGTCTACATGGTTCGTTGCTCATCATGGAGGAAGAAACGAATTCTGGGTACGGTTTTGGAACGTGGGAACACATTTAGGAAGGAAGACTTCTGTTAGGACTGCCTGGGCCCGTATGTCTTTTCCCTTTTTTACGTACCCACTTCAAGAGTCCTAATGTGATCCGATTAGGAAGAGTAACAGAAAGTTCCTTGAAATCTGTTGCAACCTTGTTATTTACATTTGCTACACAACACTTGGAAACCTGAGAGCTTATAAGTATTCTTATGCTGATTTCAATTTTATCTTTGCTGGGATCTGTGCTATACTTTCCGTCATTATTTACCGAGTGTTATGTTCAAGTTATTTCACTTTTAATTAAGCAGACAGTGTTGTTTTGAAAGCGTTGATTTAATTTGGAGTTGAATTCCGTCAGGTGGTAGAGGGCCCCTGCCTCTTGCACAGATTTATTTGCGTAAATTAGATAAGTATTCTAGCTGCCTTTACGATTTTGAAGTTGAATTAGTAGTTGTTTTAATTAGCTACTGTAGTTGTACTCATTCTAACTCTTCCACAAGAAGAAGCTCTTCCAAAAGATTATAATGATGAATGGGAAATGACTATAGTATTGTAGGATTAGAAGTTGAATTCATAGTTGTTTTTAATTAGCTACTGTAGTTGTACTCATTCTAACTCTTCCACAAGAAGAAATCTCTTCCAAAAGATTATAATGATGAATGGGAAATGGCTATAGTACTGTAGGATTTAGTTGTAATTTTTGTTGTTCAATATCACAGCTACACTTGTTCTAATCACTCTTCCACAAGAAGAAACTCTCCCAAGAAACTATTAAAATGTTCAAGACATGACCGTGATAATGAATGATTTAGTTGTGTGTTTGCACTAAGTATCATCTCTGTTCTTACTCTTAAACGCTTGCCCAAAATATCATAATGACGAGTGGGATATGGATATGATATCTTAGTTTTTCATTGCTTTCAGCCTTTACATTTGCATTTGCACTCAATTACACAGTCATAATTGTTCTAACTCTTCCAAAAGAAGGAACTCTTCCAAAATATCAACAATGATGGACAAACAGACTGTATAATTTCATAGAATAATGCATGATAGTATAGTTAGGATACTCCGGAGTTTCATTGCACTTAATTCATGTTCAGTTGTTTTGTTTTGGGTTTGATAATGACTTGTAGTTTAACACTGTTTTAGGCTAGTGACATTTTAGGTTTGGTTGTAGTTCAATTCATTGCATTTGCACTCCATATTCAGTTGACAGTCATTGCATACTAGATTACTTCAGTTGTTAAGATTAACAAAACAACCTTCATTATTCACAAACCTCTTCTTGTTCTAAAATTCATAATTGACTCATCACTACATGAACAGAAGACCATATCACTTTAAGGCCTGAAGTACTTCTGCAATTTCCTCATCATTTCATAAACAGAGCTCTCCCTCAAAAGACTATTTTGAAAATAAATCAATAACTCTTGAGTAAAGGTTTTGTAACATTCAATTAAATTGCATAATAGAGTTAGGAATTAGCTTTAGAATAGAAAATCTTATGATGATATCAATGTTTTACTCCAAACATACTTCAACAAATCTCTAATCAAGGACAAGATATTGCATCATTATAAGTTAGTTGTTTAAACTGTTTAGTTAGGAAGATTTGCATGCTTAGTTGACCATGTTTCAAGCTCTCTCTCAAATGCCTTTGATGAAAGAATTTGACAAGTTTAGTTTGTGTTTTGAATCATTTGCTTAAAAGTCATTATCAAGCTTTGTTTTTGCTTAGTCATAGTTTAGATTTGATTCTACTTCAGTGTTTTCAATTGCATTTGTCATTTGTCATCAATCAATTAAGTCTCACTCCGTTTTTAATCATTAGCTTCCTTCCATTAGCTTTCTAGGCATTTTCCTTGTGAACATAAAGCCACCAAAAGACCAAAAACATCATAAATCATCACAAAATACCAAAAACATTACAAAACACTACACACAACGCATTAGGAAACAAGCACCTAGGTACATACAGTACACTTCAATTCAACAGTTTACCAACCCTGGTTGACAATTAAATGAGCTCAGTTTAGGAGACTAGATTGAGACCAAACATTTTGGCGCCGTTGCCGGGGAAGTGAAAACTAGGTAACCTTTGTTTCTTAGCATCCAAAAACAATTTTATGCGTAGAGAGAGAGAGATTCAAGGGGAAGATTTATAAGTAGCAGAGGCAGAAGTTTGATTTCTAGAACACCACTTGTTTCATCTAGATCCAGAGCTAGTATACCTTCAACTCATACCCATATTCCATCCTCCCTTGATCCTCGACTTCTAGAAGATCTAAGGTCAACTACTCCATTAAAGAAACCTTCCACTTCCATAGGAGAGTCAACCATGGCAGAAGAAGGAGGAGGAGGAGTTTTTAATGGAGAAAACACATTATTTTGAGGTAGAGGAGAAGGAGGTAGAGGTGCAAATGGAGGAAGAGGTAGAATAGGAAGCTCTTTTGGGTTCCCTATACTTGATGAAGAAACCAATACAACCATGAAAAACATTTCACCCTCTATCCTTCCAAACTTCTATGGACTTAAAACTGAAGATCCTGAAACTTTCTTATTCGAATTTGAAGTGCTGTGTAGAACTTATGACTACCTACAAGATGCTCAAAAACTGAAATTATTCCCTTCAACTTTGAAAGGAGCAGCATTGAAGTGGTTTATGAGTCTAATCAATAGTTCTATTAGAACATGGGAAGATATGAAACAAGCATTTCTAGAGAGATATTTGGATTATTGTATGCCGGTTAATCATAAGGAAGAAGTGTTCAAGATGTTACAAAAAGAAGATGAAAACTTAGAAGATTTGTTGGAAAGATTTAATTACAACATCAAAAGGGCAAAAATGGAAAATCTAGATCAAGACACCTTAAAAGCTCTTTTGTTGAAAACAATTAGGGATGAATGGTTGGATATCCTTAACATGATGGGAAAAGGGGATATATCACAACTCACATTACCTAAAATATATGAGTTATGTATCAACCTTTCAAGAGGGAAATCTAAAACTGTCAAAGGTCCAAGAGATCCCGCTCTTGCAAGGGCAAGTAAATCTGCTTCTGGGACAGTAAGTAGATCAGAAATAGGACACATGCTTGATGACTTTAAATCTGATATCTTAGGGAGTCTTAGTGAACAAATAGACACCCTTAAGATACAAAACAAGAAAAAGGCTGAATCTGATGCTTTGGCAATCTTTTGTCCCAAATGTAGAAAGAAACATGCCTTGAGAGAGTGTCCTTTGGATGTAAAAGTTGTAGAAACCTGTGTCATTTGTTCTGAAAAACATGAGACTAAGAATTGTCCTTCTCTTCCTGGTCTCAAAGCTGTCTTTCAGGAGGAAACTCCTATAGATTCCACAGAGTCTCTCAATTTTGTATCTAGAAGACCTTGGCAGGGACCTCAGACACAAGGATTCCATGATCAAATGTATAATCAACCTCCACCTTGGAATTCTTGGCAACAACCTTGGCCCCAATTTCAAAATCAATCTCAATCTTGGGCACAAGGAACACAAAGTCCCTATGGAAGATACTCTCCATATTATCAGTATCCACCATCCTATCCACCATATCCACATTTTTATCCTCAAAATCCTCAACAAAATTTTCCTCAAAATCTTCAACAAAATTTTCAACAAAATCCTCAACAACATCATCCGAACCAACCACATCAAAATCAACCACTTCCATTACCATTCCCTCAAAAATCCAATCAATTTCCAGCTCAACCCATACCAAACCCCAATAATAAGAACCCTCAGAATACATACATGATAGAAGGTCAACAGTTTCCAACTTATTTAATTACTCCTCTAGACCTTAGTAATGTTCAACTTAGGTCTGGAAGGATACTTGAGAAGAGGAAAACTTCTATGATCATACAAGAACAAGATAATTCTGAGGAAGACTCTCTACGGGTGAATAAAAGTCTTGAGGAGGAGACATCCTTTCAAGACCCACACATTGAAAAACTAAAACAAAAAGATCCAATAAACCCAACTCCTGTATTAGAGAAACCATCCACATCTACTTCTATACCTCCCTTTTCGGAAAGATTACAAATTGATAGAGGTGTAGAAAAACAAATCATGGTGCCTAATTATGATTTCTTAGATGAATTGAGAAATGTTTGCATTAAAATTCCATTATTGCAAGCCATCAAGGAAATCCAAATTTTAGCCAAAACAATAAAGGAGTTGAGTATGAAGACAACAAGAAAAAGAATAAGAGAAACAAAGAAAATTCAACTGGTAGGACAAATAGCAGACATTATGATGGACAAGATTGCTATTCCAAAGTATCTTGACCCAGGAAATCCAGTTGTCAAAATTCACATCAATGGAATTGAAATTCAAAACACACTCATTGACTTAGGAGCAGCAATAAATATCATGAGTAGACAAATCATGGACAAACTAAAACTTCCTAATCTTCTCTTTACACCCACACTATTACAATTAGCAGATAGATCTGTGATTAGACCAGATGGGGTAATAGAAGACATTCCAGTGTCCCTAGATTCTTGGGAATACCCTGTGGATTTCATGATCCTAACTCCCAAGAATAATCTAGGAGGCCATCCTGTTATACTAGGAATACCTTGGTTGGCTACAGCTGATGCTTTTATTAGTTGTAGGTCCGGTGATATGTATATTTCTGATGGCAGTTCAACTAAGAGATTCACTTTATATCCTCCAGCTAGGACAATTACAGATCTAGATGACACTCAATGGATAGAGGATGAAGAAGATTTACAACCACTCTTCACAATTTCAGAAATTAGTGAAGATAATCAAATTCTGAATACTCTAGAAAACTTTCAATCCTCTCCAGAATACAAACATGAATCATTTCAAGAGGGATCCAATATTGAGTTTTTGTCATCTAGGCAGATGTCTCTTCATTCTATGGACAAATTTGGCAGCTCTACAAGTGAAATTTTTCCAGGCAAAACTTTGAACATAAACAAGAACCTAGAAAAATCTCAACAAGAAGAGTTAATCAAAGTATTACAGAGACATTATTCTGCATATGCATGGGAATACACTGACATGAAAGGGATAATTCCCAAGACTTGTACTCATCACATCTATATAGAGGAAAATTGTAAACCTATCAGACAGCCTCAAAGACGGATGAATCCAAATCTTAGGGAAATTGTCAAGGAAGAATTGCAAAAATTGTTAAATGTTAATTTCATCTATCCTATTTCAGATAGTCAGTGGGTTTCTCCTTTGGTAATTGTGCCAAAGAAAAATGGAAAATGGAGGGTGTGTGTTGACTACCGAGAACTGAATAAAGCTACTCTTAAAGAACATTTTCCTTTACCTTTCATAGATCAAGTATTAGATACATTAGCTGGCAAAAAGTACTTTTCATTCCTAGATGGGTTTAGTGGTTACAATCAAATCCAAGTAGCACTTGAAGACCAAGATAAAACCACATTCACCTGTCCTTGGGGTACCTATGCCTACCGAGTATTGTCATTTGGATTATGCAATGCACCTGCAACATTCCAAAGGGCAGTATTAGGAATTTTTTCGAATCTAATACATGACTGTGTAGAGGTGTACATGGATGATTTCACAGTTTATGGGGACACATTTGAAGAGGCTTTAGAAACTTGGAAAAATTCTTAAAAAGATGTCAAGAAGCAAAGCTTTCACTTAGTCATGAAAAATGCTTTATGATGTTTACTGAAGGTATTGTTTTAGGGCACCACATTTCAGGGGATGGGATTAGAGTTGATGAGGCAAAAGTTGAAGTCATTTCTAACCTATCCATTCCAAGTTGTCAAAGAGATGTTAGAAGTTTTCTAGGATTTACAGTGTATTATCGGAGATTTATAGAAAACTACAAAATGGCATCTCCACTTCAAATTACTCACAAATATTGTAGAATTCGAGTGGACCAGTTGCAGTTAAACATGAACAAAGCCAATTTATGACTTTATTAAGGGATTAACAGGAGATTGCTGCTTTATCAGCTGATGTTTACGATACGAAGCTTTGGAACGGTATTGGGGCAGAAAGAATTGATTCCCTATGCCATCTATTATACCAGTAAAAATTTGACTCCTGCAGAGTTAAACTATACTGTAACTGAAAAAGAGTTTTTAGCTGTTGTTCATGCCATAAACAAATTTAGACACTATATAACAGGCTATGAAACTTTTGTTCACACTGATCATTCTACAATTAGATATTTAATGAAAAAATCAATCACTAATGGCAGAGTTATAAAATGGTTGTTACTCTTACAAGAATTCAACATTACTATTCTAGATAGGCCTGGAAAAAAAAACACAGTGGCTGATTTCCTATCTAGACTCCAAAATATCAAAGATGACACTCCGGTTGAAGATCAATTTCCTGATGAATATCTTTTTGCAATCTCTACTCAAACTCCATGGTTTGCCGATATTGCTAATTATTTAGTTTCAGGAAAATTTCCTTCAATTATGAATGCAAGGGATAAAAGAAAAATCATTAATGATAGTGAAAATTATTCATGGGTCGCTAATGAGTTGTACAAGACAGGTCCAGATTTGATCATTAGAAGGTGTGTTCGTGAAGATGAGATGCCTGAGATTCTCAAGGCATGTCATGATGAACCTTGTGGTGGACACTTTGCAGATAAGAGGATAGCCTATAAGATCCTTAATTTAGGATATTATTGGCCATCCTTGTTTAAAGATGCTAAAGAGTATGTCAAAAGGTGTGACAGTTGCCAAAGGGTAGGGAAACCTTCTCCTTCAGGTGAGATGCCATCACAACCTCAGGTACACATTGAACCTTTTGAAAAATGGGCTTTGGATTTTGTAGGACCTATTAGTCCTCCATCAAGACAAAAGAAATATATATTAGTTTGCACTGATTATGTTACTAAGTGGGTAGAAGCTAAACTATTACTTGTTGCTAATGAAGCATCTGTAGTTACTTTTCTTTTTGAGGATATTTTTACTCGTTTTGGTGTCCCAAGGGAAATTGTTACATATCAAGGAGCTCAATTTACATCAAGGCTAGTGGAGAAAATGATGGAGAGGTACAAAATCAGGCATAGAAAAACTACTCCTTATCATCCACAAGCAAATGGTCAAGTGGAATCTACTAATAAGGTCATTGAAGGAATCCTAACAAAGACTGTTCATTTACATAGAAGAGATTGGGTAGATAGGCTTCCTGAAGCCTTGTGGGCCTATAGAACTACATGGAGAAACACAACAAGCCATACTCCTTATGAGCTTGTTTATGGGAAGCAAGTTTTGTTTCCTATAGAGTTCCAAATTCAAACATTCAAGATGGCAGTTCAGCTAGGACTTGATCTAACGGAGGCACAAAAGCATAGACTGGAGCAAATTAATGAATTGGATGAGATCAGACAAGATGCAGTTCAGAAACAAGTCTAGTCCAACAGCAAAGGGCTAGATGGCATGACAAGTACATCAAAGAGAAGAAATTTAAAGAGGGTGATTGGGCTCTCTTGTTTGATTCAAAATTCAAGGATTTTCAAGGGAAATTTCAGACACATTGGCTTGGGCCATATGAAACTGTTCGAATTTTTGATAATGGGGCAGTAAAAATCAGAACTATAGATGAAGAAGAGGTCACTTTTCTTGTGAATGGTCATAGACTGAAGCTATACCACAAGCCACTCTCAAGAGAAGAGTTTGTCAAGAAGTTCCAAGAAAGAAATGATGTGAAGTTAATGAAGAAGAGTCTCTCTTCTTCATCAACTTGATTAAATTTTCTGAAGCATTTCTTTTTGAAAAAAAATAAAAAATAAAAATAAATAAATAAATAAATAAAGGTATAAACATGAAAACCAATCATTGATTGGCATGTTTATACAGAAAATATAGGGTGAAAATCAGAGTCTCTCTGACACTCTAACTTTTCCCATTTTTGTTTTTACAAGCAGCTGTTACAAAAATCATAAGTTCAGATCCATAGTGCTTATGATCCATCTCATTTCATTTCACTCCATTCACTTATTCATCCATACTCCATTTCATTCCATCATTCATATTTCACTTCATTCCACATATCATTCATCTCATTACATCCTCCATACATCTCATTTTCATGACAAAATACAAAATTTGATGTCTTGCTGTAAGTGAATAAAACATGCCATGAATTGCAGTACAGTTCTTATGTTCTTTCACTCCATTTCATAAACTGAATCCATTCCATTTCATCATTCACTTCATACATATCATAACTCATCATTCATCTTCATTCATACCATATAACATTTCACCCATATTCCAAAAAAACTCCATTCCGTGATTAAAATGCTCTACAGGAACATTCTGCAGCTCAACAGACATTCTGCAGCTGATCAGCCTTTCTGCAGCTAGACAGTCTTTCCGCAAATACAAACCCTGAAGGCATCAATCAACAGACATTATAATTGCAATAAAATTACCCAGTGTATCCATGAATCAAAAGCATCAAGAAAATTATGAAGACTCTTCCAAAGGTGAACAAAGAAGACAAAGACTACAAAAATCAAATGAAAGGCATAGGTAACAAGTTTAAATTATAATGGCATTTCATTAAAGTTTAGCATAGTTTTAAGTTATGAATTGTTCGAAAAGGTTGTTTTAATTATTTTTATTGATCAAGACCAATAAACCCTCCACAGACTTTGGATTAAAATCTCTCATTTCAAATTCCATGCCCGACATCATTTAAGCGGTTAAAATGGCCGAAGTATTTGAATTCTTCACATCTCTTAACCAAATCATTCAATGATGATTCTTCTCTCGCCGTCGTAAAACTTCAATTGCCTCTTCTACTGGCCACCCGTTTTCTCCACCCTCACTCCACTACTTCATTCCGCATTCGATCGCCATCACTCCATTCTCACGAGCCGTATTTACCTTCGTATACACAGATATTTTATCACTTAGAGCGCAGCGAAAGGATATCAAATTAGTCATATTGAGCATCAGAACGTTACATACATAAAAAGGGTAAATCGCAGGTATAAAATAAACAGGAGAATTTGAAGCCATTTGATTCCGTGGGCAGAAAAAGTATCACTGAGGGCAGAGATTGAGCATTATCACTATAAACACAGAGGTATAGTAGAGAATAATTTGAAGCTATTTGCCACCGAGAAACAGAGGTATATTAGTGTGGGAAATTTGAAGCCATTTGTCACTGTTAAACGGAGGCATATCAGTCCAAAGTTCAATTGTCAACAAAGGCATATCAGCCCGAAGTTTTGAAACTGTTTTCATTATCAACCAGGGGTATATCAGCTCGAAGTTTGAAGACATTTGTCATTTTCAACCAGAGGTATGTCATTCCAAAGTTTGAAGCCATTTTCATTAAGAACTTGAAGCCATTTCAATTCGAAGGTGAAAGTCATTATTTTTGTGGGTAGAAGAGTGTTAATTTGAACATTGAAGAAGCAATCATGGGTTTCATTGTAAGAACTGAACCAGTGGGTTCAAAATATTTAGAAGGCTACCCTCAATGCAAAGAAATGTTGCAACAGATAGGATGGCTTCAATTTTTGGAGAAATTTAATGGCTTCCACAAGGAAGTCACTAAAACATTTGCAAGATCATTTCAAGGAACCGAAGTTGAAGTGGGAGATGTCAAATTTACTGTCACTGAAGTTTTCATTGCAGAGGCTACAGGGTTGCTCAGAACCGGAGAGAGATGGTTCAAAAACAGAGAATTCCACAATGAATCCTGGAAACAAATTTTAAAATCACCAGGTATGGATGTCACTGTATTTAAGAAAGGAATTCCCAGTTCTGCATTGAAAAATAAATGGAGAAACATACTACTTCTTCTGCAAAATTTTATTACATGTGAGGGTAGATATGGGACATTTTATGTCTACCACATTAGACTGATAATGCATTTTCTGGGGGAAGACCTAAACCTACCTTACTTCTTGCTTCAAAGCTTGAAAAAGATGGCTTCTTGTGTTCAAAGAAGGGTTCAATTTTTAGAGACAACTTTATATCATCATGGGTTGGTTAAAATTTTGATTGAACATCATTTAACCAAAAAAAATGATACATGGGACGATTTCTTGATAAGAAATCATTTTGAAGAGCCAAAAGAACCCTCACCGGAACCACAGCCTATAAAGAGAAGTAGAAAATGGAGGGCTTCAAAAGTTGAAATTGACAAAACAGTCCAAGAGAGCAGTGAGGAAATCATTTTAGAGAAGTTGACCCAAATCAAGAGGCAACTTAAGAAAGAGAAGGTAATTAAGAAATTTGCCACAGAGAAAGGAGAGGGATCCTCTCAGCCAAGGAGAAGCCACAGACTAAAGGGAAAACTAAAGAAAACCCAAATCAAACAAACAGGGGTGATTGATATAGAAGATGAGGAAACATCCATGGAAGAAGATGTTGAAGAGGATTTTTATGAAGGAACCTCTGAAATTGACCCTGCTCAACAAGAAATTTATGACTATGTGGAAACTTTGGAGAGGAGAGCTTCAGAAAGCAGAGAGAGAACCCCCAGTCCTCCACTGTCTGAAATAGATGTATTAAGAAGGGATAGGTATGAGTTGGAATTACTAAATAGACACATCAAAAATGAGAATGAAATTCTCAAGGATCAAGTCAAGCTCAAAACTGATATGAACTCAACCTTATCCCTCCATATAAACAAAGTGGAAAAGACCAATGAGAAGTTGAAGAAAAGGAACAAGAAGCTAATCAGGGCACTCACCAACCTAAGGTTCAAACTTGTTATCAGAAAACCCATAATATCTCTAGCTTCCAGACAAAGGAGAAGGAGAGGATTAGATGTCCTTGCAGAAGCCTCTGAGTTCATAGGATACCCATGAGTGGACACGGAAAGAGACAAATAAATAAAAGGCCGAGCCTCAAAATTGTGCTTTTCATTCCATTTTTTCCTCATTTTCCTTTGTCCATTGCTATCCTAGACCCAACACCAATGAATATAGTTAAAATTACCTTCTAATTATTTACATGATCGTACTGCCAAGTTTCTACATTTTTCCACTGTATTTGATCTCTAACTAGTCACATATCGCAGACATTCCGCAGCCAATCAACATTCGTTGGCAATTGCCTTTCACGTTTGAGTATGTTCCAGGGTTTCTCGAAGAAAACTTATATGGGTACAATCTTATCATTATGTTCACATGGTTCGTTGCTCATCATGGATGAAGAAACGACCTGGTATGGTTTTTGGAACGTGAACACATTTAGGGGATGAAGACTTTCTATTAATTGCTCGTACCGTATGTTCTTTCCTTTTCACGCAGCCACTTCAAGAGTCCTAATGTGATTCCGATAAGGAAAGACAGTGTTCCTGAATTGTTGCAAATCTTGTTATTTACATTTGTTATATAAGCACTTGGGAAACCGAGTGCTAGGCTAGATTTTTATGCTAGATTTTATTCCAGATTTTGCTTAGATTCTATGCTACATTTTTGAAGACGCAGAGTGCTATGTTCAAGTTATTTCATCTTTAATGAAGCAGACAATGTTGTTTTGAAAGCGTTGATTTAATTTGGAGTTGAATTCCGTCAGGTGGTAGAGGGCCCCTGCCTCTTGCACGGATTTATTTGCGTAAATTAGATAAGTATTCTAGCCGCCTTTACGTTTTGAATTTGAATTAATAGTTTTTTTAATTAGCTACCGTAGTTGTACTCATTCTAACTCTTCCACAAGAAGAAGCTCTTCCAAAAGACTATAATGATGAATGGGAAATGACTATAGTATTGTAGGATTAGGAGTTGAATTCATAGTTGTTTTTAATTAGCTACTGTAGTTATATTCATTCTAACTCTTCCACAAGAAGAAATTTTTCCAAAAGATTATAATGATGAATGATGAATGGCTATAGTATTGTAGGATTTAGTTGTAGTTTTTGTTGTTCACTATCACAGTTACACTTGTTCTAATCACTCTTCCACAAGAAGAAACTCTTCCAATAAATTCTTAAGGAGTCCAAGACATGACCGTGATAATGAATGATTTAGTTGTGTGTTTGCACTAAGTACCATCTTTGTTCTTGCTCTTAAACGCATGTCCAAAATATCATAATGATGAGTGGGATATGGATATGATATCTTAGTTTTTCATTGCTTTCAGTCCTTTATGTTTGCATTTGCACTCAATTACACAGTCAGAATTGTTCTAACTCTTCCAAAAGAAGGAACTCTCCCAAAATATCAACAATGATGGACAAACAGACTGTATAATTTCATAGAATAATGCATGATAGTATAGTTAGGATACTCCGGAGTTTCATTGAACTTAATTCATGTTCAGTTGTTTTGTTTTGGGTTTGATAATGACTTGTAGTTTAACACTGTTTTAGGCTAGTGACATTTTAGGTTTGGTTGTAGTTCAATTCATTGCATTTGCACTCCATATTCAGTTGACAGTCATTGCATACTAGATTACTTCAGTTGTTAAGATTAACAAAACAGCCTTCATTATTCACAAACCTCTTCTTGTTCTAAAATTCATAATTGACTGATCACTACATGAACAGAAGACCATATCACTTTAAGGCCTGAAGTACTTCTGCAATTTCCTCATCATTTCATAAATAGAGCTCTCCCTCAAAAGACTATTTTGAAAAGAAATCAATAACTCTTGAGTAAAGGTTTTGTGACATTCAATTAAATTTCAGAAATCTTAGGCTTCATTCTATGTTAAACTTAAATGTTTTCTATTGTCTAAAAGTAGTCAGGAGGACTGTTGGATTGTTGTCTTCAGAGTTAGCCTCATTAGGAGTTTGGATCATAGAGGTTAAGGCATGCCCTGTCCCTATACTTACTCTGAAGTGGTCACCTTAGAAGGTTTTCCTTGTTATTCCCATTCATTTCCTTATTGTTTCATCCCACACTATCATCTTAAGAGATCCTCTATTTTAGATGACTAGCCCTTTGAACGCCTTGGATATTTGAATCGCAAGTAAATCCTTTTATGACCCCATTGCCCAATGGACTTGTGTTTTCTTTGAATCGTCTCCCCATTGCCCAAAAGTCCTTCTCTCCTCATTCCTTTACCTTGCACTGAACAATTCTTTCATGTTTCCCAACCAAACAAAAAAACTAACTAAAACCCTTGTGCCCTATAACTAGCCTAATACCTTAAATCAAACTTCAAAGACATATGTTTCTTTACCTTTACAGAGAGATCCCTCTCTGGGTCCAGGAGGGCTAGATCCTGAGATCCCAAAGTGGTTTGATGTTGTCTTATCATTTGGTATTACCAAATCTTCCAAATCATAGGAGCCACAACACTACTAATTGCTTTTGTTTCCCATATCTTCCATCTGCACTGTTCTCTGCTAATGTCGTGCCACCTATCTTCTAGATTTTTGCAACTATGAAAAATCCCTATCTACCTTGATTGCATTCCGCCACCTGTCCTTCATCTCTGCGCAGCTCAAAATTTTTCTTTCTCAAAACAAAGGCCCCAACATCAAGTTGTCAAAATCACAAAGTGTTATGTGGAAATTGCGGATATCCCTATTGTTGGTAACTAGTAAGATTGAATTCCCATTGACTATTGGTGAGGGGTGGGTGCATGCCCACGATTATGTAATTAAAATTTTTTGTGGTTCCCATATTAACTCCGGCTTATACGTTCTACATGAATAATTTGACCATTATCAGAGAGCTTTTTTAGTTTTTTGGATGGTTAAGATCTGATTTCATCTTGTGGTTACCTTATATGTAGCTATTAACATTGTATAAAGACATATTTCAATGAATTTTTTTGTTTCAGTTCCATGTTTTGTACTATGTTATTTACTAACATTATATATACCCTAAAATTCACAATAATTTGTAGCTAGTTCATTGTGCTACGTCATTTTTGTAATTTTGCAATTTGATTTCTTACATTGTTTTATTGATTTATCAAATTTGTAAATCATGTGATTAGTAAAAAAGTATTAGAAAAAACATTTTGTGTTTTCATATACTTTTCCATCGCACGTGACTTTTTAAATAAAGCAATAAGACAACTTAATGCTAGCATGTAACTTTTCCTAAAGGAAGGAACAATATATGTTTGTTTGTAATTGTTAGCATGTAATTTTTTCTAAAAAAGAGAACAAGATCTGCATGTTTGCAATTGTAAAATTTGATTAAATTATAAAAAAAAAGAAAATACTTGTGTAACAGACCCAGGATAAAATTTCATGTAATAAAATTTAATAAAGAAAAAAATAAGACCACGGTTATGGGACACTTATTCCAAGTTGAATGTTGGGTAAAGATATCCTAGTGGGCATCACTGGGTGTGTTTATGGCTAAGGGAAATTTTCAAAGGAAATGGATAATGCATTAAAAGGAAAAAGGTATTTTTTGCACATTTATTTATGAAAATAAAGGAAATTAGGAGGAAAGGAAGGTGAAAGGTCACAAGTTGCATGTGAGGAGGAAATTGAAGGAAAATAGTGGAAAATTGAAGAAATTAGAGATAGGAATGATAAAATACCTCAGAGCATAAATTGGTAGACTTTTGTTAGTTATTTTTTTCATAATTACAATTGGAGAGGAGAAGAGCACCAAGAGGAGAAGGAGATCAAGCAAGAAAAAGAAAGGAAAATAAAGAAAAGGAAGGACAAGGAAAGGAAAGAAAAGAAAAGAACAAGCAATGAAGAGTAGGATCAAAAAAATTCAACAAGACTACATGTAGATAACAGATTTCATGTAAGATTTCCTAGTTGGTTTTGACATGGATGGTATGTTCACATTGGTATTTGGTTCTTTTTTTGTCGGTGGCATGGTTTTGCCAGGTTTTGACAATGGTTTTCCGCCTTTCTTTTCCTTTTTCTGGATAGCCATGGTGTGATGGGATTGTTCTAATTTATTGAGCTTTGGAATTGCTAGATAGTTTCCAAATCTGGGGTGGAGGTGGTCTCAGGTTCATTCCCAAAGGCCTAAGAATCCCTTGACCAATTTTGGTAGGATACATGGTAAATCCTGAGGGTGGTGTCTTGGTAAGGGCCTAGTGATACAATCTGGATTGCGGTAAAGCCTAGAGACAAGGAGAAGGAAAATTCCTCAAAGATAGTGATGAGATACTGAGACATACCAAGATTTATTCTGTTTTGTGATCTTGATGTTATTTTAGGTGATATCATGGTATTGTGAGTGTGGAGGTGGTTAAACCTCTAGATTCCCTTGGTATTTTTGGATTTATTTATCCATGAGATCCCACATTCATGCTTAGAAAATGGCATGGGGGTGATTGGTTGAAATAAATATTTGTTTTAGTCGTGTCTATGGTCAGGTGGTAAGTGGAAGTCCTAAAATTGGTTGCCTCTTGCCTAGGTTTAATGAAAGCTAAGTTCTATTGCTTTTGTACTTGCATTTATGTGTATTTAATGGTTGTTATCTTATGCTTATTTTTTTTGGTTATATGTTGGTTGTAAGCATGGTTATGTGACTAGTTCTAGTCATGGTTTATTTCATGTTTTACTTGTAACTGAAATAATAATGGATGCAAAACCTAATTAATGTTTAGACAACTAATGGGAGAGGGTGGTGATCCTTCTTAATAAGTTTCATATGAATTTCCCATAACTTATGCTAATTCTTGTATTCATGACCCATAGATTTCATTGTTTCCAATTGTTTGATGGAATGTCAGTCCCGGTTTTGAATAGTTAGGCCTAGTCATAATGCCAGTTTTTGGTTTACAATCATTTTCCTTGTGTAATTTATGAATTATGAAAGTTACAAGGATTTATGGATAGAGCTATAGCCCCAACCCTGGAATATACCCCTAAAATTCGTATTCATTAGCACAAAACTGAGTGAAAAGTTCCATAGTCGTACTGATGCAAGCTTATGCATGTGAATGGGAAGTTCCAGTCACACTGATGCCTTGGCAAGGGAGTGATTGGGGGTAAAACTCATGGAAAAGACAGTTTGTCTTAGGGGATGGACACAAGGAAGGGTTGGGTTACTCCTAGAGGACCTTGTGGCACCTTAGGGAAGTCATTATGGTTTTTTTATCCACTCCATTTCCTTAAGGTCACCTAGGAGGTTGAGTCTATTCATAACTACCCCTCATCTCATGTTTAGCCCGGGTAAGCCTGTTAAAGTGGGTAGATGTGAGGGGAGGTGTATGTTACATGTGCTACCATAGCGTGGTTGTGCTCTCTTTAGGAAATTTCTGATTTTTTCCTTATTATTATCGTCATGCATGGGATCAAGGTATACTATTGGTATTGTCATGCATGATGTTATATCTTGATATACTGATTATATGGATATGTTTATGACTATACATGTACATGCTAATATGGATTGATATTATAGATGATATAATCCTCCCCTAGCCAGAAATAAGGTATGGATTATATTTTGGTATCTATTTTTTTTTTCTGACATGATATACTTGAAAGAAAAAGAGAATCAAGGATGACGAGAAAAATGGTAGACTATAGTCCTCATGTCTCTCCCTAAATATTAGTTGGGCAGGAAGTAGATGAGTATTCTCCTAGTGTGGAAGATACATTGAGCATCTTGAGGGCATAGATAGAAGTTGTAAGGAGGATAATGATAGGTTGGTTGAGGCTCAGGAAATACTTGTAAGGGCTTAGGAAAAGTAGGTAAAGGACAATGCAGTGATTCTTCAGTTCTTGTCAGAGTTGTAGAAATTGGGATAGATGATGATCAGTAAAGAATAGGAATAAAATAATAATGGATCGTATGGTAATAGGTCTCGTTCATGACACAGGTTGGTTAGATGGCACATAATTAAAGGTGGAAGATCATTAGACACACTTGATAGGAGGAATGGTATGCATGGGCACCATTCTAGTTTCTCTTCCAGGAGACATCATCATAATCATCATCGACACAATCCATATGTTATGGGTGATTACTTTCCTGAGGAATTCAAGCAAGACAAGACGCCTACATTTGATGGAGAGATGAAGAATTCAAAATAGTTAGAGGCATGGTTTCTTGGGAAGAAGAAATGTTTTATATTGCATAGTTATACAAAGAACATGAAAGCCAAGGTAGCCACTTTCAGTCTTCAAGGGAAAGAAAATATTTGGTGGGGGGATGTGAAGAATTTTAAAGTTATTTTGGAGGATGACTTGATTTGGGATGAGTTTGAGAGGCTCTTCGAGAAGAAGTACCTGTTGGAGAGGTATGATGGTGTTAGAACTAAGGAGTTTTATGAGTTTCAAATGGGTTCCGTGACTTATGATTAGTATACTATAAGGTTCTTTGAGTTGTTGAGATATGTGCCTTACCTCAAGAAGGAGAAGGCCAAGGTTCAAAGATTCATCAGTGGGCCACCAGTAGCATATAGAGACCAGATTAAGTTTGATGAGCCTAGATTGCTAGAAGAAGCCATTTGAAAGCTAGAGCATGGTTATGAGCAATGAAAGCGCAAAGTTGAGCCCAAGCATGATTTTAAAGGAAATGAGAAAAATAAAGAAATATTTCCACCAAAACGGGGAATACCTCAAGATGCAGGTGAGAAATAAAATATGGTTCCATACAAGAAGTTCATTACATTTGATAAGGGACATGTACGATCGTAGCTCGGAGAGGAGCAAACTAGAGGTGATGGTAGAGAATTGTTCCAGTGTTGGATATATAGCAAGGATCATCTCAAGAGGGATTTTTCACAGCATCATGGTGGTATACCCTAGATCTATAGTGCACATGAAGTGCAGATAGTTGGAGATGCCAGTCATATCACATCATTCCTTGGATTTATGTAGCTATGGACAATAGGAAAGTGTATCACCATGCATATATCATTGAGATGGATGGTAAGCTTTGTGATAAAGTTATTTCTATTTTGATTGATCCAAGATGTAATTATAGTTATGTTAATCATGACCTGATGAAAAAGAGTGGCTTGAGAAAATAAGTGCATGCATAATCTTGGTTGGTGAAGTTGGCTATAGGTGCAAAGAAGAGATTTCACCGTTGGGTAAGAGCTTGTGCATTTAAGTTACATTAAAGGAATTTTGAGGTATAAAATGGGCCTCCTAAGGAAATTGTAAAATAATAGTGGAAATAATGAAATAATATTATATTACATCATCAAATTTTAGAGGGAAAAAAAATATTTTTTCAACTCGTATTTTCAACTTATCTACCTATGGGTTTACTCAAATTTCGACTGGGAACACTCCTTGGATGTATAATTTTATTCCTCATCCAAGGAGTACCCATGTTGCATACTTTTGATGGAACCTTCTATGTGAAAAATGAGAAATACATGAAAAAACATGATTGGAATCATGTTTTTCATGTATTTCTCATTTCCCATGTAGTAGAGTCCATCGAAAGTATGCAACATGGGTATGCCTTGGATGAGGAATTAAATTTTACATCCAACGAGTACTCCCACTTGAAGTTTGAGTAAAACCTTAGGGAGATAAGTTGAAAATACTTGTTGAAAAAGTAGATTTATTATTTTCTTATTTTTTAATCTTTCTATTTTTTAATCCAAAAATGGTGAATCATCCCCCATGGCTGACATAATCATATTGAATCCTATTGGTTCTTATAAATTTTATTTTGGTTGTACATTTTCTTAGGAGGCCCATTTTAGACCTCAAAATTCTCCTAATGAATGAGATGCCTATAGCAGCACATTTGAATGTACTGCCATTGGGATCATATAGCATTATTTTGAGTATGGATTGGTTGTACCTTCACAGGACAAAAGTAGACTGTTATGACGAGGTCATTGAATTCCTAGATGATAATGGAGAAAACATAATTCTGCAGGGAAAGAATAAGCCTACATCAGTGAGGATGGTCACTGCTATGAAGGCTAAGTGTGGTTGTAGAAAATATTGTTTGATTTTTATAGTGCATGTTTCCAGTGACAAGGGTAAGGATGTTGAGGATGCAGAAATATTCCAAAGATATCTTCTATTGCAGCAGTTTCAGGATATTTTCCAGCAGAAATTCTAGATGTTACCTTCTCACAGGGAAGTGGACTTTTCTATTGAGTTGGTACTAGGTTCAACACCAGCATCAAAGGCACCTTACAGGATAAGCATGCCAGAATTTGTTTATTTGAAGTTGCAGCTAAAGGAAATTATTGACAAAGGATACATTAGGCTAAGTGTATAACCTTGGGGTGTACCAGTGTTGTTGGTAAAGAAGAAGGATGGTACTCTTAGGTTGTGCATTGATTACAGGAAGCTAAACAAAGTGATGAACAAGAAAAAGTATCGATTTCCACAAATTTATGACTTATTTGATCAGTTAAAGGGAGAAAAAATGTTCTTTAAGATCGACTTGAGATCAGGATATCATCAAGTATGCATCAAAGAAGAGGACATCTACAAGACTGCCTTCAAGAATAGGTATGGGCATTATGAGTTTTTTGTAGTTCCATTCGGTTTCACTAATGCCCCAGCTAATTTATGTTCTTGATGAATAGTGTGATGCATCCTTATCTAGACAATTTTGTTATCCTATTCATTGATGACATCTTTGTATATTCATTAATGAGGAAGAGAATTCCAAGAATTTAGCAACAGTATTGAGATTGATAAGAGAGCATCAGTTGTATGTTAAGCTTAGCAAATGCAGTTTCTTTCAAACATAGGTACACTACTTGGGACATGTTGTTTCGAAGGAAGGAATAACAATAGATCCAGAAAAGATAAGATCCATCATTGTTGTCAATATAAATCCCCTCTGCAGACAGAGGCGATCTCTCTGGCCCTAGAGTGGTTCTAGAAACTTAAGATACTTTATAATGCAAATATTTCTTATCTAATATTCAAAATGTGACAAGAAAAGAGATAGAGCTACCTTTTTCCTTATGCTATGTTCGAACCCACTGATGATGACCTTGATTCATGACCCTTTTAGGCTCGATCCTTGCTACTGGTGGCACACGAATACCTGCAGATGATCAAGAGGGAACAACAAATGTAATCCAATACATAATAATCATTAAAAATTATCTATCTAGTAGATCAACGAGTACCAGGATATTTACATAATAGATTAGACAAATATAGAAAGAAAACATCAGATGTTTTATTGATAAATATGATAGGAAGAGATTACACCCCAGGCCTTGATGTTGGAGGCCTCCGTTTGGTGAAAATACGAGTCCCTAACTGAAGCTATAAATAATTCCTTCTCCTGAACAACTTAGGTGTTATCATAGTATAGGAATGTAAATGGAATGAGAGTTTAGACTAGCCCAACAATGACCATCCAGTAATGGAATGATGGGTACCAATTTATAAGAAAGGATAAGAGGTTGGGAGCCCATGAAAGGAGGAAGAAGGTCCACTTTCTAAGGGATAAACCCCCATAGATGAGATCAAAGCTCTAAAATCAGAGAGCTCGACTCTATCACCACCATTTAACAACCAACTCGTCGTTATGGAACTTCTAGAGGTAGAAGCTTCTCCTCCATTTGAGGAAACACTGCCAGAAAGGGATCAATGTTTTTTTCCAAGGAATAGGTTGTTGGAAATGCTAAGCCAGAAATGTAAATATGACATCAGAGCAAGCATGAAACTAGGAAATGGGTTGACCCATAAAACTAGGGTTTTGAGTAAGTTCCTTCAATAATCTTCCAAGGTAGTTTTCTTTGAGTCTTCAAGGGATGTCTTTACATATTTCTTCATGGTGGAAACATTGCACAAGGCCTGTCATGGGGCACTTCAGGATCAGGGGCAGAAAGTGGGCACGGTGACAAATTAATGTGTAACAAATTCCCCTTAAAGCATGAAGGAAGAACAGGGAGTGATGGTTTAATTTCTTTATGAACCAAGGAAAAGAACTTAGATCACCACCAGGAAACCTTCCAAATAATCCATATTACAATATATGACATATCTCGTATGAATATGCCTAACCACATAAATCTATACTAGGCATCGGATAACGCATGAACCCATGTCATGGTTGTAGCCATCCATCTAAAGAGATCATAGAAATGGATCCACGGTATGGAAGCAGCCATGTTTATATATAGGATCATGTATACAATAATGAATACTCAATAACTCCCTACGGCCTAGATCCAAATCAGATGTGACCCAGGGTCTTCACTGCGATCTCAATTAACCCAATGTATGAACATAGACATGCGAATAGACGTGCTAGGATAGAACATGGTAGAAACCACCTTATTATCGGCCAATTATGAAAATCGTTAACATGCATGAGATAAACGGCCAATAATGACGATGGAACTCAAGTTACAACAACATAATGTACAAGTGTTAATGAATGTTTTGAATTCAAACACTTGTAAGATCATTCGATCGAAGACCAATGATGTGAACATGTCATCTAACATGAATAACTTTCCATTTAGACATGAAATCTCCAAGGTACTGAAAAGAAGTTTCTAAAACACCTTCCCGGATAATGAGTTGAATTCGATAGGAAGTGATTCGTCGAAGGAGGGTCATAATGATTCCCACATCATCGGCACGAAAAAAAAAGATATCTCAAGATGATAGGAGTGATTTAGGACTGTAACAGAGGATATTAGATAAGAAAAAGATGTTTGACAAAAGGAATTCTCTTGAACATATTGGCGACACGACTCCGGATTGTGGCAGCGTTTGGCTCAAATGGGATCAGAAGTCATGATGACAAAAATGGTGATCGAATAGGAGTCAAATGGATTTCCAAAACATGTGGAGGAAAAATGATGAATGAAGGATATCCCAAAATCGACAGGAATTTCAGATGAGTGTCATGTTCAAGAGTGACAAACTACCCAAAATACACATAGGATGTTCACTTTCAATTTTCCCCCGTTATTGCTAATGAGTACCTCTTTATTTTTGATAGCCAGCGTGAAGAGGATAACATATGCTGAGCATGTAAGTTCATTCTTTGAATGAATCCATCCTAGTAATTTTAATGAGACCTAGGAAGGATGAACTCGATCTCATCATGGTGACAAGTCTTTCAACGTTTAATTTTTAATGATTTCTAAAAAAGGACAACTCGGTGTCTTTTTCATGTTTAGGGAGTTTCAAAATGAATTGGAAAAGAAAACTCGATCATGTCCCTTTTTGTGAATCTTATCTCGAATCCGAAAAGGTAGAAAACAATATTCAAGAGAACCTCTTGACCATGTTCGATCAAGGTATTCCTTTTTCATAAATAGTTAAGATCAACCCAAAAAAGGGGTTAATGTATACTAAGACAACGTCAATTCATTTAATTTAACGAGTTCGAAAAGACAAGTACTCGACAATATTTTCATTTTTCAAGAGTCAGAAAAGAGCTGAAAGATTACTCCTCTTGGAGGAATGAGTGGTAAAAAGGGTAGCAATTGGTTCTGGTCATGGTGTAACTGCTCAAAACATGTAAAGGTTAAGAGTTTGGTTAACAGTACCACTCATCATAGCAGTTCCTTAGGAAAGGTTAAAACAACCAAGTGAAAGTGTATGACTGGCCAAACATATGGTGACGATGGAATGAAAAAACCAAGGGTCATCTAGAAAAAATATGCTGATACAATGGCAATAATGGGTGGTAAAATGGTGTTGGTTTCATTTTTTGCGCAAGCTTGAAACATGGTAAACTATGCTTTAAATTGGTTTCATTTTTACACAAGCCTGAAACATGTGGAAAAACTATGCCTGAAACTGGTTTCATTTTTCAAAATCTTGAAACAAAGACAAACTATGCTTGAAATAAGTTTTCATGGCAACTCAATTCTAGGTACATGCCCCCAAAGCTTAATTTCGTGCACCTAAGTAGACTACAGATTACTAACAGGTGGATGGAATGAAGATTTATTTATGAGATCAAGTCAAAAATTCGACTAGGATTTTATGAGATATAGTTAAAGACTTGAATTATAAGGGGATTTGTTTCATTTTTTAATGATCTTGAAATAGTAAAATAACTATAATCATATGGACGCATTTCATTTTTTAACACGGTTGACATAGTAAAAGAACTATGCTCTTGACACCTTGTTTCATTTTTTAAGGAGCTTGACACAAGAAAAGGAACTATTCTTCGAAGAGATTGATTCATTTTTTAAGGAGCTTGATACAAGAAAAGTGAATTTTCTCTGGAGACCTTATCATGGCCCATAAGAGGTCATGGATTTCAAGAGGTTCTCATCGTATGGGAGAAAAACACTCTGGAAATTAGGGTCCAATTCTCCCAGCACATGATGCACTATATCACTGACTGTATCATCAATAGATGTAGGCATGGAACACGTGGCCACATAATTAACCTATGGTGGCGAAGATACCACTTTCATGTAAGAAACATTAATGGATGATGTTTAATTGGTAGCCAAATTAGGACCAATGAATGACAACGGATCAATGGTCACAATTCTTCCTTCATGTGGGAAACATATCACACTAAAGAGAGAAGAGAAAAGAGCTCCCATGACATAAGTATAGTCATGCCCAAGGAGTAAGTTGAAATCCAAAGGGCCTTGGAAAACCATCACATCTATATAGATAGTCTTTCCTCCCAAGGTAATAGGAAAATTCAAAAGAATCCCTAATGGTTGACTAGTTCCTTTGTTAAAAGCTAATAGATTATGGGAAACATGCACAAATTGCAGAGAACTGAAAGCTTTCCAAGTAGTTGAGGACATTATACTAACAAATGAACCTTCATCTATTATTGTGCTAGGTACGGACACATTATAGGCTTTCATTGTGATCTCAAATGACACATAAGAATGAAGACGATATCCTGCCAGTCGACTCCAATCAAAGGAAGTGATCAGACTACTTAGAGGGTGTGTCATGGGAATGGGATAATTTCCCCCTTGTGTTACGAGAAAGGGAGTATCACCCTCCTTTACCATGGGGATGGGAGTATTTACATCGAATTCATGGGAATATGAAGAAACAAGCAGAACATGAGTGGTATGAAGTTCACTCTCTATGGGAAAGGTACAATCAACTAAAGGTGGAATCAGGTCGACTATCTTCTCAATTAATTGTTTTTCAGGAACAAACGCATGGGGTTCAATTTTGGAGAGAGTGGGATTGACCATAGATTAATTATGATCAATAACTTTATAAACTAGTGGCAGATCAGGGGAAATCTTTAGGTAACCAGCTGGAAGCCAAGGCTAAGAAGTCGTAAGGTTATCCAACATTTTGTGGCTTCATCCATAAAATGAAAAAGGGGAATGGGATGATTCCCTTCACCTAACCTACAGGGAAATTTCACTTTACCCTTTTTCCCATGGGCCTTATTATCACTAGCTGAAGACTTGTCACTAGTATGATCTCGAGAGGCCGATGACAAGGGCCGATTCAATTCTGTAGACCACATTTCTAACACCCTGGGAATACTAAGAAAATCTCTAAGAAGGTGGTCACCCTTACATAAATTGCAAGGGAATTTGACTTTATGGGGCTGATTGGAAGGTTTTTCAACATCAATTTCATTGATAGAAATGGTTTCTTTGTTTCTCCCTTGCTTATTTTTCTTCTTCTTTGTCCTTTTCTACTTCTCCTTAGCTTCTCGGTTATTAGAATCTTGACTTTCACCAGATGAAGAGGAAGAATGGGGTGAATAAATATGAGAAGGAAATGGGTAAAACTTAATATCAACATGAGGTTGACACTTTTCAGGTGAAGGAAAACCTGGTTTAGAAGCAGCTTGAACATTTGGAACCATGGGGGTTGAAAATAACCAAACTGGAAAACCAATGGTTAATCTCGGGAGGGATAACATTGCCATATAGGGAGTACCAACATTTTCAAAAGAAGGAAAAGGACCAAGATTCCCATCTGAGGGGATTCCTTGATTGGTAAACTTAGGAACTATTTCCATTAGTCTCAACCTAATATCTTCTAAGGATTTGTGCACGGGTAAGATGTTATTATGAGGGCAGTAAATTTTAGAAATTAAACACAAAATAAATAAAAAAGGGCTAAGCTAGGAATTTTTTTTTACCAAGTATATATGAAATGCAGAATACCTCTTGGCGAATCAAGAAGTATGGGCATGAAATATCCCTGAATGATTTGTTTGGTGTATCACGTTTACAAAGCAACCGAATCGGTTACCTATGACAAGCTTGAAACCTAATGGTGTCTCCCAATGCGCCTTTTCCTAAGTGTTTTATAATGCGTAATCGTTCAATGAGATCGTCCCAAATCAAATTATCATACATCAATATACTTCCATATGTGGGACGCGATATCACCCCCAGATTGTAACATAGACTATTAGCGACAACTCCTACGATTAACGATGATGGAACACGTCTCTGGCCTAGACCTCTAAATTTTCGTGTTAATTTCAAATGCTCCTTAGGTTAATTGGAGTTCATTTTAAGTTGATCTTGATTAAAGTTTCAATTTCAAGGCTCGAAATGGTGTCACCTAAATACCTATAATGCAACTAGCATGAGAAAAGGATCCTTCCTATTCAATGAATGATATCTAGTTTAGGGAAACATTTCAAACAATGACGCAACAAATGAAGCTCTTCCTAATCTAGATCACTTTCACTATCCCAATTCAAGTCGAAAAATTCAAAGATGAAAATTATGAAATGTAATATATGCACAATTCCTTTTTTGAAAACTATGCAACCATAATCTATGCACAATTTCCTTTTTTGAAAACTATGCAACCATAATCTATGCACAATTTCCTTTTTTCTTTTTGATGAATGAGAATGCATTCAATGCACTTTTCGAAAAAATAAAATGAGAATCTACTTAATGCACCTTCCAATGAATGAAAATACACTCAATGGAACTTTTAGCTTTCAATCATTAAACAATTTAATTTTAGTTCAATGATAGACCTCGAAAATGAATTTTTAATGCAATCTGATCAAATGCACTTTAACAAAAAGTAAACTTTGATATGAAAACTAAATGAATGCAAAAAAATTAAGAAATTATGATCTCAAAAGAACTAATAATACTTAATCAATATGAAATTAGTGTCTTTCCAAAAACATGAGCAACAAATATTAATTTTAATTGACTCGAACAACCAAAGACTCAACCAAAATTCACTTTTACCACTTCAAGTATAGGATGGATTTTTGCACACCATAAAGAAACTAACACCAAAAATAAAAACATGATGCACACAGAGCAGGAGGATTACTTCAAAGATCAATACACACTAGGCCTTTTAGAAAAAACCCAAAAATTCTCAAATTTAAGGAACAACACTACTTTACATAGAAAAAACTATGCTGGTCTATGAAACTGTACCCGCACGAGGAGAAAGTGAATGACAGGGTTTTCAGCGCGACTGTACTTATAAATATTTGCGATGGTAGAGCAAATGTGTCTGAAAAAAGGCACGTTGGTCAAGGAATATTTAGGAAAATAAATCCAAGCCAAATTAGGAACCTAGACCTAACACTCTAAACTAAAAATAAAACCCTATGCAAACCTATAGATAGGTACACAAACTGAGATCTTAGTGATCGGTCAAAGTGATCAGAGATTAACCCGGGAAAGGAAGGCTAAGAGGCTAAAGCTCCCCAGCGGATTAGCCAATTATGTTGTCAAAATAAATCCCCTCTATAGACAGAGGCGATCTCTCTAGCCCTACAGTGGGTCTAGCAGCTTTAGATACTTTCTAATGCAAATATTTCTTAGCTAATATTCAAAATGTGATAAGAAAAGAGATAGAGGTACCCTTCTCCTGATGTTATGTTTGAACCCATTGATGATGACCTTGATCCACGGTTCTTTTAGGGTCGCTCCTTGCTACTGGTGGCACATGAACACCTACGGGTGATGAAGAGGCAATAGCAAATGTAATACAATACATAATAATCATTAAACAATAGCTACCTAGAAGATCAAGGAGTACCAGAATATTTGCATAAAATTTTAGACAAATATAGAAAGAAAACATCAGATGTTTAATTGATAAATATGAAAGGAATGGATTACAACCTAGGCCTTGATGTTGGAGGCCTCCCTTTGGTGAAAATCTGAGTCCTTCACTGAAGCTCTAAAGCATTCCCTCTCCCGAACAACTTAGGCATTATCATAGTATAGGAATGTAAAAGAAATGAGAGTTTAGACCAACCCAACAATGACCAACCGGTAGTAGAAGGATGGGTACCAATATATAGGAAGGGAGAAGAGGATGGGAGCCCATGAAAGGAGGAAGAAGGTCCACTTTCTAAGGGATAAACCCCCATGGTTGAGATCAAAGCTCTAAAATCAGAGAGCTCAACTCTATCACCACCGTTTAACAACCAACTCGTTGCGCTGGAACTTCTAGAGGTCGAAGCTTCTCCTCCATTTGAGGAAACACTATGAGAAAGGGATCATCATGGTTTTCCAATAAATAAGGGTGTTGGAAGCGCTAAGCCAGAACTATAAATCTGACATCACTGTGAGCATGAAACTAGGAAATGCGCTCACCTAGAAAACTAGGGTTGTTACCAAGTTCCTTTAGAAATATTCCAAGGTAGTTTTCTTTAAGTCTTCAGGGGGTGTATTTACATATTTCTTCATGGTGGAAACAATGCATAGGGTTTTTCATGGGGCACTTCAGGATCAGGGACGGGAATTGGGCATGGTGACAAATTACTATGTAACAATCATGGATTGGGAAGCTCCTAAGAATGTGGAGAAACACAGATCATTTGTGGAATTAGTTGGTTATTCCAAGAGGTTCATCAGGAAATTATCACACATTTCATATCCTAGTACATATTTGAAGAGTAAATGTAAGAATTTTTAATGGACAAAATAATGTGCAGCTAGTTTTCATCAGTTGAAGTAGTTGTTGACCAATTATCGAGCTCTTAATATTGTAGATTCAGATAAATAGTTTGTGGTGTGTACAAATTATTGTAAAAGAGGACTTTGTGGAGTCCTTATGTAGGAGGGATAGGTGGTATGCTATGATTCCAAGTAATTGAATGAGCATGAATATAAATATGCAACTCACGATATTGAGTTGGCAGTTATTATTCACGCATTGAAAATTTGGAGGCGGTGTCTTCTTGGCAGGATACTTGTATTATTGAGTGATCATAGTGGGTTGAGATATTTGTTTGACCAACCAAATCTGAATGCCATGAAAGCTATATGGTTGGCCACCTTTAGTGAATTTGACTTGGAGATCATATAAATTAAGGGAAAAGAGAACATGGTTGTAGATGCTGTCAACAAGAAAGTACAGGTGAACCATATAACATCTATGAGTTCGTATCGAATAGACTTATAGGATCGTATCTTATAGAAATGATAGCAGGATGACAGGTACATATAACTTATGCACATATTGCAACATAATACAAGTACAGGTGATCAGGATGCAGAATATCGTCTCACAACAGATGGTTTGGTCACATTTAAGGACAGGGTATATGTTCCAAACAGTAGCGAGCTCAAGAATTTTTTCTTGAGGCTGTTTCATGTGAAACCATATTCAGGTCACCCAGGCTATCAAAAGACATTGAAAGAGGTGAAGAAGTTATACTATTGGCCGAATATGAAGAAGGATGTGGCAGATTTCGTGGATAGATGTTTGGATTTTCAGCAGGTGAAGGAAGAATGTAAGCACATAGGTGGAATACTACAGTTTATTCTGATTCTGAAATGGAAATGGGAGGTCATTTCCATGAATTTTCCTATAGTTCTTCCAAGGACAAAAAATCACCATGATTATATTATAGTTGTGGTTGACAAGTTGAGAAAGGTGGCTCACTTCATTCCACTAAAGACTACATATACAACTAGTGAGGTGGCACAGGTCTTCATGAGGGAGATTATGATATTACATGGTGTTCCAAAGGAGATTTTGTGGGAGAGGGATTGCAAGTTCACTTCCAAGTTTTGGAAATATTTTTTTGTAGGTTTGGGGACAAAGTTGGCCTTCAGTATAAATTATAATCCACATACATATGGACAGGCAGAGAGGGTCAAAAATATCGTAGAGGATATTTTGAGGATGTATTTCATGCACCAGAAGAGAAAATGTGAAGATTACCTTTCATTGGTTGAGTTTCCATATAATAATGGTTATCATGAGTCATTGAGGATGAGTCCTTTTGAGACACTGTATGGGTGGATTTGTAATACTCCCATCAGCTAGAGTTATCCAATGAACATGGTACTTATTGGACTAGAAATGTTTCCAAAAATGGAACGGGAAATGGAAGTTATAAATAAGAATATAAAGGCATCATAGGACAGGAAGAAGATTTATGCAGACCAACATAGGGAATTTAAGGAATTTAAAGTTTGGGATCATGTGTATTTTTGCATCATGCCCAAAAAGAGCCCCTTGAGGATTGGATCATGAGAAAAATTGGCACCACAGTATTGCAGACCTTTTGATATCCTTTAGAGGATTGGACCAGTGGCCTATCAACTTGCACTTCCTCGAACAGTGAAAGTCCAAGAAATTTTTCATGTTTCATTACTTAAAAGGTATATAAAGGATTTTGATCATGTTATTGAATTGTCTATATTATAGGTGGAGGAAGTAGGAGAATTCTAGTTGCAACCTCAATGCATATTGCAGTGTAAACAACTCATGCTATAGAATAGAGCCATAGATAAAGTTAAAGTGCAATGGAATCACTTTGGGCCCGAAGAAGCTACATGGGAGACGATGGATTAGATGCGACTATCTATCCTTCATGTTTTTCCAGTTGAGGAAAATAAATTTTTGTATTTGTACAAATTTATGTATAGTTTCTATTGTAAACACCACCATGATCTAAGTTATAAAGCTCCAATAAGTGGTATGGTTGTTATATTGTCATGTTGTCATGATGGTTTTTTCTTTGGAGAAGGTTGTTTGTGCTCAACCTAGTGTACCTAAATTGAGTTCATTAATTGTCAACCAGGGTTGGTAAACTGCTGAAGTGTGGTGAACTATATGTGCTTAGGTATTTGTTTCTCACTACGTTGTGTTTAGTGTTTTCTGATGTTTTTGGTTTTATTGTTTTATGTTTGAAAAGGGAAAGAATTAAATTCTGGTGAAAAGAAGCTATTGGCCTAAACTATGGATGGCAAAAAACAAATGCAAATACTAAGACAGAACAAATCCTAAACTATGGCTGGAAAACAAAAAATGCAAAGCTTGATAATGACTTAAAGGAAATAAATCACAACATTAGCTTAAACTTATCCAATTCATTCATTAAATATGTGTTGGAAGAGCTTGAGAAATGGACAAGTTAAGTATAAATGAAGTTCTCCTAATTAAACAATCAAAAAATCAACTTACAATGTTACAACATCTCATCCATGATTAAAGTTTTATTGGAATATATTTGGAAAAGAATATTTGTAGAACAATAATATTTCTACTCTAAACTAGCTTCTAATTCTATTATGCAACTCAATTTAACACCACTAGGCCTCATTCAAAAGTTATAGATTTCCTTTTTAGAATAGTCTTTGAGAAAAGGCTTGTTTGTGAAATGGTAAAAAGGTTGCAAAATACTCCAGCTCTTAGACTGATACTAGCTCCTATCCAAATGATATGAGTTTGGAACAAAAGAAGTTTTGTAAATAATGAAGACCGTGGTATTTAAATTTAACAAATAATACAATTTAAAATGCAATGGATAGCAACTAAAATTGGAATGTTAATATAGTGAGCTAAGACTAAACTAGAGTGTTACTAGTCTACTTGAAGTGTAGTGAAAAGTGTTTAAACTAAAAATCCATTATCAAACTTGAAATGAAATGACAGAGCTGAACTAAATGCATTCTACCTCCGGAGTGCTGTAACTAAATTAACATGCAACTATCCTAAGGAATTCTATAGCCCATCTTGTTCGATATGAATGATATTTTGGAAGAGTTTGTGAAAACAAGTATGGCTGTATTATTCAATGCAATTGAACATAATCATAAAACTGAAAGAAAATACAACTAGAATCTAAGACACCACAACTATTTCTTATTCGTTGTTAATGATTTTTTGGAAGAGTTTGTAAGAGTAAGACCGGCTGTGACACTTAGTGTAAACAAACAACTAAAACCTACAATACCACAGCTATGCCTTATTCATCATGATGATATTTTGGAAGAGTTTATTAGAGTAAGTCTAACTGTGATAATTGACAAAAGGAAATGCAACTAAAACCTACAATACCACAGCTATGCCTTATTCATCGTAATGATATTTTGGAAGAGTTTATAAGAGTAAGTCTAGCTGTGATAATTAATGTAAACAAATATGAACATAAACTTCAAAAACTTTCCTAAGTTAGAAATGAAAACGAGACTAAAATACTTATCTAAAACGTATAAACAAGGCTGCTCAGGAGGTAGGGGCCCTCTACCACCAGAGTAGCATGAAATATACTTCAAGATTGATTCAACGCTTTCAGGGAAATGATGCTTCTTTCATTAAAGAGAAATTACTTCAAAACAGAGTGTTTTCGGACTTCTGAAATCTAGCAATCAACCATAAAATATAACCTTGTCCCTCGGTTTCCCGAGCATATTTATAATAAAATTACATAACTGTATCTGAGATAACATAGGAATAATTGTCTTTCCTAATTAGAATCAAACTTGAAATCTGAAGGTGGTCTTCATAATATGGTTAAGGACATCTGGACTATCCTTATCCTGTTAGGAGTCTACCTCCTAATTTAAGTTCCCACGTGCATAACCGCCTACAGAATTCTGTTCAAACTTCATGGAGAGCAAAAAATGATAAGGAGATGATGTGGAATATGACCATATGTGATTTTCTCTGAAATGACACCTGGAACCTGTGTAGACATGGAGATGGCTGCAGAATTGGCAACTAGCTACATAATGTCTGCATTCTGTAGCTAGATTTAGTTCAAAAAGTACTACAATGACAAAATCTTAAAAACATAGCAATTTAGTCATGATATTCATTCTCAAAGCAATTTTAACTAATTCTATTGATCAATTGAGCCTGAGATTAACAATGGACAAAAGAAATGGAGTGGAATGTGGTGGAAGAAAGAACATTCTTGGAGCTCAACAAAGGTTATTCATTGTAAATATTGCATTGAGATAAGTTATAAATATCCATGGGAAGTATGTTTTATTTTCAGCTATTTTGATAAGTTATAGGTGTATTTTAGCACAGAGGACATTTTTCCCCAAGGGTGAGGGTTCTGTAATAGACCCGGGCTAAAATTTCATGTAATAAAAATTAATAAAGGAAAAACAAGACCAAAATTAAGGGACACTTGTTCCAAGCTTAGTATTGGGAAAATATATCCTAGTGGGCATCACTGGATGTTTTAATGGCTAAGAGAAATTGGAAAATGCAATGGCTAATAATGGAAATTTGAAGAAATTAGAGACATGAATGATAAAGGGACCTCAGAGCATTAGTTGGTAGCCTCTTCTCAGTTCATTTTTCAGAATTACAAACAAAGAGGAGAAGAGAACCAAGAGGAGAAGGAGATCAAGCAAGAAAAGGAAATGAAAAGAAAGCAAAGGAAGGACAAGGAAAGTAAAGGAAATAAAATATCAAGAAAGGAAGAAAAGAATCAAGAAGCTTCAACAAGAATAATTGGAGGCAATAGAATGCATGTATGATTTCCTAGTTGATTTTTACATGAATGGTATGCACAAGTTGGTATTTGGTTCTTTTGTTGTTAGTAAAATGGTTTTGTCAGGTTTTGACAGTGTTTTTCAACCTTGCCTTGAAGTTTTCTGGATAACCATGGTGTGATGGGATTGTTCTCAGTTTTGAGATTTCGAATTGTTGGATGGTTTTGGAATCTAGGGTGGAGGTGGTCTCAGGTTCATTCCCAAAGGCCTAGGAATACCTTGACCATTTTTTAAAGGATACACGATAAATCCTCAAGGTCTTGTCTCGGTAAGGGCCTAGTGATCTAGTGTGGATTGCGGTAAATCCTAAAGACAAGGAGATGGAAAATTCATCAACGATAGTGATGATATCTAAAGGAATTCCAAGCTCGATTCATTTTTGCGATCTTGGTGCCGATTTAGGTGAGATCACGATATGGTGAAGGTGGAGGTGGTTTAATATTTGGATTACCTTAGTTATTTTGGATTGCTTTATCCATGAGATCCAACATTCATGCTTAGAATATGGCATGGGGGTGACTGAATAAAATAAATATTTGGTTCTGCCATGTCTATGGTTGGGTGCTACATGGAAGTCTTGAATCTAGTTGGCTCCTTATTATGTCTAATGAAATTTAATTTCTCTTAATTTTTCAATTGTATTTTTGTGGCTTTAATGTTTGTTATATTATGGTTATTTTTGTGCTTATATTTTGGTTATAAACATGGTTATGTGATTCATACTAGTCATGGTTTATTTCATGTTTTCATTGTAAATGAAAGAATAATTGATGCAAGACCTAATTAATGTTAAGGTAGCTAATGGGAGATGGTGTTGATCCTTCTCAATAAGTTTCATATGAATTTCTAGTCCGTTATGCTAAGTATTTTATTCATGACTTGTAGATTACATTGTTTCCAAGTGTTTGACAGAATATCAGACCCGGTTGGGGATGGTCAGGCCTAGTACTGGTGTTATTTTTTTGGTTTACAGGTATTGTGCTTGTGTAATTTATGAATTCTGAAAGTTGCAGGTATTTATCAGCAGATGTCTAGCCCCAGCCCTGGAATCTAGCCTTAAAATATGTTGTCATTGGCACAACATTGAGTGAAAAAATACACAACCACACTGATAGTAACAATATTATGCATGCGACTGGTAGGTTCTAGTTTCATTGATGCCTTGGCAAGGGAGTGACCCGGTTAAAACTAATGGAAAATTCAGTTTGGCTCAGGGGATGGACACCTGGATGGGCTGGGTTTCTCTTGGAGGGTCTTGTCACACCTTAGGGAATTCATTAACGTTTGTTTGTCAACTCCATTTACTTAAGGTTGCCTAGGAGGTTGATTCTGGTCATAATTGTCACTCATCTCATGTTTACCCCAGGTAAGTTGATGAAAGTGGGTAGATATGAGGGGAGGTGTACGTTACAACTTTCAAAAATAACATTTACATTAGTCTGATGATACAATTTGGCATAATTTAGAGAATTCATGTTCCATGAACATGATCAGAGTATAGATGATGTGATGTTATTATACTATTTTACTATATGTTTCAAAATAATTTTGTTTTACTACGTCGATAAAACTGCAATAAATAGCCTTTAGAATATACTGAATTCAAATTTGGCTAAGAAAATAGAAAAATTTGGTAACTATTTCCTTATTAACTAATGATAGTTCCTAGAGGTTTTCACTTATACTAATTATGTTGTGAGAATGGAGGTTTGATAGATCCTTTAATGTTTTGCAAAATCTCTTCTAATAGTGCTCTTATAGCATCCAGTTCATCTTCCAGTAGCCCAAGTGTTTTTTGAATATACAATATGCTATTTGTTAGTGTTAATATATCTTGGCTAAGCATTAATATATCATGGTTGGCTGCAAATAATTATTCCTATATGATTTTTCCATTGCTTCCTTTAGCTATTTGTCTCACTGTAAGTATTGAAATAGCATAAACTAAACCATGGTATTCTGAGTGACAGAGAAATCCTCCCTCACCCCCCTCTCCTCCTTAGTTCGACTTACCACTTCTCTGGAACTGTAGCAATAGATTCTAGTCCAATGCTAAGAATATTGAAATTTTCTTTAAAATTTTTGGCAGAGTTTCCACTTAAAGTAATTTTGGCTTAAAAAAAAAACAATTTAAGGAGGTTATTCACTAGAAAAGAAAATTCAACAATGATAATACGAACAAGACTTATAAGATTAAAAAAGAAATAGAAAAATGACAAATAAAATCACGATAACACTTGTTAGTTTCAGAAGAAACGAGGAAAATCACTTGGCTAGAGCTTTTAGAAATGATTTCAGTGCTACCGAGCCTACAAAAAGATTCAAGAAATTCATAAAAAAATAGACATGTGATAAATCAGACCTCGATAACACTCGTTAGTTTTAGTACAATAGGAGAAAATTTCTTTCTCGAAGATTTTAGAAACTAGTTCAGAACCAATAAGCCTACATATAATGCGTCGGAGGCCATAATTGATCGAAATCACAAATTGAAATCAAATTTTTGAAAGGACATTTAACTGGTGTTAATTTTAGTGGTAATATATTAGGTCCCTATAATACTAATGTAGCCCCTTATTGTTATTGTTAGTGTACCCCTCTTATTTTTATTGTTGTGCCCATGTAGTCCCCATATTGTTATTATTGTTCCCTTACATTATTATTGTTATGTAGGCTCTAATTATATTGTGGCCCCTTAGACTCCTATATATAGAAAGGAGCTTTTTTCATTTGAATCATCCAATAATTGTTCATTTATGTAATGTAAAGGAGGTTTCCCCCTCGAAGAGGTTGATTTTTAAGTCGTTGATCTATATTTTATTCTATTTTGTGAGTTGGTTGCATAACATTTGGTATTAGAGACTACATAACAATAATAATGTAAGGGCATAAAAACAACAATAGTGGGCTTATATGGGGCACAATAATAACAATATGGGGACTACATGGGCATCGCAATAACAATAAGGGAGGTACACTAACAATAACAATAAGGGGCTACAGTAGTATTATAGGGACCTAACAGATATTATCTTCAGAAGAGCAGCAAAAATGGGTCACAAAGATGTTGGGTTATGATTTTGAAATCATCTACAAAAAAATGAAGCTAAATGTTGTTGCAGATGCACTCTCAAGAAAGGATGAGGACGTGGAAGAATTAATTTTTTCAATTTATATTATCCAACCAGATTGGATAGCCGAAGAAAGAGAGGAATGGAAGAATGATGAAGAAGTGTGGACACTCATTCAAAAGTTGCAGCAAAATCCCAATACATCTAATACATTCATCTAGAAAAATGACTTATTATGGTACAAAGATCGCTTATATATTTGTAATAATTCCCAACTAAAACAAAATATTATTTTGGAATTGCACACCCCTCCCTTAGGAGGACACTCAAGAATTTTAAAAACTTACCATAGGGTCATGAAGGAATTTTTCTAGGATGGCCTTAAATCTGATATTCAAAAGTTTGTGGCTGAATATTTGTCCTGCCAACAAAATAATGTTGAGAAAAATAATACCCCAGGTCTATTACAACCTTTATCCATTCCAAGTCAATGTTGGGAGGAGGTTTCAATTTATTTTATCACAGGTGTTACACCATTTTTTGGTCATCTAACCTATTATCATTAGATGGACCCAAGTACACCATGTAAGACCAATTTTACCCTAAGTAAAATTGCTTTCACTATGTTAAATAGCTTAGTAAAACACCTTTATTAAAATTTTTATGGTCTAAACAGGAAACCCCAAAAGGAAATAATAAACAAATCTATATTTGTTTATATTTCGTCAAGGAATAATTAGTTAAACATCAATTTAATTATTATTCCTGGTCATATTTAACACAAAACAAGGAAATCAATTAAATAAATCCTTATTTATTTGATTATTTCCTAGGAATAAGTTATTTAATCCTTATTTAAATAATATTCCTAGTTAAATTTGACTAAATCAATTATAAACAATTAAATAAATCATTATTTATTTAATTATATTTCCACCATCTCCTTAAAATAATAAATAAATCATTTATTTATTTATTATTTATAAATAAAGGATTTGACCCAAGTAAAAAATCCTTTTCCCTCCAACAAATATAATAAAATATTCCTAAAAGGTGGTTCTAGAATTTGGTTAATAATATTTTATTCATGCACCAAGTTCTAGATCGCCCTAATATTTTGTTATAAACAGAAGGGTTTTCTCATTCATTTCCCATTCGTTTGTCACCTTTCAATGTGATATTAGATCACCTGGTCTATACTCTGGTCTCCACTTTTATTTTTTCATTATCATTGTCACATTCTCCATTATTTGCTTTGTGAGCTCCCTTTGAGTTCTATGTTTGTTTGGGTTTTCTACACCAACAAGAGAGAGAAATTCTAGATCCGAAGTGCTGAGGACTTTCAAGAACCCATCCCATTGAGGAGAATTGGAAACACCTTTCTTGTTTTCCTCTCAGGTGCCCTTTAATATAAAAAATTCTTTCAAAAATATTGTTCTTGTCTTGTCTATTGGATGCATGGAGCAAAACCTTATTTTCACTGCTTAATGTCTTTTTATGCATAGATCTAGATTTGTGCAGCTTTGTCTTGATCAACTAACTGCAGATTTGAAGATATTGGCAGCCATAATTGATGTTAGGGCTATTTTTTATGCGTAGATAAAGTGGTATTTTTCCGACAAAAGATTCATACTAACAATTGGCGACACCACACGGGTTTTCTTTTGCGACCGTCGTCGTTTTATATATTCCTGCATATCCAGCTATTTCAGACCCTAGGGTTTCTCTTCAGCTTTTTGTTTTTCCTATTTTTATGGTGTTTTTCACCTCAAAAACCCTCAAACATTAAAATTTTTAACTTCTGTGTGTTTCTGGCCCTATTGCGTAGGTGACAAACATCAGTCGCAGCTGAGACGACAACTTTTTCTGAAATCTGCCGCCGAGAGACCCGGATCTATAGGTCACACTTATCGGCCCAAAACCTGCGACCTAGCCTAGATGACGCACTTTTCTACCCCAAAACTGCGACCTGGACTACAAACAGGTCAGAACCTACAACCTGCAATTTTTTCTGCACTTTTCCAGCAATTTTTCTGGGTTTGTCTGAAGCTTGTCTCCACCCGTTTAGACCTGTTTCTGATCTGTTTTACTCAACTAAGTGGGAATATTTCCCCTTGGGGCTTTATTACCCTCCACTTTTTGTGGAAGAGTTTTAGTTGTTTCAGACGTCTGAATTTTCAGAGTTTCAGCCTTCTTCCTTTCAGATCTAATACCTCATTTTCAGATCCCTTTTAGATCAGCTCTTCTCCCTCTCAAATCACCTCATATAGTTTTGTTTGGGTTTGCCTCTAGGGCCACCTCCCTATCCCTTCTACCTTTAGCTGATTTCCTCCTTTTTTGCAGCAACCTTGCCTCTGCCTTTTCATTTTTTTCTGCACCTCTTTTCAGCAGATTTATCCTTTAGATCCCTGTCCCTCCCGACCTTAGATCTATCGGCCTCTTTTTAGTGTGTTTTGACTAGATTTTTTCCCTCTTTTAGACTACTTTTGAGAGACCCGCCTTCTTGGGTTAGATCGATGCATTGTTAGCTGTTAATTTTCTGTTATTTCAGCCTTATTTAATGTTCTCTGTAGATTTATTTTCAGTTACGCAGCACACTTTTTCTTTTACTCTCAAAACGTCTAGGTTTAAAAATTAAAATTAACACACGCCACACACTGACCCTAAGTGAAGAAGATCTTGGTTAACACCGCCAGGCAAAGACTTTAAAATAAATTGACAGTACACCTCCCTACCCTTGTTTCGACATCGTCGTCATTTGATTCTGCACCTCCTTGCCTTTTTTGGTCCTTCGTCTTCCCTTTGTGCCGTCATCATTGCACCTCCAAGGCATTTATCTCGGAGACTTCTTGGCCTTCACCCTCATTTTCCGGTTGGTCGACTTACTCCTTCCTACCGTCGTCGAGTTAGTCCTCCCCTGAGTCCGCACTCCGACTCTTCTTCTGATTCTTTGGGTTCTCCCCCTACTTCTGGTTCTCCCCCTATTACCTTCACCATGTCTAGTTCAAGGCCTAATGCTAGCAGCAACCCCGGTCCTACTGTTGGGTCTGTTACTAGCGGAACCACCACAGGAACTACCTCGACTGTCCCTTTGCTCCCTTATATGGCAGGTCTCAGTCTCCCCGATTTCAATCAGTTGATCAACCGATCAAATACGCCACAATGTTACGCGTCTACTATGCCAACCAAGCTCCCCTCCAACATTCCCAAGTTCAAAGGCCTTGCTAGTGAAGATCCATCCAACCATATCCGATCTTTCCACATGTGGTGTTCATCCAATTCCATTACTGATGATTCCATCCATCTTATATTGTTCCAACACACGCTTACCAGCGAATCTTCTAATGGTATGTTGATCACACCGCCTCTTCCCATACCACCTTTGCAACCATTGCCCAAGCCTTCTTATCTTACTTCCAGCTCCCTCACCGATACGACACTGGTACCGAACTCTTGACTTCTTTTCGTCAATCATCTTTGATCCGCCTTTCCGCTCATGTCCAAGAATGGTAAAGAAGAAGGAGCTTATGTCGAGATCCCACCTTTGAAGATCGGGTCTATATGGACTGGTTCCTTCGCTCTCTCTTACCTGCCATCAGCAAGGATGTTGCATCCCAGTTCCCTAAAACCGAAGAAGCCGCCCTCCAAATAGCCTTGAAATATGACCTCATATATGCTCAATCTGGTTATGTTTATACCATCCTTCCTGACCTCCCCAGACCCGGTGGCGCTAATGCCCCGGGGGCATCTCACTCTACCGACGATATCGTTGGAGCTCTTTCACATACCTATGCTCAACCTCCTATGGGTTATGGTTTCCCTCCGGGAGGGGCCAACACCTCCAGCACTTTTTCCCCTCCAGGTAGCATGTATCTAGGATACGACATGCCTCCTCCTTTTTCCCACCCTCCCGCTTACGTCAATGTTTCCCATCCTAACCATTATCCTTACTCACAGCCTGGTGTCCCAGCTCCTCCAGAATTTGGACCTCCACCTCCCTTGCCTTCTCAACCCCCGCAACAACAACTACTACCCCCTCCAGGGAAAGTGTTTGCATAGTAGGGCATGACTAATCCTCCTTCTTCTCAAAGAAGAGGAAAGGAAATCAAAATCAATCTACCCCTGGTAATCATGGATCCAATCCTTCAGGTATTGATTCTAACACTGCTAACCAGCCACAAGGCTCTCAGCCCAAACTGGACAAGCCTCTTCACACCAATAAGCCTTGTTTGTGTTGCAGTGTTTACGGTCATTACACTCATGATTGTCCCCTATTACCACAGATGCGGAAGATGTGGGAGTCTCGGGATACATTGCGTGGACAACATGCCTCCCCTATTGTTCCCCCCAAAGAAGCTACTTCTCAACCAGCCGTGTTTACTGATCCTTTCCCTCAGCAAGGATTCATGGCTACTCAACCACCTCATGCCCTAGTAACCACTCAACCTTCCCCTTCTGGTTCCTCCGATTACCAGATTCTCATGATGACTTCTGACCAACCTCTCACTGTCGACCTTAACCTTCAAACTCGGTCTCGTCAGTACCCCAAGCCTCCCTGTCTGTCTGTCCCCGAGTCACCTACTTTAGGTCCTACAGAGCCTCTTTCAACACCCAATGGTCCTTTGCAGATCAAGGTTCCTAAGGGCCCATTATGCCGAAAAGCTGCTTCCGGTCGAGCTACTCATTCGTATAGCATAGTAGATAATTTGGCGCAGTCTCCTGCTGCCATTTCAACACTGGAACTCCTCCAGTCATGTCTTTTTAAAAGGAAAGCTCTACTATCTTCCATGGGCTTTGTAGATCCCGCTGATGACCAATTGATTGATTTCGACGCCCGTCAGTCAGATCATCCTCCCCTTCTGGCTTCCGTCGCTTTCCAAATCCCAGTAAAAATCTGGAACGCTAATGTGTCTCGATGTATTATTGATGAGGGGGCATCTACATGTGTGATGTCTGCTTCGATTTGGAAACAACTCAGATCTCCTGAGCTGGCCCCTTCGACAATCACCCTTCATGCATGGGATGGCCATGCCTCCCAGCCCATTGGCCTATTCCATAATTTTCCTATCACCCTTTCGGGCAAGACTGTTTGTGTTGACGTTGAATTCGTCGACGCCCCTCTTGACTATAACATTATTTTGGGGTGTAGCTACACCTATGCCATGTCTGTTGTCCCATCCACGGTCCACCGCAAGATGTTTTTCCCTCACAATGGAAAGATAGTCACCATTGACCAGTTGACATATCATGAGCCAAAATATCAGACCTCCCCTGAGTCAACCATCCCTTCTGTAGCCAATAAGAAAACCATCGATTCTTTGACCAGTGTTTCCCCCGCTGTCTACAAAGACTCCTCCTTGCTCGAAACCTTCCTTGGTCTTCCTCCTCCTCCTGTCTCTGATCCCAGCTTAGCGAATGTTTGCATGATGCAATCGTCTCGGGCTGACCTTAAGCAGCCCGCTTTGGCTAGTCAGCAACCTCAACCTCGCCTGCCCCAACCCACTCCTAGCCCTTCACCTTAGCTGGTTGAACCGCTTCCTTCTGGACCTTCTCATCCAGCTAGTACCCATGAGCCCCTCTACCCTCTTGGGTCAGTTCCCCCAGGTCTCAACAATCTGGGAGCCGCCCCTCCTGGCCATTACCCCACCAGTCAGATACCTTTCCTTGCTCCCCCTCCCAGAGTCTATTCAGTCCCCATCATGGCAACCCTTTCCCTCCCTAATTTGACCCTGGGAATACCCGTCTGGTATCTTAATCCTCCAGTTGAGACCCCACTAGGTCACCCCAAACCATACCTTGCTTTGACACCGGTTCAACTGATTCATTTAGCTTCTTCTATCGCTACAGTGCCACCAGCACCTCAACAAGACCATTCTCCTGTTGTGACAGCTTCGGGAAAGAAAGGAAATGCTCGCAAGGGGGCATCCAAAGACAAGGCCACCCCGACTAATCCTACCCCTCCTCCACCCGCCAAGCCTTGTGCCTTGTGTGATGGCATCGGTCATGCCACCCATACTTGTACTGAGTTGCCTCGTATCAAACCCATGGTTAAAGTTGCATTCCCTGAGCCTACGGTCCCTGAATCCTCTGTTTCTTCCTCATCCACAGCCAAGAACCCAAATACTCTTCGTACCAACAAACCATGTGCTCTGTGTGGTGTCCATGGCCATTATTCTCAGTATTTTCCTCACCTCACGCATTACTAAGCCTCTTTATAGGTCATTTGGGAGTACGAGGTTGAACAAAATCAATCCGCATCTCCCATCCTCGTGCAATATGCATCAGGCCAACTCAAGGATCCCCCTGCTACCATTGACATTCATCCCCCTGATGTTGAGATGATGGAATGCACCACCCCCCTCCTATACCTATCATCATCTGTGCAACCCTCGGAGTACATTCCCTCTGAATCCCCTCCGTCTGTTTTGCTTGATCTCCCATCAGCAACATTCTTGGGCTCCACATCATTTGACCATATTTTTACTTGTTCTTCTATCATCCCCCATGGCGATCCGTATGTGAGCCTTTATTCCCATGCTGATGATTTAGGTAGCTTTGCAGCGTCATGTGGTTTCCCCGACCTTTTCTTTCCCACCCATAACCAGGATGATACCATCCGTATCTATGATGTTCTCTGCAGCATGAGCTCTAGCTATTCCTCCCATAGCCCTCATACATCACCCTCTAGTCGGCCTATGAGTCATAGCCATCCTACCCAGACTACTCCCTCCCATAGTTGTCATTCGATTTCTACCCTACACTCACGCTGCCATCATTATTCTTCCTCCTCCCATTTCTTGTCTTGTGTCACTATTTCGCAGGACCTCCAGTCCACACATTATATTCGCTATGCCGATGGGGCAAGTCGCTATTCTCAGAATCTAGCCTCGGCAGCTTGGGCCATATTTACCCCCTTTCATACCCTCGTTCTTTCTAATGGGGTCTACATTGGTAATGCCACCAATAATTAGGCTGAATATGATGCAGTATGTGGCCTCTTAGCCGATGCCCTCTCTCATCGCATCCTCCATCTACACATTCGTTTATATTCTCTGCTTCTTGTCATACAACTCAATGGTATCTATCGTGTGCATAACCCTATCCTGTTTAGACAATATTTACGAGTGAAACTTTTGATACATGAATTTAGATTCATTACTTTCAATCATGTACCTAGAGGACAAATTCACTACGTAGATAGCGTTGCAAGCCATGTTCTAGACTGGCATTTATCACACACAAGACAATAACATTCCAAATCATCAACACAATGGATATTCATAATATATATCATATAACATTTTTTTAGAGTCCATCTACTCTGATACATACGACATGCCCATAGCATGTTACAAAAAACAAAATTCAAAACCAGGGGGCACCACCTTCCCTACATCTAGTCACTCTTTGAAGGATCCCAAGCAAATGCATCTACTCTCGCAGCTTGTAGATCACGCATAGTCTGACCGGCCATTGCCATGTGCCGCATGACACCTCGCCATTCCGAGGGTAGCCCAATACATAGCTCTATGTACTCGTCGTCTAAGTCTTGCCAACCCTGCTTCGATACACCGGTCAGCAGCCCCTCACATCTATGAAAAATGTCCTCCAGGAGAGCGGTCATATCCTCATTCTGTGTTGTTCTCGATCCACTAGCACCTATAGTTCCTACTACTATGGGTTGTCCCATATATCCAGCCGGTTTTATTGGAGCTATATCTGCATACTAAAAGTATAAGGATCAGTACCATATATACTATTCACAAAATTACCATGCACATAAAATATTAGTTACTTGTCACTTACCATCGGGCCCTCATACTCGACCAGGAGGAAGCGGCAAGTCCAGATCTCCATAGTAACTCATCCCACTATAGGGATAGTCGTCTATGTACAATGACATCTGATCCCAATGGGCAAAGAACTCTGGTCGAAACACTCGCGACCACCCCTCCTCCTCCTCTGCACAGTAGTCGCCCCCACCGAAGCATCCTGGGTTCTCTTGGACCCCCATCCGGTAGCTGTACATGAGGTCGCAAGGTCGAGATCTTCTCAATAAAGGAGCACAATACAGTCCCATACGCGCAATCACGGTTCACTTGCCACTTGCAAAGAGAAAAATGTCGTTTCAACGACACCAACATCATTTGGGCCCACCCATAGTAGGTTCCACTCAACACACTTTCTACAATCATCATCTGCCCTCCAGTGATGTGATGGAGTGCCTGGCTGCCCAGGATCCGCAACACTGCTGCCGCCACTGCACGGGTCTCTAACCTCTCTAGATCCCCAATCGATATCTGAGTCCCTTTGACTTGGAGGCCTAGTCGACAATGTTGCTCTACAAACTCCATGATGTTACGCCCCCTCGGTAACACTGGCTGTGTATTTCCCACCATCCCTAATGGTGGGAGACCAGTCAGGAAATACAGATCCTTGACTATGAACTCGATCTTGTGCCCCTGCACTATAAAGAACTCATGATCTCAATCCAAATAACTAACAATCTGGGCCAAAAAGGGCTCCCCAACTCTCATCAAAGGGTTCTCCACAAATTTCAGAACCCAAAACCTGGACAATGCATGACGAACACCCTGATGCGCTTCGATTTCCGACCGTAATGTACCCAGGTCTCTCTCTCTCCACTTCATTCGTATATCTACCATCTCTGCACAAAAAAATCATCTTTATTAGCATACAGATAGGAAAAACTGCATTCAATTACACAAAACCTGACTCTCTGCCAACAACAACACTGAAATCACCTCTATCTGACAGGTCGCACTTTTTGGCTAAATTCTGGGACAGGTCGCACTTTTCAGGCCAAAACCTGCTTCCCAGATCGCATTTTTTGGCCCAAATAGTGTGACCTATCTGTGAAGATGAGGAAGGGGTTGTTCCTGAGATTTGGGACCCTAATCTAAACTTTCAATCCACCAAAAATAAAGAGTAGGATTAGGCCTCTCACCTATAACTAATGGATCTCGATTCCAACGGTTGGTTTGTCTGCTACGATCACCGCAAGATTTAGGGCCTTCTCTCCTCTGCATATTCACCACAGCTACAAAAGAAAATGAACACATTTGGAGGGAACATGCCTTATTAGAAGAGAAACCCATGATTTTTCTTTCGCCTGATGCGACCAAACCGTAACCCCGTTTGACGAACTGTCTGCACCATTGGAAAGCTCTCACTAAGCACTCAAATGGGTATCTATTATTTTTTTGTGATTTGATTCTTCATCAGGACACATTTTTTCTGTGAAGGGTCTATTCACTTCTCCGCCAAATCAAATTTCCTCACTTACAACACTTTTACTTGGGGCACCACATTGCCTCCTTACTTGTCCTTGTTCGTGTCGATTTTCATCATGAGATACCCCCTTGTACTCATGTGTTTATGGTCCCCCATTTGGACCTTCACTATGTGGCAGCACCCTTAAGTCGCCCTTGGTTAGAGCATCCGAGTTGAGTTATCATCACATTCATTCATAGTCCTCCATCCTTCATTGCTTGGTTCCTCTATCGTGTCGCACATTATGGCCTTCAGCCCCACTGTCCCCTATCCCTCATGATATCGTATCAGTCGCAGCCAAGTCATCCATGCCCTCTATGCTCTAACAAGGGAAGTAATCCATTTGCTACCTAGTATCCCCCAATCCATCATCATCATTAATGTCAGTCTGTCAGTCGCTCCTCTCTTTTCTCTTGTGCCTTAGTTGAGGATCCCTTATTGCCTCACCTATGGCAGACCTCCTTCTGTCGACATCAGCTCATTCATTCTAGAAGATAGGTCTAGAGGGCGGTGTACCTCGGTTCCAACTTCCACACTTGTTCAGTGCCTCGGATCAGGCAAAAGGGGATTCCTCATTACCCTTTGACTTGATTGCTTCTCAGCTCCATCTCCTTTCAGCATGATCAAGATTCATATACTTGATGGTCCAGTGATGCAGCAGTAGATATTGGTGATTCCTGGGTGTGTGTGAGATGTCTCAACCCTCATGAGGGGGTCACCTTGCAGGTAGCCCCCCACATGCCTGGATGACCTCTTCATTCTAACCTTTGATGTTGGTTCCATATATTTGATGATGTCGGCTTTAGCCGCTTGCAGCGCCTCTTTGATTTGCATGTATCAGTCAGATTTTGCGAGCCCTTCCCTCTTTATAGGGGGAATTTGGGTTGTATTTGTATTTCATGTACTCAGATATTATTGTATAAGTCCTTATTGTTATCCCAGGCACAACATGTATGTGGGATTCATCATTCTATCTTTTATCTGGCTTGTGTTTATGCCAGCATGTACTTTATAGTTCGGTTCCTTGTTTACTGGACACACTATTCTTTTGTACTTTGTCTCGGCGGGCATAGCTATGCCTCCCCCGCCACCTTTAGCACAAGTACCATCTCATAAAAAGAGACTTTTTTCTCCTATAAGTCTCGTCTCCTCAGGGTCTAGTCCTTTATCACATTAGACTACCCTATATTTCTCTCTCTGACTTCCCTCTTGATGTCTGGTGATTGAGTTCTTACAACGTACTTCAGTCATACGATTTGCTCCTAACACTCGCATGCTGGGGGGAAATTTGTTACACCATTTTTTGGTCATCTAACCTATTATCATTAGATGGACCCAAGTACACCATGTAAGACCAATTTTACCCTAAGTAAAATTGCTTTCACTATGTGCAATAACTTGGTAAAACACCTTTATTAAGTTGTTTATGGTCTAAACAGGAAACCCCAAAAGGAAATAATAAACAAATCTATATTTTTTTATATTTCCTCAAGGAATAATTAGTTAAACATCAATTTAATTATTATTCCTAGTCATATTTAACCCAAAACAAGGAGATAAATTAAATAAATCCTTATTTATTTGATTATTTCCTAGGAATAAGTTATTTAATCCTTATTTAAATAATATTCCTAGTTAAATTTGACTAAATCATTTATAAATAATTAAACAAATCATTATTTATTTAATTATATTTCCACCATTTCCTTAAAATAATAAATAAATCATTTATTTATTTATTATTTATAAATAAAGGAATTGACCCAAGTCAAAAATCCTTTTTCCTCCAACAAATATAATAAAATATTCCTAAAGGGTGGTTCTAGAATTTGATTAATAATATTTTATTCATGCACCAAGTTCTAGACCGCCCTAATATTTTGTTATAAATAGAAGGGTTTTCCCATTCATTAGTCACCTTCCATTGCATTAGATCACTCTTGATCTATACTCTTGGTCTGACTTTGAGCCATTGCCATTGTCACATTCTCCATTATTTGTCTTGTGAGCTCCCTTTGAGTTCTATGTTTGTCTGGGTTTTCTACACCAACAAGAGAGAGAAATTTTAGATCTGAAATGCTGAGGACTTTCAAGAACCCATCCCATTGAGGAGAATTGGAAACACCTTTCTTATTTTCCTCTCAGGTGCCGTTTAATATAAAAATTATTTCAAAAATATTGTTCTTGTCTTGTCTATTGGATGCATGGAGCAAAACTTCATTTTTATTTCTTAATGTCTTTTTATGCATAGATCTGGATTTGTGCATCTTTGTCTAGATCAAATAACTGCATATTTGAAGATATTGGCAGCCATAATGTTAGGGCTATTTTTTATGCATAGCTAAAGTGGTCTTTTTCCAACAAAATATTCATACTAACAACAGGTTTACCCAAGTATGAAGGAAAGAGTGTCATAATGGTGGTAGTTGATAGAATTATCAAGTATGCACACTTTTGTGCATTATATCATCCATTTAAAGCCAGTACAGTTGCTACTTCATTTATGGAAACAATTCAAAAGATACATGGAAACCCAAATATTATTGTAAGTGACAGAGATCCCATTTTCACTGGAAATTTTTGAACATAATTATTTTCTTGTGTCAGTACTCAACTAACTCATAGCTCATCTTATCATCCTCAATCTAATGGGAAAAATATGATAGTGAACAAATTTTTGGAATGATATATTTGTTTCTTTGTATCTCATAAAAAAACACAATGGGTCAAGTGGTTACCTTTGGTTGAATGGTGGTATAACACTTCCTTCTAGACTATGGAAACAATGACCCCATTTATGGCACTTTATGAATATCATCCACCATCCATCACGTCATCTTTAAGAGAAAATTCTAAGGTTAAAGTAGTGGAAGTTCACCTTGAGCATCAAAAGCAAGTTCTCCAACTCTTAAAGGATAATCTCACTTTGGCGCATAATCGAATGAAACAACAAGAAAATCAGCATCGCAGTGAAAGAATTTTTGATGTAGGCAACTAGGTATTTTTACAGTTACAACCTTACAAAAAAATGTCCCTTAAGCAAGATAAGAAGGATAATAAATTATCACCAAAGTACTATGGTCCTTACAAAGTGTTGCAAAATATTGGTACTATGACATACAAATTGGAGCTTCCTGCAACTTCCTGAGTGCACCCATTTTTCCACATTTCATGATTAAAGAAGGTTATAGGTGACAAGCTCCCAATTCAAACAATATTTCCAGAAATTGAAGAGGAAGGAAAAATCATATTCGATCCTGAATCAGTCACGGAACAAGAACTCGACAGCTATGAAATCAATAAATTTCAGAGTATCTCATCAAGTGGAAAAATTTACCCATTGAAGATTCCACATGGGAGGATGATAATTTTATACAGAAGCATTCATAACTACTCAAGAATTGAGGAAAATTTTTTTTTGAAGGAGAAGGGCATATTAGGACCCTGTAATACTGGTGTAGCCCCTTATTGTTATTGTTAGTGTACCCCTCATATTTTTATTGTTGTGCCCATGTAGTCCATATATTGTTATTATTGTGCCCCATAGCTAGTATTTGTATTTTTGTATCGTTAAATTATTATTTTTATGTATGATTTGATTATATTGTGGCCCCTTATGTTGAAATTAAACAAGAAAATACACCCACACTGGTGAGGAATTTCTTATTCACATTGGTAAGGAAATTCCAATGCACACTGGGGAGGAATTTCTCATGTGCATTGTGTTATAGGTCAATTTTGGCACCATTCCCAATGACCTGGTTAAGTGGGAATCATCTCCAGGACCGATGATTAAGGGTCTATCATTCCCTATCATCTTAGTTTCTATATGCCCTAAGACAGGAAACAACATGAATCAAACAAGACTTTCATCAAGCAAGGGTTTTCCATGGTTTGAATCTTATTATTAAACATATGAGAGCTCACCAATGCAGGCTCTAAGGGGCCTAAGTGTGTTGCATATGCAAGTAGCCCCATTCGAGGCTGCTATCTAGAGAACTTCCCGACATTCAAAGGTGTGTTGGTCACATTGGGAGCGAAATTTTCATTGTTTCAAAATCTATACTTGGCCAGTGCCTTCTAGAAGAGTTCACATGTGTCAAGCTTCGAATCCAAGTGTCCATTTGACATCTACATGACTGGAAACATGTCTTGCCTATTTTTGGAATGTTATTGATTACAAAACAACCTACAGTTCATCTATAAATTGAACACAGATCTAAGTGTTTGAGGAGGAAGAATTTGAGTACAGAAATGCTGGAGAATTTTCAATAGAGAGTTTGATTTGTGGAGTTGCTGCTAGAGAGATTTATGCTGTGATGAGACTTGGGAACTCTGCTGGAAGGTCACTTCAAATCAGTCACTAGGTTGTAACCTCTCCTTCTATCGTCAATAAAGAGTACTTCTTGTTTTTCCCTACATGCATCTATGTTTACTTTGATTTTCCATATTGCAAGATCTTGGTTGATGAATGTAGTTTATGCTTAGCTGATTTTCTAACTAGATTGAATAGATATCTATATCATTGCATCTTCTATTGTTTCAATGTTATTTCTTGCAGGAAGCATTCAGCCAACAAAACCGCTAGAATTTTAAGCTGTAGTGGAAGTGACAGAAAGGAGCCATTTGGAAGCGACTGAAACAAGTAAGCATCCAATCCTCTCTGTGTATCTATTCTGAGTTAGGAGAAATGGTAGTATAGTCTTTCACCTATTTTTCTAGGCTAACACTTGCCTAGGGAAGCATAATTTATCCGTAGATTAAAATTCTGAACCAACAAACTAGCGACTCCACTGGGGAGAACTTCTCTTGTTTATAGGTGTTTTAGTCTCTGATTTTCTTTCTAAATCCACCCAGTAGAAGTTTCACATAAAGATTATACTTTTTCAGAGCTTAATTTGCAAAGTTAGTGAGCCAAACAATAGCTTTTTCTTTGTTTACTATACCCAACACACCCTTAGTCAGGGAACAGTGCTTTGTAGAGCACTGTCTCCCCTTGGAGAATGTGTTGACTCCTGAAAGGGACCAAATTCCCTTGAATCTGACTTTGTACTTTGCTTCAGCTTTTTTTGCTGATTTGTTCTGAAAATTTTGATTCTCAATTGACCACTAACTCTATATATTTCTTCTCCTTTGACTAAAAATTTGTTCAATGTTGTTTTAAAAAAAATTTCATTATCATTGACAATTTGATTTCAAAGTACTTTTTATGGTCACATTAAGAATCATTTTCTTTCGAAATAGGAAATTGTCGTAAAATCTTCATTTCCTTGATAGGAGAAATTGTTGATGAAATCCTCATTTTTTCTTCAAAAGAGAAATTGTTGTTTGTATTCTTCATTTCTCGAAAGTAAAAATCATGTCGATTATTGATCTAGTGCACCTAGTTTCTTTTCTGCATTCATAACATTAAGGAAACTGAAAAGAAAAACTTGCATTTGCATGTAGGATTGTGTGTTTTTTGCAAAAGGAACTTTAGGAAATCTGCATTTAGTTTGTGATTCATTGATTTTGGTTTTTTTCATTGATTTATTTTCTCACAAATTATTTGTTGTCTTTCCCAAAAACTAGCATTCTCTTACCTTAGTAGCTAGGTTCTTCATTGAAAAAGATGAAAGTGAAAGTTTGTTTATCATTCTTAGCTGCATTTTAGGAATCTTTATATACATCATTGTGGTGAACCTGAAAGGAAAATTGTTAAGCAATATCAACATAAAATAAATCTCAATTTACTTAACAATGCATTGGAACATTAACGATAACATTTATAAGGTCTAGGCTAGAGACGTGTTCCGGCGTCGTAAAACATAGCAGCTGTCATTAACTTGTCTAGGATACATTCCAAGTGTGATACCTCACTCCACATACATAATTATATCGTATCTCGTCCACGTACTCTTGGGTATATCGGGCGGTGCTACAGTACGATAATTATAAAGGGGTGCTCTCACTGTGCAGTTTCACATTAGACAGCACTAATACAGACTTGGTCCTCCACGTACCTTCGGGTATATTTGGGAGGAAAAATTTTAGGTGCTATCGATCCATAGTAAACCGAGTCGGCTGTCCTGAAATTGTGATACACCAAACACAACATTTGGGGAGATTACCTACCTATACTTCTTGGTTCGCCAAGAGGTATTTTGTAGTTCACAGTTTCTTGGTAAACCCCTTTGCCTAGCAATACCCTCTTTTTTTTATTATCTATTTTTGGATAAAATAAATCAGTAATCATGAAAGAACACAATCCTACCCCCTGTCATTCATGTATATTAGCTTTAAAACCACCTTTACCACCAGAATTTACTTCTGGTAGGCAAAGGCGATCACGATCTGCCGAATCAAGTACAATTTGTACCTTTGGCGAAACATCATCATTTAAACCAGAGTTAGCTCAAATTGTTTCCACACATCCTGGTTCGTCTATTGTTATTGAAACAGAGTCTTCACATCTACCCATGGTCATGATCCATTCAATCGCTGAGACCATACCTCCTGGACCCGATGTTGTTCAATCACAAGTTGATCCAGATCTTGTCTCTTCTTTGCTAGAAAATCTGAATCCTAAACAACCGGAATTTGTTCATACCTTGGTCACTCCAAAAATATCTGTAGCCATTGAAAATCCTATATCACACAGTCAACCATCTGAAATATATTTTGGGCCTGACGGTGAAGTTCTTCCTCCTGGTTTAATCGCAATTGAAGAAATCCCACAACCTGATACACCTTTAAGTCAAACCCATTTTGGGGGAGACCTTTACCTATACCAGTCATTTCCTCAATCGTTTCCATATAATTTTGTTGATCCCATTTCCATTCAATCTCTCATTGATTTCAGAGAGTATACATTTGGTCATAAAACTATGTCTGAACTAGCATCTTCAGTTGGGTCTGTTGTTCCAATTATCAGCTCCTGCCCTCACTACTCCATCAATGTTCACAACCTCACCAGAGCCATATTTGCACGGTGGCCCTTCGGTCCCAATAGGCTACAAATCATTGTCTGGCACACTCTCTATTCAATCTTCAAGACCATGGTCATTACTAATGTCATCATCTAGTGTTTTAACTGGTAGTCCTATAGTTAGTACTAGACAACTTGAATCATTACATCCATCATTAGGGCAATATCAATTCGGTCCTTATGGGTGAATTCCTTTAAGTACCATATCAACTGGACTCCCAACATTTGGAGAAAAATATTTTCCATCTTATTATCCTCCCTATGCTAGGGGGAAACATATGGTCACCCAATATGACAGTACTCAGTCACATTTTGGTCAAACTAATGTTTACATGAATGTTTTTCAATGGCAGCCCACTCTGCCTATCCAACCACAAACAATTGTCCAATCGTATCAACCAATTAAACCTATTACACCCACTTCATTACCACTTGCTAATACATCTATACCCCTCTTACAGAATCAAAATATTGTACATCAACCTTATCAGGCGAGTTCTTCAACTCAATATCAAAATTCTTTGGTTAATTTACAACAACCTGTATCAGGGATCATTTATTCACAAGCTGGTGTACCATTTTATGGGATGTCACAAACACAATCTGGTTATACATATCAACCAAATCCAACTTATACTAATTTGGGTTATAACATTGGTGGACAGACTCCTTGGCAGCCACAGGCGCAAATTCCTCAAACTTCATATCAACAAGTACCATATCCAGGTTTTGGTCAACAGAACTCTCAAGCGTTTGCTATGCAAAACAACCCCTATCTGGGTTACCAACAATAAATCCCATATGTCGGTGCTCAAAGACCTGTTACCCAAGAAAGTCCATCTTATCCTGGCTATGCTCATCCTGACCTTAATAAACAATTTCCTTTTGTTGCAACCTTGGAATTACCAGATTTAAACCGATTAACCAATGATCCTATCAATTATGCTCCTTGGTGGCCGGCGATACCACATAAATTACCCTTCGACATTCCTAAATTCAATGGAAACCCTGGAGAAGATCCATAAACTCATGTTATGACTTATCATTTATGGTGTTCATCAAATTCCCTAAATGATGATTCTGTTCGATTATGTATTTTCCAGCGTACACTCACATGTCCGGCATCTAAATGGTACATTGAATTACCTAGAGCTTCTTTCGACAATTTCATTTACTTGGATACTGTCTTTTTGATCCATTTCTAGTTACAGATTAGATACAAAACTGGAACAAAACCCTTGACCAAGTTCAAACAGAGTAATGCTACTCACATTTCAGACCATATTCATGAGTGGCGTCATCGTTGACGAATGGTTAAGACATTTGTTCGTGATCAGCTCCTTGCTGAATGGTTCATAAAATCACTGTTACCATCTATAAAAGAGGATGTGCCTAAAGGTGGCATCGTCATAGAAGAGAAAGTTATCGCTCATGCCTAATATTTATACTTGATTTATACTCAGTCTGGCACGCTCTATGAGAAAATCCCAAATGCACAGCGATGTAATTTCAATGTTCCTCAAATAAAGGACTCTTATGCCAGAGATGGCTTGATAGGCACTGTAAACACACACAACATTATTTCATCTGATCCTGCTCCTACTTCCGAAATTAATGTTGTGTCCTTTGACAAAGGCAGAAGTGATAAGCAACCAGGAAGTAATAAAAAGGGAAAATCAAAGAAAAGGAAAACTTCTAACTCACAGGAACGATCATCTGATCAACCGTCAGGACCACAGAAACCTTGTTATCCATGCATAATCTGTAACGAGTAACATTTTTTTAGGGATTTTCCTCACTGTTTTGAAGTCTCAAAAATCATCAAGACTTCTCATGCATCAGTTGTGTTGACAGACCCATTTCCAAATCCGGACACAAATTTGGTTGCTACAGATCCAACTCCTAGTGCCCAAGTGTTAATGTTATCCACTACAAAACCTTCACAAGATATTTTGGTGCCGATGCGGAATAAAGACTATGGTATTCTAGCCACTGATCAACCTACTACCTCGATAACGAATCCATCTAATGAATCAGTACCACCTCCTGTTATTCCTGAATTGATGATTAAGACACCAAAGGGAGTAATCCATAAATCGACATATAATCCTCGAGCAAGAGCTGCACAAAATTATAATATAGTTGAAGATTTGGCTCAATCCCCTTCATCTATGTCTACTCTTGAGGTATTACAAAATTTTCCCTCCCAAAAGTAGGCTTTATTGTAAGCTATTGGTGGAATTGATCCGACTGATTCTAATCTTGTCGTCTTTAATCATATGGGCTATGTGCCGTAGCTACTAGCAGAATTCACATTCTCCATCCAAGTAAATGTTCTCAATAACCTTGTTCATTGCACTATTATTGATGAGGGAGCATCTAAATGTATTATGTCTCTAAACTGTTGGAAGTCACTTGGCTCGCCACGATTATAACAATCATCAACGAAATTGAAGGCTTTTGATGGAAGAATATATAAACCTTGTGGTATTATCAATAACCTACAAGTTGAATTAGGGGGCAAAAAAGTAATTATTTATGTTGAGGTTGTTGACAGACCCCTTGACTATAATATTTTACTAGGAAGACCATGGGTATATGTGATGATTGCCATTGTTTCTACATATTTTAGAATGGTTTCCTTCCCTCATAAAGGTACAATTACAGTCATTAATCAATTATCCTTTTTTGCCTCCACTTTGCAGGTAACTGAAAGCATTTTGTATATTCACTTACCCCAACTAGAAATCCAGAACATTGGTGTAGGAATCTTAAAGGATTCCACTCTTATGGGAACCTTTGCATTACTGTCGCCCGCAACATCAGCAAAAATTGTGAGCATAGAGACTTTCTACATGATCTCTTCCACTCTATCTGGCTTAAGGGAGAGTACAGGTGATTCTGATATTTCTACATTGGATGATGTTTTACCGCTCAGTCCCATTGAGCTACAATAGCAATCAATCTAATTAGCTTCGGTGGCAAATCAGAAATCAGCGTCGCTGAGTGTCTGGGTTGATCGTTCATTAGATTTTGGTACTCCATATGATCCATTTTCCTCAAAAATTTTGATAGATGAAAATATTTTGGAAGCTATTATGGTGGAAGGAAAACCATGGGAAGATTATCATCATCATTCCCATCTTCCAGATTATGAAGAAAATAATCTCAGTGAACTATATCACCCATCCATTCAAACTTTCTTTTCAAATTCTTTTCTGATTAATGCCATTGAATCTGAGAAAAATTTATCAAATATTGAAGAAACGATTTCTATCGATATTTCGACTAAACCTGGCATTGTAGAAAATATTCATGTGGGTGTATCTTGTTCTCCATCAGAACTTGATTCATATCACTCTCTTTTTCGTGAATTTCATGATGTATTCGCTTGGTCTTATGAGGAAATGCCAGGCATAGATACTAGTATAGTTGAACACACTATTAATATGTATCCTGATGTCAAACCAATGCGTCAACGGCTTCAACCTGTTCATCCAAAGAAAGTCGATGCCATCAAAGCAAAAGTTGAAAAAATTTTGCGTGCTGGTTTCATTTACCCTGTTCTTCTAACAGAGTGGGTTTCCAATATCATTCCTGTTATGAAAAACAAGGAACCATTAGAGTGTGCATCGATTTTCAGGATTTTAATCATGCTTGTCCAAAAGACAACTATCCTACTCCCTTTATCGACCAGATTATTGACGATTGTGCTATATTTGAAATATTTTCTTTCATGGATGGATTTTCCGGCTACAATCAAATCAATATCCACACAGATGACCAACATAAGACATCATTCATTTGTCCCTGGGGCAGATTCGCATATTGGAAACTCTCGTTTGGTTTAAAAAACGCTGGGGAAACTTTTCAGAGAGCAATGGATTATGCTTTCAACGACATCAAGAACATTGTTCAACCATATCTAGATGATTTACCATCACATTCACGAAATAGGACTGATCACCTGATGCATTTGAGAGCCATTTTTTTACGTTGCCGACACTACAAGATATGCCTCAATCCACATAAATGTGTTTTTTGTGTTGGTTTTGGTCGATTTCTCATATTCATAGTCTCAAAAGAAGGAATTCGAATATACCCATTGAAGGTACATGCCATTCTTGATTTTCCTACACCATCAAACCTACTTCAGATACAGAAACTTCAAGGAAAGGCTAACTTCCTGAGAAGTTTCATTCCAAGCTACGCTGAAATGGCTAAAGGATTTACTTGATTATTGAAAAAAGGGGCTCCCTTCCATTGGGACCAAGTTGTGCAAGCTTCTTTTGATGCTGTCAAGGAACATCTTGTCTAAGTGTCATTAATGTATCCTCCAAATTATCAAAATGATTATTTCCTATATATCGTCGCGGCTGAAATGACCATCGCTATGATTTTGGTCCAAGTAGAAGAAGGAATTGAACATCCGATCTATTATTTGAGTTTTAATCTCAATGATACGGAAGTTAAGCACTCGTACATGGAAAATATTGCCTTGGAAGCTGTTTAAGTTGTCCAAATATTTTGCCATTATATCCTGCTTCGAAAACAACAATAGTTTTGGATTGCAACCCCATGACTTACATCTTATCACGCCAATTGTTGGGGAGAAAATATTCAAAATAGATTGTCATTTTGCAGGAATTTGATTTGGAATTCATCAAATCCAAGTCAAAGAAGTCTTTAGTTTTAGCTGAGTTTCTCTGTGACCTTCCCTGTGATAGTACTGCAACTACGTGATAACCATCTATTCCATACGAGTCTCTATTTCTGATCGGACATGTGATCCCTAGTATGGAGATTTCATCATTTATCTCCAAACCCAAAATTTTTGACCTAATACCTCTCGCTCTAATCAGTGACGTATTCAATACCAAGCCAAATATTATCTAATCATCAGCGATACACTTTATAATTGTGGTGTCGATACCATTTTAAGGAGGTTCCTCACTCATGAGGAGGCCAAAAAAGTGTTAAATGATTGCCATGCTGGGGCTTGTGGTTGACATGTATCTGGTTATGCTATTGTGCAGAAGATACTCCGTGTCGGTTACTTTTGGCCTACTATTTTTCAAGATTGTATCCTTGCAGTCATAAGTTGTCATGCATGCCAGATTTATCACTGTAAAATCTGCAAACCGCCAACGCCAATGCATCTTGTTGTCTCTGCTAGACCATTTACGAAATGGGGTATCGATTTCATGACCTGTAGCCCTCCTTCATCCGGGGGGCATGGTTATATTATTGTCGTAGTTGACTATTTTACCAAATGGGCCAAAGCGATGCCTACATTCAATAACACAGGACAAACAGCTGCATTGTTTTTCTTCAATCACGTCATTGCACAGTTTGGGGTCCCACAAGATATAGTTACAGATCATGCGAAGCATTTTCGCAACCATATGATGTCTGAATTGACAGCCAAGTTAGGATTGTCGCATGATAATTCTAATCCTTATTATCCACAATCAAATGGACAAGTTAAGGATATTAAAAAAATTCTTAAATGAATGCTTCAACGAATGATAAGAGTCTATAAAACGAAATGGCACTTGATTTTGTACTCCACCTTGTGGGCATATCGAACCTAGGTGAGAAACATGATCGGATTCAATCCTTTTCAATTGGTGTATGGTCTAGAAGCTATATTACCAATCCAATGTGAAATATCATCGTTAAAACTCACAATAGACTTGTTACCTAACACCTAAGAAGAAGAAGAGTGTCTCATTAACCTCATCCATCTAGATGAAATGCATCGTGAAACCCAATTGGCCAAAGAAGCGAATAAGAGACGTATAAAGGCGCAATACGATAAAAATTTCCAGCCTCGCATCTTCTCAGAGGGCGACTTTGTCCTTATTTACGACAAAGAATCTGATGTAATAGGTACAGGGAAATTCGAGCCATTATGGCATGGCCCCTATATTGTCAAAAGAGTTCTTGCTAAGGGTGCCTACGAGTTAGTTTATTACGATGGAATTCCATAGGCACAACCTAGAAATGGGCTGTATTTGAAACGTTACTATGCTTAATCATGAGCGTAGTAATTTTTTGTATTATATTGTTTATATGTTGTTGATTTGCATTCACTATCTTACTTTTTTTTAGAGTTTTATTAACGTTAGTAATTCGCTTTAAATTCCATCGCAGATGACTGAATCTTCAGAACCATTTGTTGGATATGCTGATGGTGCTAGTCGTAGTACGCAGAGTCTATCCTCTGCAGCGTGGGCCATTTTCACTCCAAGCGGCAAGTTAGTGATTTTTCAAGGGATTTGTATCGGTAGATCGATGAATAATATCAGTGATTATAGCGCATTGATCAAACTTCTATTTGATGCCATTTAATTTGGTATTAACCACATAATCATAGGATTAGACTCACAACTTGTGGTACTACAACTTACTAGTATTTATTCTGTTAGAAATCCAACACTTCTTAGATTGTTCCTAAGATTTCGAATTTTGGAGAGACATTTTGATTTCATTCAATATAAACACATTTCCAGAAATCTGAACACTTTAACTGATTCATTAGCTAATCAATTTTTAGATATAAATTTGCGACATCATTGAATAGGATTGCGCATTAAACATTGGAAAAACTCTAAAAATATATAGATAGATAGTTATAGGTTTTTTACAAAATCTGTGCCCAAGACACATTAGTCATCTCACCTCAAAATTTATGCAAAAATTCATAAGTAAACTAGTGGTGCTCATGATAGCATTCTATAGATCTAGAAATCCTATGGAGCAACCGCATCCAATAGTTAGGAACCCCAATTGTGTGTCGCATGGGAAGCTCTTCGATCCAGAAATCCGGAATCCCAAAGGTCAACCCCTCTATGTGCTGCTGGAGCTCAGCAAGAGTCTCAGCCATATCAAGATCCTGAAGGACTTCTCTCCTGACAACCCTCTCTGCTGGCGCATCTGCTTCGTGCTCTGGTTCCTCTACTGATTGAACGCGATCAATATCTGCATTACATTAAACATCTAGTTTAGTCTTGGAAAGAAATCAAAACACAAAAACATTTGTATAAACCTTATAAAAATAAAAAAACATGGTAAAATCATTCTTACCTATTGCACCCCACTGAGCACCTTCTGGTAAAACTAGATTTGGATCTCCTTGGAAGGCGATGCCTACATATGCATACTCATCGATGACGATGATATGTCACTGGAACTAGGTGAAGAATGTAGTCAAGAACACAACGATCGATTGGCCTAAATTCTGACCCATGAGTTCTACTCATCTCTACATTCGAGGATATCTAGGACTGGATATACCCAATGTTACATGTTGTGGCTTCATTAGTGGAATCCATTCCAAAGCAAAAGAGATAAGGATGGAACCATAATTAAAAATTTTCTTCCTTCCCCCCTTTTCTTTATTCAGTTGTTCCTTTATTTGAGATAGAACAGCTTCAAACCAGTTGAATATTGTTGGCTCTAAGAACTCTAGCGCATACTGCATATACGATCTGTTCACTACATGGAGTGTAACGGTGCCAGCTATTTTAGCGATCGTGAAAAGGATGGTTCTCAAAGGAAAATCCTTGACATCACGGATGTTTATTTTTCCATATTTTCTAGGTTTTGACCCCATATATAAATAATGCATAACATAATCCCTCACTGTTTCTCCTCCAACGGTAGATCTTATGAGTGAAATTGGCAAACCTCTCCTCGACAAACCTGTGAGAAAATACACATCCTCAACTATTATGGACAAAAATTTATTTTTTATGTGAAATGCCTCTATCATTGGATCCCATGCTCGAACAAGGAACTCTAAGATTTTTATTTGTTGCCTCATTCCCGACAATTTGAAGTACTTAAGTAGCCCGCAATCTCTTAAGGCTCTTACAATACCTGGATCATTCAAGGAAATAATATATTTTTATTCATGTTCTCTTTCTCTCCATGTAATCGTCATTATAAACCAATGGAATCCTGAAAATCAAGCATAAGATCCATTAGATACCATTCATTGCAAAAAACTAGGCAAATTTTGGACACAGAATGAAAACCAAAAACTTCAACTGCACCCAACACACTCCCTAGGCTAAGACATTGTGTTGCACATGTAGGTAGAATTCACTGTACCTACTATACAACGTAGGTTTCGATGTTCAAGGGTGCGTTGCCCTAAATTTAAGCATAATTTACCGTAGGGGCCTCAAAACCCTAAAAAAATGCAAGGAATGGTAATGAAATGAATACTAAAAGAAAGAGGAGGTTCATGCTACTAACCTAGATCAAATGGTGAAGAAATCCGTCCACATAAATGACCGCAATCGACAACTGAAATTCAGGGGAAAAATCAGGTTCATAGCTCCAAAATACAAATGGTAACTATGGAATGGTAAATATGAATAGTGAAACTGGTTTATATAGTCATTTAATTACTTGCAAGATAAATTTATTGCTATGACTATGGTTTTTTTATGTTTTTTATAATGAAACAGGTATTTTTAATCCATTAGATGTTTTTCTAAACAGAAAATATAACTGAAGAATAGGTTAGTCATGCAGATTTATTTCAAAGAAATACTTGACCAAAAAGCATGCTTTTTGTCCTTATTTTTCGAGCTTTGTTAAAAATGAAAAAGGATTTGAAGCACACTTTTATCTCTTTTTTGAGCTTCGATAACAGCAAAAAAGGAACCCCTAGAGTCTTCTTTTAGCTCTTTTTAGACTCTGATAATGTGAAAATATTGCCGAGCACTTGTCATTTCGAGCTCGTTAAAGTAAATGAATTGATATCTACTCAGTATAAGTTTAACCCTTTTCCGGACTGAGATGGATTATTTACGAAAAAGGAATACCTTGGTTAAACATGACCAAAGAGGTTCTTTCAGATATTATTTTAAACGTTTTCGGATCTAAGAGACAAATTTACGAAAAATTACTTTAGGAGTCCTCTTTCATCCTCTTTTTCAAACTCTCTAAACATGAAAAAGGATCGGGTTATCACTTTCGTTAAGCTCGTTAAAACATAAAATAGCGACGGGCTTGTCAATCATGGCAAGAATCGAGTTTCATTCATCACTAGACTCGTTAAAGTATTAAAAATCAATACTTTATTCACCCAAAGGGTTGAATTATAGTTCAAGAAAATGTTATCCTCCTCAATCTTGTTAAAAAATAAAGAGGTAATGGTCGAAAAATGACCGGGGAAATTTGGTAAAAGAAAGTAAAGTTTCCTTTTGGTAGCATGTCACTCTTGAAAATGACACTTCTTTTACTCCATGTCCGTGACTGTTTGGGTTGGGTAATCATCTTGATGGTTCATTCACACCTATGGTTCATCATACCTTCACTTCGGTTTTGTGTCAATGTTGCCAACTCATCACAGTGTTGCCGATATGTTCAAGAGAAGTCATCCAGTGATTAAGAACTCATCCATCTGCAATACTCATAAACCTTCATTTTCATGACCATCATCCTTGAAAATTTCTATATCAAGTCATACCCTTGTCTCCGAAATTAATAACTCCTATTTTGCAATAAGGTGACTTCCTATCGACAACAAATCAATATCCAGGAAGTTCACTTAGAAACATCAGATTCCACTACCATGAGGCTTGTTACAGCATCGACAATATCCTCGCTTCTGTACTTTTGACCGAAAGATTTTTTTTGGCGTTCAACATCAAATCATCTATTCACGCCTTATGAAATGTACAGCAGTACCTTGAGGGACATTGACATTAATGGTGGTTCTCTCCCATTTTTTAACAGCTCACATCATTGGATGGTAATCAAATGATGTCTTTCCATGTTCGATGACAAATAATATATTCGCATGGCTAGACTTGTACCTGAATGTTCGAGTGAATGAGATAAGAAGACCCCAGATCTAGTTTCATCCATCTGGGCTACGATTTTAGGATGGTTTTACACATCATCTGTACGGTGACCTTACATACAGGTTGTCATCCAAACATGGGCCTATATCTGTAGGCATGTCTGCATCTGGGCAACATTCCAATGTAGACAACTTTCTGAATTATGTACATGTTATTAGATTGTTTTATGTGCTGACTATGGGAATGCCTACCCTCATCAATTATGATCGATAGAGGAAATATCATGATGTAATGTATTGTAATATTGATTCAAGTGACCATTTCGCTTTGTTTCCAGGCTCATCATAGTGTAAAGCATCTCAATCAAATGTTCTTATTATTTCGATATCATGCTTTAGGGGGGAATTTTTATAGGTCAATTTGGGCACCATTCCCAATGAATTGGTTAACTGGACATCATCTCTAGGACTGATGATCAAGGGTCTATCATTCCCTATCATCTCAGTTTCTATATGCCGTAAGACAGGAAACAACATGAATCAAATAAGACTTTCATCAAGCAAGGGTTTTCCATGGTTTGAAGTTTATTATTAAACATATGAGAGCTCACCAACATAGGCTCTAAGTGGCCTAAGTGCGCTGCATATGCAAGTATCCCTATTCAAGGCTTCTATGCAGAGCACTTCCCGACATTCAAAGGTGCGTTGGTGACATTGGGAGAAAAATTCTCATTGTTCTGGAATCTCCACTTGGCCAGTGCCTTCTAGAAGAGTTCACATGTGTCAAGCTTCGAATCCAAGTTTCCATTTGACATCTACATGACTGGAAACATTTCTTGCCTATTTTTGGAATGTTATTGATTACAAAACAACCTACAATTCATCTATAAATTGAACACAGATCTAAGTGTTTGAGGAGGAAGAATTTGAGTACAGAAATGCTGGATAATTTTCAATAGAGAGTTTGATTTGTGGAGTTTCTACTAGAGAGATTTATGTTGTGATGAGACTTGGGAACTCTATTGGAAGGTCACTTCAAATCAGTCACTAGGTTGTAACCTCTCCTTTTATCTTCAATAAAGAGTATAGTCTTTCACCTGTTGTTCTAGGCTAACACCTGCCTACGGAAGTGTAATTTATTCGTAGATTACAATTCTGGCCCAACACATTGGTGAAGAAATTATGTTGCACACTGGTGAGAAATTTATAATGCACATTGGTGAGGAAATTATGACGGTCACTTGTATCAGTTAACTAAGTCATGATGACTGAGTTAGCTTAGAAAATTTGAGTTGAGGGTCTAATATGAGGCATGTAGAGTGATCCTAATTTCCTAGGGGTCTATTTGGAGATGATGAATCAGTGGGGTGCAAGTGTGAATCAATTAACTCAATTAATGAGTTAAAATTAGTTTAACTAATTCTAATCGAGTGATGATCTAGTGAGAGGTCCAGTAAATTAAATTATATTTAATTAAAAAGTAGTGATCAATTAGATAACTGATAATTCGCTATTAATAGTTGCATGCATGTCAATTCTGAGGAAGAAACAATTGAGATAGAGGTTAAAGGGGACATAACTATCAGTTGTATTTATAGAAAATTTCCCCAACGCAATTATAAAGTCATCAGGATTCCATGATGGATTATGTAATCAAGGAATTGAATTATTCCTATTTAATAGGGGCCTAATTCACAAGGTAATTGTGTGAGCAAGGTATTTTGAAGGAAGGCTCATAATTGGCTATGTGTTTGTCCTATTTTTCCTACATCAGTCTGAGATAATTGGTAGAGTGTGGGAGATTGTTATGAGAAAGAAAGAATTGTATCCTTTCATGATTACTTAAATTTATAAAATATATAGATAGCGTTGTTTTTATTATTTGCTTTCCCCAAGAACAACTTGTGTTGTGCAATTGATTTACTTCCTTCTCTTACTTTCATGTGATTAAGAGATCGTGATTTGTATTCCGCAAATATTGTAGAAGGATTTAGTATCTTGTTTTAGTACATCAAAAGATCAGATTGAATTCATTGATAGAATTTCTACATGGTATAAGAGCATCACAAAAAAAAATAGAAGAGAAGAAATTGAGTTTGTGTTGAATAGTATTCAAATTTTCATATTTATTCTTTGGTACCTAGCAGCTATTCAGGATGTCTTTCACTAACTTGAGACTCGAATATGCACTGGAGGGAAATTCAAACTATATTAAATGGAAGGAAAATATGGAGGTAGTATTGGAAGACAACGAACTAAAGGGATTCATTGGTGATGATATTCCTGAGCCCGTTCCAACAGATATTGTGTAGCATGAAGCATGGAAGAAGAATGTTGCAAAGGAGAGGAGGATCTTATTAGAGGGAGTTTGAGATCATATTGTCTCAAGTCTCCATGGAAAGGAAACTCCATATGCTATGTGGAAGGTCTTGATAGATTTGTTTCAAAGTAGAAGTGACCATAGGAAATTGGCACTGAAGCACAAGCTAAGGAAAATCAAAATGGAGAATGGCGAAACAATATAGAAATACTTGACCAAGTTCACTCAATGTCTAAATGAGCTTGGAAGTGTTGGGATTACTATGCCTAATTATGACTTGGCGAGCCTAGCACTTATAGGCCTTCCCAAGAGCTGGCACAGTTACCTGGACTCTGTGAATAGGAGGGAGTAGTTACCAAAGTGGGAGAATCTATGGTCAAATTTTGTACAAGAAGAGTTTTGGTGGATGACCAGGGATGGATCCTCACCCAAGACTGATTATGAGGAAAGTTTTTCCTTAGGTGGAAAGGCAAAGAAATGGAAAGGAAATAAGTCCCAATCCAAATCCGAGACCGGAAAAGAAGGCAATAAATGAGACATTTCAAAGGTGAAATGTTTCAACTGTAATGATCATGGACACTATGCCAAAAATCATCCACAAAATAAGAACAATAAGAAGGCTATGGCAGCTGTAGTGGGTTAAGATTTGGCCTCACATTATGAGTTGGACTTCTCTCTCATTACATGCACATTTTCAATGGTGATGGGATCTTATTTTCACATGATTGGCAACAAATAATTCTTTAGTAGCTTGGAGGAGAAATATCCTCAGATGCATATCGATATGGGTGATGATGGGAGGTATAGCACTACCGGTATTGGTACATTTACTTTCCAGAGACAGTCAGGTAAACCCCTCATACTAAAATATGTCATGCATGTACTAGGTTGGAAGAGGAATTTGTTTTATGTTCCAATGTCGGAGGATCATGGATATGATTTGGTTTTCATTAAAGGAAAGGTGTTCCTTCATCAAAAAGCCACAGGTCAGGTAAAGAAGATTAGATTTTCTGTGAATAAACTCTACAAAATTTATGTAGATGGATGCGAAAAGTTGAGCAGTAAAGAAAAGGAGGTGGTGAGACAGAATACCAGTGAGTTATGGGGCAGGAGGTTGTCTCATCTACAACACAGTGCTTTGAGGATCATGCATCATATTTCTATAGGGATTCCAAAGGGTACACTTGTGTAGAGAGACACATGAAAATTTTGTACTATGGGTAAGTGTACAAAGGTTACCTTTATAAAATTGGAAAGTCAAGCAGAATTAATTATTGAGAGAGTTCACTCAAACATGTGTGGGTCGTTCTCAACAATTTCCACAACAAATCACATGCATTATGTGATTTTTGTTGATGATTTTTCTAGAAAGTGGTGGATTTTATTCATGCAGAAGAAATACCAAATGTTCTCCAAGTTTTGTGAGTTCAAAGAATTTGTAGAGAAATATATAAGGAAGAAGGTGAAGGCTTTGAGGAGCGACAATGGTGGTGATTATATCTCTAATGAATTCAATAACTTATGTGCCACAAAAGGAATTAGGATATAATTGATTGCACCTCATAACCCATAATAGTATGGGTCTACAGAAAGAAAGAACAGAACAATTGTGGGAACAGCATGAGCAATGTAACATGATCAGGGCCTACTATCACATCTGAGGGTGGAGGCATGAAACACTTTGGTATTTGTGTAGAACTGTAGTCCTCATCAGATACTTGGCATGAGTACACCAGAGGAGGACTTTTAAAGTAAGAAACTAGATGTTTCATATTTCAATTTTTTGGCTCATATGTTTATTTCCATGTGACCAAAGATGCTAGGAAGAAGCTAGAACCAACAAAGGTTGGGATATTTTTGGGGTACATAGATACTCCCCACAACTATCGGGTGTATTTTCCAGCACATAGGATGACAATTGTCAAAAGAGATGTGAAATTTGGTGAGGAGAAGGACATGTGACTTTCCCTTGAGACGGAGCTTGACTTTCATGCAACGGAGGAAATATTAGTTCCAAAGGATTAACTTCAGGGTGTGGATCAGATAGAAGTAGAGGAACAGAGAATGGTAGAAACCATTCATGCAGATCCATCCACCTGAAGTGGTAGGAAGTGCACTAGAGAGTTTGACAGATTGATTCTAGATGCGATAGAGAATGCAGGTCCACCTACATCACAGTGCAGGAAGAGAAGGTTCCCAGACAGTTATACTCGATACGTGGCTCTTATGATTGAATGTATTGCGAAATAATCATCCTCTTTTGAGGAATTAGTACAACAATAGTTATGGGTTGATGCCATGGTTTAGAATTATGACTCCATTATCAGAATCAATGCATGGGAAGTGGTCCCAAGACCAATGGGGAAGTCAGTGATTGGATTTAGGTGGATCTATAAGGTGAAGCAAGCAGTTGATGGGAGTGTGGAGAAACAAAACACTATATTTGGTGCCAGAGGGTTATCATAGGTAGAGGGGATTGATTGTGAGGATAATTTTGCACTAGTTGCAAGGTACTCATTGATTAGATCCATCCTTTCACTCTCACAGCAGATAGGATGGTAGATACATCATATGGATGTAAGGATAGCTTTTCTCAATGTATTGATTGAGAAAGAAGTGTACATTGAGTAGGTATAAGGTTTTGATACCCTAGAAAGGGATTTGCATGTGTGCATACTCAAAAGAGCATTGCATGGGCTGAGGTGAGCACCTCATGCTTAGTACACCAGGATCAACAACTATTTCACTGGATTTGGATTCACATAGAGTGAATGATATGTGAACTTATATAATATTATGGTTGATGTTAATATTTTGATAATTGTGCTTTATGCAGATGATCTAATACTGACAGGTGATGAGCAGCTAATAATTTCTTGCAAAGATGATCTTGCAAGAGAATTTGAAATGAAGGACATGGGGCTCTTGCATTATTTCATTTCTTTGGAAACATAGAAAAGATATGGGGAGTTATTTTTATCTCATGGAAAGTATGCCAAAGATATTCTAAGGAAGTTCGACATAGAGGGCAACAAACTCATGGAGACTCCTCTTGTAGGAACTAGAGGAGGGAGGATGCTACTTCAGGTGAGGTAGTGGATGCTACTGTTTACAGGCAGTTTTTAGGTTCACTTATGTATTTTTTGAACACATGATCATACATATACTATGCCGTTAACTTGCTAAGTCAAGCTATGGTTAAGCCAACCAAGCTCTTTTGGAAGGCAGGGAAGCATGCATTGAGATATTTCCTAAGGACTATAGGGTGTGGATTATGGTATAGACGGACCAAGGAAGTGAAGCTTCAAAGCGTCACCAATGCAAATTGGGAGGGAAGTCCATCAGATAGGAAGAGCACATCAGGGGGCATCTTCAACATAGGATCAATAAAAATTTCTTAGTACAATAAGAAACAAAGATCAGTTGAACTCAGTTCAATAGAGGCAGAGTATATTGTAGCTAGTCAGGCTGCATGCAAGGCCATGTAGATGAGGAAGATACTTGTTGGTTTTTTCGGTTATAATATGCATTCGATGGTCATACATTGTGATAACCAAAAGTTGTATCAAACTCTCGGTTAATATGGTATTCCATGATAGGTCCAAGCATATTGATATCCAGTATCATTAGGGGAATTTTGAGGTCTAAAGTGGGCTTCATAAGAAAAATGTACAACCAAAATAAACTTTATAAGAACCAATAGGATTCAGGATGATGATTTCAGCCATGGAGGATGATTCACCATTTTTTAGGTAAAAGGGTTAAAAGATTAAAAAATAATAAAATAATAAAACTACTTTTTCAACTCATATTTTCATCTTATCTCCCAAATTTTTTACTCAAATTTCGATTGGTAGTACTCGTTGGATGAAAAATTTAATTCCTCATCCAAGGAATACCCATGTTACATACTTTTGATGGACCATGCTACATGAAAAATGAGAAATACATTAAAAAACATGATTGCAATCACTTTTTCCATGTATTTCTATTTTTTTGTGTATCAGGTTCCACCAAAAGTATGTAACATGGGTACTCCTTGGATGAGGAATTAAATTTTGCATCCAATGAGTACTCCTACTTGAAATTTGACTAGAAACTTTAGGAGATAATTTGAAAATACGAGTTCAAAAAGTAGTTTTTTATTTTTTCCCTCTAAAATTTGATGATGTAATCAAATATTATTTTATTATTTCCACTATTATTTTATAATTTCCTTGGGAGGCCCATTTTAGACCTCAAAAATCCCCTAATGCACTATCTCATAGATTGTGTTTAGAGGCGCATTATGTTCTGTAGTGAATTCCCCAAGAGTATTAGGATGTAAACATCTTAACGAAGGCACTATCAAAGAGAAAATTCAAATACCACAAAGACAGGATCGAGTTAGTTGATAATCCCTTTCTTGTTGAGAGGGAGTGTTGAAATTCAACAAGAAAATGCACCCACACTAGTGAGGAATTTTTGATGCACATTGGCGAGGAAATTTTGATGCACACTGGTGAGGAATTTCCGATGCACATCGGTGAGGAAATTCTGATGCACACTGGTGAGGAATGTGGGGTGTCTAATTTATTTTTCCCTTAAATAAATTGGACAATAAATTTTAATTTCATCTCATAACAACTTGTATCATTTACCTAAGTAATGATGACTTATTTAGCTCAAAAAATTCGAGTTGATGGTCTAATATGAGGCATGTAGAGTGATCCTTATATTTTTGGGGTCCAGTTGCAGTTGATGCATTAGGGGGGTGCAGGTGTGAATCAGTTAACTCAATTAATTGAGTTAAAGTCAGTTTAACTAGTTCTAACTGAGTGATGAGGTAGTGAGAGGTCCAGTGAATTAAATTAGATTTAATTCACAAGTAGTGATCAATCATATAAATAATAATTTTCTATTAATAGTTGCATCCATGTTGGTTCTAAGGAACGTCTAGTTGAGATAGAGGTTAAACAAAACATAGCTATCAGTTGCATTTATATAAAATTTCTCAGGCACAATTATAAAGTCATGAGGATTCCATGATGGATTGTGCAATCAAGGAATGGAATTATTCCTATTTAATAAGGGCCTAATTCGCTAGGAATTTTTTAAGCAAAGTAGGCTGAAGGAAGGCTGAGAATTGGCTATGTGTTTTTCCAATTGTTCCTAGATCAGTGTGAGACAATTGGTATAGTGCGGGAGATTATTGTGAGCAAGAAAGAGTTGTATTTTTTCATGACTCCTTGAATATATAAAATATACAGATAGCGGGGTTTTTAGCAGTTGCTTTCCCCAGGAACATCTTATGTTGTGTGATTGATTTACTCCTTTCTCTTACTTGCATGTGATTGAGTGATCATATATTGTATTCCACAAATATTGTAGAAAGATTCAATATCTAGTTTTAGTACATCACAAGATTGGATTGAATCCATTGATAGAATTTCTACACCTTAGACTCCTATATATAGAAATGAGGTTTTGTCATTTAAATCATCTAATAATTGTTCATTTATGTAATGTAAAGGAGGTTTACCACTTGAAGAGGCTGATTTGTAAGTTGTTAATCTATATTTTCTTCTATTTTGTGAGCTTGTAGCATAACATAATCATTAACCATTGATCGTCATCAATCTGGCTAGTACTCATTTTCCTTATCTGCGATCAGAAGAGACGATTTTGAATCGGTTACTATAAACCATAACCATTTTTCTTAAATTCCCACTCGAGATAATTCAATTCATAGGATTTGGTTTCATGATTATTGTGTTTGGCACGCTTTAGAATCAATATCAATATATTATTTTATTAATATCCTAATTCTCATTCTATTTTTATTTATGTAACGATACATTGACACTTAAACATTGATTTTATTTCATTGGTTTATTCCTTGTTTATGGAAATATTATTTTTCATATCAGTTTGAACTGGATTTTTTTATCTAGCTTGACCCTACCATTAACTAAATCTCCCCTACCAATAAATACAATAATTTTCGTCATTATTCGATGAATCCATTTTTATTTAGGAAATCATTCGAGTGCTCAATAGAATTTACTAGGTTATCTTGTTTCACTACCATCCAATGTTTTACTATGAAAATAGAGTTATTGAACCTTGGTATTGAGTTTCCTTTATACTAATTGCATTAGTGATTTCACATTTGTGAATTGAACACCTATTATCCAACATTAAATGATTTTTTTTTTTAATATTTATGAGTAATAAGTGTTGTGTGTGAGAATGAAAATGCGGAACAAGCAACAAAAACTTTGTTTCGTAATGTTCCACACTTCTGCATACATTCTATGTCTGCACAATTCTTTTGCATCCTTCTGTTTTGCACAATACTACACATAAATCAATTAATTCTCAGTTTTGGCTTGTTAAAGTTTGGGGCATGAAAAGTTTGGTTTACTTATATATCATATGCAAAAGAAACATAGAAAATTAACTATCTCTGCGAGCCAATTTCATATCTTGACTCGATATGGTTTCTAGCAGTTCACATTATGCTCAAAACTAGTATTTTAACAATATTATCATATTTTTTAATTTTTTAATTTTAGTATAGATTTATATTTTTGGTGTGTGACAGATGTGTGGAACAATTAACAGAAACCTTCCCCACTTCACACATAAATATAGGAGGAATTTTTTCACCAATGAAGGGTGTACGAAGAAAGGATGTGTGGAAGAGTTTGTGTCCCTTGCTTCATACATGTATTTTTGGCACACACTTTCAGCTACACTCCATGCACACACCTTTTTCTCCACTTCCTGCATATATTTTCTCCACACACCAAAATAGAGCTTATTATCCTTATAACTTAGCTTGTTTGCATACCTTAGTAGAGTTTCATATTCCTAAGAATATATATCAACATAGCTTATTATCCTCATATCTCAGCATGTCTATGTACCTTGGTAGAAGTTCATATTCCTAAGAATATATCTCAATACAAAGACAGACCATTTGATCTTATTAATGGGGAGGTTGAAGAAATTTGGAGGGAAATATATTGCATCCTAATTCAGGAATGGCCAATAAGAGGTCAATTGCAGAATCAATATATACTATTATGGGAAATCAAACTCCTGGTTTGGGCATGCTTACTAACTCCATATTATCAATTAATGTAAATATTTGACCTTTTCAATGTTTGGAGATTATAGGAAAGGATGCATGTTTTATTACTACACAAAGAAGAAGAATTAAACTATTGAACCATGAGCATAAGCCTTTCGCACACAAGAAGGCACTGAAGTTCCTTGAGAGAAATGCATTGCGCATTAAAATGAAGAAGATTGAACTTTAAACATTTTCTAGGAAACAAATTAATAAAATAATTAGAATTTTTGGCTTAGTAATGCATGTGAGCAAGAAGTTTTGTGTGGGAAAATGTGTGTTTGGAGCAAGGATCAAAAACTTTCTTCCCCAATGTCTCATATTTTCACATACATTTTTGCACACTACATATTAATTAATTAGAAGTATGGGATTATTAAATTTTGGTGCATGAAAATTTTTGGTTATGTGAATACTAAGTGTTAGTGTGAATTCTAATTGCAAGCATACGAAAAAAACTCACTTTAGTTGTGCATAAAAAAAATCCCTAACATCAAATGTGGCTATAAATTTCCTTAGATCTGCAATAGGTGATCGGAATAAATGCTACAAAAATCCAGATCTATGTAGTTAAAGACATTAAACAGTGAAAATAAACAAGAGTTTCTCCATACATCCAATAGAAAATACAAGAATTTATAAATATTTTTTTTGCATTATGACACGTGGGAAGGGAACACAAATAGATATAACCAGTCCCCCTCAATGGGATGGGTTCTTGTATGTCCTCAGCACTTCTAATCCAAGGTCTCTCTCTCTTGATGGTGCAGAAAACCCAGACAAAATGGAACTCAAAGGGAGCTCACAAGCAAAAGCAGAAAAAATATGACAACAGGGAAAATTTTAAGGGCTAATATTCACAGGTGAGCTAATTTTCCATGCTTTTTCCAAAATAAAATTTGCCAATTTCCATTTTTTTTCTAGAATGATTTGCCCAAATTTTATATTAGACTATTAATTTACCTTTAAAATCACCAAAATATTATATCCACTAATGTAAAATCATTGGAAATATAAATATCTCTACAAAAATATCAATTTTCCTTTTACAATTTGGATATTAGCACTAGTAAGATTCGCCAAGTTTCTAAACTTTAAGGTAAAATTCCATCCTTAAAATTTTCCCTTTATGAAAATGATGGAGGATCAAAGTCATACCAAAGCATAGATCAAAAGGTGGAGGGAAAAGGAATATTTTATTATTTTTGGTGGAGGGAAAAGGAATTTAGAATTGATTAAATCCCTTTATTTAAAAATAATAAATAAATGATTTATTTATTTATTGTTTCAAGGATGAGGTTAAGGAATAATTAAATAAATAATTATTTATTCAATTATTTATAAATGATTAGTCAAATTTAACAAGGAATATTATTAACTAATGATTTAAACAATTATTCCTAGAGAATAATAAGATAAATAATGAGTTATCTAATTAATTCTCATGTTTTGGGTTTAATATGACTAGGAATATTAATTAAACATGGTTTAGTTAATTATCCCTAGAGGAATATCAAATAAATAAGGATTTATTTAATTATTCCTCATGGGGTTTCCTGTTTAGACCAGAAATAATTTAATAAACCATGGGTTATTAAATTATTTCTCTTAGTGAAAAAAATTTTACTATGATAAAATTAGTCTTACATGCTGTACTTTAGTCCATCTAATAGCAACAAGTTAGATGACCAAAAATTGGTGTAACATCTTTCCCTCCAACATGTGAGCATTAGGAGCTAATCATCTGACCGAAGTACGTTGTAAGAACACAATCACTAGACACTGAAGGGGAGTAAGAGAGAGAGAAATATAAGATTGACTAAAGTGAGAGAGGACAAGACCCTGAGGAGGCGAGACTTACAGGTGCGAAAATTCTCTTTTATGAGAGAGTACCTGTTCTGAATAAGATGGGGGAGGCATACCTATTCCCACCGAGATGAAAAAGTACAAAGAATAATAGTGGGCCCAGCAAACATGGGACTGAGCTATATAATACATGATGGCATAAACATGGGCCAGATAAAAAACATAATGGATCCCACATACATACTGTGCTTGATACAACAATCGTGACTTATAAAATAATATCTGAGTACATGAGATATAATAACAACTAAAGAGACCCTGTAAAATAGGAAAGGGCTTTGAAAATATGAATGATACATGCAAACTAAAAAGGCACCACAAGCAGCTAAGGCCGGAACCATCAAATCTGTAGAGCTACATCGAAGGTTGTACTAAAGAGGTCATATGGGTATGTGGGGGGCTACCTAAAGGAACACCCCCTCATGAGGTCTGAAACATCTAACACACACCCAGGAATCACTGGTAAAATCTACTGCATCACTGAACCATCAACTATATGGATCTCGATCATGGCATAAGGAGTTAGAACTAAGAAACAATCAAGTCAAAGGGAAATATAGGGTCCCTTTTCTTGATCCGAGGCACCGAACAAGAGCGGAAGTTGGAACCACGGTACATCGCCCTCTAGGCCTGTCTTTTGGAATGAATAATCTGATGTCAACAGAAGGAGGTCCGCCAATGGTGAGGTAATATGGAATCCTCAACTAAGGCACGAGGGATAATACTAGAGCGACTGATAGACTGACACCAGGGATGATGGTGGAATGGGGGATACTAAATAGCGGGCAGATGACTTCCCTTGTTAGAGCATAAAGGTCATGGATGACCTATAAGCTACTGACTCAACTTTGGAGGGGATAGAGGGCAGTATGACTGGAGGCCAAAATGTGCGACATGAGAGAGGTACAAATTAATGAAGGATGGAATACTATGATGGGATACAAAAGTAACTCGGGATAGACTCCATGGATGCGATGATGTCTCAACTCAGATGCTCTAAACAAGGGAAACTTGATGATGCTGCCACACATAATAGGCCTGGTTGGGACCATAAAAACATGAGTAAAAGATGGTTACTCATGACAAAAATCAACACTAGAATTGACAAGTATGAAGGAAAATTGGTGTCCCAAGTACAAGTGTTGCAAGTGAAGAAATTTGTTTTTGAGAAGCGGTGAAGTGACCCTTCTTGGAAAAAATGCTTCTAGGTGAAGTATCAAATCACCAAAAACAAAAGCTAGCTACCAAAAAGAAATAAAACGCACATTTCAAGAGGGAAATACTAAGGTTAAAATTTCTTAAGGTAGAGCGCATTACAAGGATTAGGAAGAGGGTGGCCTTTGAAATCCTCTAGAAGGTATGCCCCTTTACCCAAATCCTTACTAATTATGTAAGGGCCTAGCTATAATGAGTCAAACTTCCCATGACCAAAGACATCATGAGCCTGGTCATACACTAAAACAACATCACCCTTGTGAAAAGTATGAGGGTGGAATTTTCGATCATATTGAGCTTTGGTGTGCTTCTTAGCCACTTCAATGGTTTGCAATGCAACACAGAGGTCTTCGGAAGCGTGCTCAAGCGTAATAATTCTTTGTTCTAAAGGTTGGGTTTCAGGGAGAAGTTCGATGACTAGGTGAAGGGGAGGGATTTCACACTCGATCGGTAAGACTGCCTCCTCACCAAAAACAAGGTGGAAAGGAGTAAAGTTGGTGGCAGTTTTAATAGTAGTTCTATAGGCCCACAAAGTAGGGAAGAGCATAAGGTGGAAATTGGTTTTGTGCCTGCTCATCATTCGTTGAAGCATAGTTTTAAGTAATTTATTGACCGCTTCAAATTGGCCATTACCTTGGGGGTAATAAGATGATGAATATTAGTGCTCAAATCCCAACAAAGAGGGTAGCTCAGACCATATCTCATATTCGAAATGTTAGCCATGGTCAGAGACAAAATTTTTCATAATACCAAATCAAGCAATAACATAGTTAAAGAAAAAGAGGGCTATGGTAGATGTCGTGTTGTTGAACGTTGGCATGGCCTCATACCATTTGGTGAAATAGTCAACCACCATGATGATATACTTGTGGTTACCAACAGATGGAGGTCAACACTCCATAAAGTCTATGGCCCACACATAGAAGGGACTAGCTGAGATGATAGGATGGAGGGGAGCCAGAGGGGCTCGAGCCTTTGGGGTGAAATGTTGGCAATTGGAACAGTGTTTGACTGCTTCAATGCAATCACCAAAGAGAGAAAGCCAAAAATACCCAGCGCGCATGATTTTATGGGTAGTAGCAAGACCAGAGAAGTGTCCACCACAAGCGTCATTATGGAAGGCATTAAGGACCTGCTCAACTTCAACGTGCATGAGATAATGATGAAGGACAGTGTCTACATCATGACGATAGAGGTTGTCACTAATGAGAAGGTAGCGGGGGGCCTACTGTCAGATACGTTGTCGAGCATCACGATCAAGATGAAAGGTGAAATTTTGGGTTTGCAGATAAGTGAGGATGTCACCATACCAAGGGTCATCCAAAGTAATGGCAAACAAATGTTCGTCAAGAAAATCATCATTAATTGGTGGATCTTGCGTACCGGTAGGTAAGTCAGAAATGAGTTCAGCAAGGGATAAACCTTTCTTACTCTTTGGTGTGACAAATTCAATATTGAATTCTTGAAGAATATTTATCCAACGAGAATAATTCCCATTGATTATCAGTGACTCAATAGGAAGGCCATAGGGTTACAATTAGTCATGACCTTGGAGGAATGCATGAGGATAAAATGACGAGTTTTTTGATCGAGAACACAATAGCCATCGCCAATTTCTCTTCATGTGAGTAGGAAACAAGGGGGCCTACAAGGTTCTTAAAGACATAATATATAACATGCTCGATTCCATTGTCATCTTCCTAAATAAGTACCCCAGCGACAGAGTGGGTGGAGGCTGAGATGTATAGGATGAAATCCCTATAAAATTTAGGATGACTAATCAAGGGAGCAGAGGTGATAGCATGTTTTTGGGCATCAAAATACTCTTGAGCATAGTCATCCCATATGAATGGAATGTTAGATCTGAGGAGTCTAAGGAACCCATGCATGGTGGTGGCATAGTCAGGTACGAACTGACGAAGGAAATTAGCTTTTCCTTACAGTCTTTGTAACTGGCATAAGGTACGAGGAATAGGAAGCTGAGGAATGGCTTGAAATTTCAAGGGGTCAAGGGTTCTCCCATCTTTAGACACAATGAAGCCTAGAATACCGCCGACAGGAACAAAAAAGATGCACTTTAGCGGGTTGAGGCGGATATTATACTTGCGGCATCCGAGAAAGATGGTATTAAAACATAGAGGTGTTGGGCTCGATTTTTAGAACGCGCAGTGAGGTTTTCTAAATAAGCAAGGATAATATGAGCCAGGTCATGAAAATAGTATGACATGGCCCGCTAAAAAGTGGCTCCAGAATTTTTAAGGCCAAACGACATGACCCTATAAGTGAAGGTTCCCCACAGACTAATGAACGCATTTTTAAGTTGATCAGCATGATGGATAACAATTTGGTTGTATCTGGAGAAACCGTCCATGAAGGGTAGAACCTCGTGTCTCACACACGCATTGATGATTTGGTCAATGAACGGTGTGGGGGATTTGTCTTTGGGACAAGCTTTGTTCAGGTCATGAAATCCAGTGCAAACATGGATGGTGCTTTGTTTTTTGAGAATGGGAACTGGATTGGACACCCAAGTGGTGTATTCAATGGGATAGATAAAACCATCCTGCTTGAGCTTATCAATTTCGACTTTGACAGCCTCTCGTCTAGAAGGATTAATGGGTTTCAACTTTTGACGGATAGGATTGGCATCGGGCCATGTATCGATATGGTGTTTGATAATGGCAGGATCAAGTTCGAGTATTTCTGAATAGGACCAGGAGAAAACATCACAAAATTACTTAAATAGCTTAGTGTAAGCCTAAATTTCTTTTGGGATGCATTGGGCACCCAAGGTAATGTTTTCTTCTACCCCTGGATTGTTAGAAATGTCAATTTTAATGGTAGGAGATATATCGTCCATATGTCCTTCTTCGAAAGTATATAGTGGAGGAATGGGATCTTTAAACCAATTGAATTCATCGAGAATTAAGTCTTTTGATTCCATATCATATTGTTCATGGGACTGCTACAGGAGGAAGTACACATGGTGGTGCATATCATCCCATGGAAAGTAAGGGGTGGTCATAGCTTCTATGAGGTCTTCATTAGAATGGAAGACGGGGTGACTGGTGGAAGGATGACCACATGATGCAGCAAAGCTACCTGAATCATCATCATGAGAAGTGAGGTTCACATGTGCATCATCACAGAGGGTGATAGAAGAAAAAGTAGATGAACAATATACCAACTTTGAGCCCAAGGTGATCCCTAAAGGGAGGTCAGGCGAAATAGAAGGGGATGCCCTAGAGGGGTCTTCCACCATGGATCTCATGGATGATGATAGGTAGAGGATAGTGGCCAAAGGTTCCATCATCTTGACATCGGGAGGGGGCATGTCAATGGGATTGGATGTGTCCTCTGGTTCTGCCGAAGAAAAAATCGTAAGTGAGGGAGAGGTGGACTCATTGCACCTAGCCTCGAATTGGTGAGTTGATTCGAAGGAGGTGCAGAAATCTCCAAGGCAGGGACAGAGGTGAGTATAGTCGCCATGGAAATCACACAAAGCACAAGGGTAATTTTTGTGCAAAGTCTTGAGTTTCTTGGTTGAAGCCAATAAAGTAACATGGACTTCTAGGACATTAGACTCAGGAAACACTTCGTTGACCATGGGTTTGATACGAGATAATTCAGGACATTATGGGTGGCATGAACGACAACATCACACAAACCACATGAAAGTGTACACTTTGGAGGCTTAGGAAGATAAGGTGTCGTTTGGGTAGTCTTGTCATTAGGTGCATTTTTGCAAGATTTTCCCCCCTCACTCGAGGCTTTCGCAACAGGAGTATATTCCTGTTGAGGTGGCTCAGGCACAAAAGCGAAGGAAGGGGTCATAGTGACCAGTTGGACTGGGGTCAAATAAGTGTAAGGTTTTATCTAACTAGGTAGGGTATTGGCTAGGGGGATAAATTTACCAGACTGGGATGCCTAGGGTCAGGTTGGGAAGGATCAATGTAGCCATAACAGGTACCGAAAATACTCCAGAAGGGGGAGCAAGAAATGGCATCTGACCAGAGGGGTAATGGCCAGGCAGAATAACTCCCAGATGGTTAAGGTTAGGGGGAAACATTCCACAAGGAATAAGAGGATCGGGGACACCAGGTACAAATGAAGGGCCTTGAGGAGGAGGTCTTGAAGGCTGATTCAAAGTACTAGGAGTAGGTTTCAAAGGGCGAGACTGCTGACTAGTCGAACCAGACCGCTCAAGGTCAGACTGAGACAATTGCATCATGCAAACATTCGAAGATCTAGGGTCAGAGATGAGAGTGGGAAGAGAAGGGAATGAACCAAGCAAAGAAGAATCTTTATAGACTCCAGGTGAGACACTGGTCATAGGTCCAATTTTTTTTTATTGGCTACCAAAGAAATAATGGACTCTAGAGAGGTCTGAGACTTCAGTTTGTAATATGTCAGCTGATTGATAGTGATGATATTTCCGTTGTGAGGAAATCACATCTTACGGTGAACTATATATGGGAAAACATACATTTTATAAATGTGGTTATGACCCAATAGAATGTTGTAGTCTAATGTGGGCATTAATGACTTCAATGTCAACACAAACATTTTTTTCCGCAAGAATAATAGGACAATTGCAGAACATGCCAAGGGGCTAGGAAGAGTGGGCATCCCATGCACGAAGGGCGATAGTGGAAGGGGCTAACTCGAGTTGTTACACCAATTTTTGGCCATCTAACCTGTTACTGTTAGATGGACCAAAGTACACCATGTAAGACAAATTTTATCCTAAGTAAAATTGCTTTCACTATCAAAAATAACTTAGTAATCCATATTTATTAAGTTGTTCATGGTCTAAAAAGGAAACCCCATGAGGAAATATTGAATAAATCCATATTTGTTTAACTTTCCTCAAGGAATAATTAAATAAACAGCAATTTAATTAATATTCCCAGTCATATTTAACCCAAAACAGGAAAATTAATTAGATAAATCATTATTTATCTTATTATTTTCTAGGAATAATTATTTAAACCTTATTTAATAATATTCCTTGTTAAATTTGACTAAATCATTTATAAATAATTGAATAAATCATTATTTATTTAACTATTAATCAGCCACATCCTGAAAATAATAAATAAATCATTTATTTATTTATTATTTACAAATAAAGGGATTTGACCAAATTCAAATTCTTTTTCCCTTCAAGAAATATAACAAAATATCCATAAAAGTTGGATCTAGATTTGGTTAATAATATTTTATCTATGCACCAATATCTAGACTAACTCAATATTTTGTTATAAATAGAAGGGTTTTTCCATTCACTCACATCCTTTTGTTGCCTAAAGATCACTCTGGATCTATACTCTTGGTCTGACTTTGATCCTCTATCATTGTCATATTTTGCTACCATTTTTCTTGTGAGCTCCCTTTGAGTTCCATTTTTTTTCTAGGTTTTCCACACCATCAAAGAGAGAGTGATCTTAGATCTGAAGTGCTGAGGACTTACAAGAACCCATCCCATTGAGGGGGACTGGTAACATCTTTCTATGTTCCCTTCCCAGGTGTCAAAAATAAAAAAATTCTTTAAAAATATTATTGTCTTGTCTATTGGATGCATGGAGAAACTCTTGTTTTTATTTACTACTTAATGCCTTTTACTGCATAGATCTATATTTTGTAAAATTTATCTTGGTCAACTAACTACAAATATAAATAAATTGGCAGCCATATTTGATGTTAGGGTTGTTTTTTATGCACAACTAAAGTGGACTTTTTTCGTACACTTGCGATTAAGATTCATCCTAACAACTGGCGACTCCACAAGGGTTTACGATTATGACCTCTATTATTTTTTAGATCCCTACATGATCGGCTGCTTCAAACTCTATGATTTCTCTTCAGCTTCTTGTTTTTCTTAACCTATAAAACCCTAAGACATTAAAAATTCTAACTTCAGTGTGTTTTCAGACCTATTGCGCAGCTGACAGGCATTAGCCATAGCTAAAACAACAAATTTTTGTGAAACCTTCTCCTGAGAGTGCCGAAATGCAGGTCGCACTTTCTGGGCCCAAACCTGTGACCTAGACCTTCACGGCATAGAAAAATACCCCAAACCTGCGACCTCTGCAGAAATCAGGTCAGAAACTGCAACCTGAACCTTTTACGGGAATTTTTCTTAGATTTTTTTATTATTATCTGGGCCTATGTTCAAGGTTTTCTGACCTATGTCTCTGCCCATTTTGGACCTGTACTTTCTCTTTTTAACTCATTGGAGTGGGGAACATAGCCCCCTAGGGCTTTAGTACCCTTCCACCTTTCTAGGAGGAGTTTAGCTGAAGCAAGTCATCTGAAATTTCAGTGTGTTCAGCCTTTTCTCAGATCTAATCCCTTACCTTCAGATCCATTTTAGATTGGTTATTCATCCATCCAAAAAACCTCTTTTTCAGTTTTTTTTGGGTATTCCTCTAGGGTTCCCTCCGTTTCCCTCCAGGTTGTAGCCTTTCGCCACCTCATTTACAACACTTTTCCCCTCTAGTTTTTTGTTGTTTCTTGCACCTATTTCCAGCAGATCTAACCTTTAGATCAATGATCTGACCTTTAGATCATTGTCCCTCTTGAATTTAGATCCATTGGCTATTTTTCTGTGTTTTGATTTTCCCACCCACAGACTATTTGTTGAGAGGCCCGCCTCCTTATGTTTAGATTAATGAATATTTAGCTGTTTATTTTCTGTTATATTCAGTTTACTTTACTATTATCTGCATATTTATTTACAATTATACAACACACTTTTTCTTTTTCTCTACAAACTTTTGGGTTTAAAAATTAAAATTAACACACTTAACACACACACCATGAGTGAAGAAGAGCCTAGTTAACACTGTCAGGAAAATACTATAACATTGTAATCAATTAATCCTGCACCTCTTTGCCCTTGTTTCAACATTGTCATCATTTGATGCTGCACCTCCTCTCCCTTGTTGGTCTCTCTTCCCTTTGTGAGTCGTGTTTGTTCTTTCAACATTGCACCCCCAAGGCGTTTATCCCAGAGACTTCTTGGACTTCATCCTCAGTCTCTATTAGGAATACTTACTCCTCCACATAGGATTCGAGTTAGTCCTCCACCGAGTCCACATTCCGACTCCTCTTCTGGTTCATTGGGTTCCCCTTCTAGTTCCATCCCCGGTTCTCCCCCTGTCACCTTCACCATGTCTATTTCAGGACCTAACGCTGGTGGTAGCCTTGGCCCTAATGCTAGGAATACTACTAGTGGGACCGCAACAGGAACTATCCCAGTTTCTCCCTTACTCTCCTATATGGCAGGCCTCAGTCTTCCCGATTTTAACCAGTTGATCAATGACCCCATACGCCATGACGCTGGTTGGCCTGCTATGCCAACCAAGTTCCCTTCCGACATCCCCAATTTTGAAGGTGTTACTGGAGAAGATCTTACAAACCATGTTCGATCTTTCCACATGTGGTGTTAATCTAATTCTATCACCGATGACTCTATCCATCTTCGATTATTCCAACGTACGCTTACTAGAGAAGCTTCTAAGTGGTATGTTGAATAGGCCTCCTACTCTCATACTACTTTTGCGACTCTTGCCTTTGTCTTACTTCTAGCTTCCCCTTCATTATTACACTGGCACCAAAATTTTTACATCTTTCTATCAATTTTCTGTGATCTGCCTGTCTGATCATATCCAAGAATGGTGGAGAAGAAAGAGCCTATGTCGAGCCCCTACCTTCTAAGACCATGTCTACATGGACCGGTTCCTTAGATCCTTTCTTCCCGCTATCGGCAAAGATATCGCATCGCATTTCCCTCAAACCAAAGAAGCTTCTCTCCAGATTGTGTTAAAATATGACCTGGTCTATGCTCAGTCTGGTTATGTTTATATTGTCTTACCTGATCTCCCTAGACCTGGTGGTGCCAACGCACCGAGGGAATCCCATGCCACCGACGGTATCGTTGGAGCCCTTTCTCATCCATACGCTAATCCTCCCATGGGTTATGGTTTCCCTCAAGGAGGGGCCAGCTCCTCCAACTCTTTTCCCCCTCCCGGTAGCATGTATCTAGGATACAGCATGCCTCCTCCTTTTTCCCAACCTGTTTACCACAATGTTTCCCAACTTCCTTATTTTCTGTATCCGCAGCGTAGTGCTCCAACTCCTTTGGCATTAGCACCCCCACCTCCCTTGCCTTCTGAACCCCCGCAACAGCAACCACCACCAGGTTATTCGAGCTTCTTTCAAACAGAAGTGGGCATTACGTAGGTGTATGCCCCCTCGTCAATTGTAATATCCCAAAAATGGAATAATGCATTGATACAAAAACATAATATTTGTAACACATAAAATCTACATGTAAGTTTATGATCAACACAGATATAGATAGAATAGTTGAGCCCTTGTATTATATAGGATAAGATTCAGTTGCACAATGTACATAATATGAGTGGTTCTAGCCAAAGATATGGCCTAGAATCACCCTGCAAACATGCTACAACTAGCACTATGTAACTGGAGATATGTTGGAAGCAAATATTGCATTGTCCCTTCAGCAGATAATGAATATATGACTGCATGCTGAAAATTAAAATGCAGATCTACAGAAATCAGGAGCTCTGATGATGCCAAGATTATAGATCTGGGCTCTATGATGGATACCCAAGATAACCCAGAAAGGATTTTCTAGATCTACAACTTTGGAAAATCACCCTCCTTGAATTTGATCCTTTGACTGTTGGGTTATGCAAATTTGAAGCTAGATCTAAAAAATAGATGGCTGAAATATTTCACAATATCATATCGAAGCTTGAAGGGTTGATTCACTAGATCCTCAAGCTATGAGCTCAAGATCTAGCTCCTCAATCCTCCAAAGAAGATTGCAACTGATGCTACACAAATGCTCATGAAAACTGCACTGTAAAGGAAGGAGGCTCTCTAGCCTGCTACTATGATATGTAATATAGCTCATAAATGATGGAAATAATGTATACAATGTGAATTAATGGTCCTCCACTAGATTACTAGCTAAAATGCTAGTAACTTCCCTTCTCCCTTGGATCTACAAGAATGGACTGCGCAATTCCTGAAGGGATTGCTACTGCTGGGAGATGAATAATAGATGGCCTAATGCCTGATATAGATCTGAAGCACTGGAAGGCTGATCTTGAAGCTCAAGGTGATAGGATGAATCCTTCACCGGCTCCTCAACTGAAATATTTAAGGACAACCTCCTGTTCTCCAATTGATCTTCAGAAATGTGGAATTTCTAAATATGGATGTTCTACAGAAAGTAGGAACAATATGGCACCAATGCCTACTGATGAATGAATTGAAATCCTCTTCCAAGAGCTACTCAATGAAAGAGGTGGGATTCCCGACCAGTAACACCCAGTGCTAAACAACACTTGCAATCTTCGCTAAACAGCCAAAGAAAGCATGGAATGTCACATGACAATTCCAAATCTAAACAGATCGTACATCAATAATAATCTTCAACATGTCTTCTATATTGTAGGTGTAGGTGTGGGTGGGTTTACCGGAAGTAGAACTTTGGCGTAATTTTCCTTTAGGGATATTGGTATGTACGTCTCCCTTAGGCTAAGGGATCTGTAAAGGACCATTGGGTGTCGAAATTGGCTCTATGGGACCTGAATACTGGAGCTCGGTTGTTGACGTAGTAGGAGGCTTGGAGTACTGTCGCGATCGAGTCTTAAGGTTGAGATCGGTGATATTCTCCTAGTCAGAGTGCATCATAAGGATCTAGTAATTATAGGTACTAAACGGGGGAGGTTGAGCGGCTGCCTGACCTTCAAGGGGTTGGAAAACCACATATCCTTGCTGAGGGAAAGAATTGGTAAACATGGCTAGTTAAGTAGGTGTAGCATTAGGAGGAACTGAAGTAGAGGCTTTCTTTCCTTGAGATGTTGCTTGAGCGTGAGATGCCCCCAGTGCATTGGCACCAATAGGTCTAGGGATATCAAGTAAGATGGTATAAACATAACCATATTTCACATAGATCAAGTCATATTTCAACGCAACTTGGAGGGCTTCTTCCTCAGTCTAAGGAAATTGAGACGCGGCATCTTTACCGATAGAGGGAAAAAGGGATCTGAGAAACCAGTCCATGTAGACACGATCTTTGAAGACTAGAGCTCGACATAAGCTCTTCCTTCCATGCTATTCTTGAATATGGTCAAATATGCGGGTGGCAGAAGTTTGACGGAAAGCGGTCAAAATTTTGGTACTAGTGTCATAGCAAAGGGGAAGATGGAATTAGGACATAAAAGCCCTTGCAAGAGTCACAAAAGTAGCATAAGAGGCAGCAATTTGGTCGACATACCACTTGGAAGCTTCTCCAATAAGAGTACGCTAGTATAACTGAAGACAGACAGAGTCATCAATGATAGAGTTGGATGAACACCACATGTGGAAAGAATGAACATGGTTGGCAGGATCCTCTCCAGAATTTCCTTCAAACTAAGGGAGGTCTGAAGGAAGCTTGGTTGGCATAGCAATCCAACATAGATCATGGTGTATAGGGCCATTAATCAACTCGCTTAACTAGGAAAGGCTTTGGCTTGCCATATAAGGGAGCAAGGGAGCATACGTAATCATTCCTGTTGCGGCTCCACTAGTAGCAGTTCTACAATTAGATTCGGGGCCACCACCAGTGTTAGGTCCTATAGCAGACATGATGAAGGTGAAAGGTTGAGGAGAACTAGGGATAGAAACAAAAGGAGAACTTGATGAACCAGAATCAGAGTGAGAATGGAGACTCAGCAGAGGACTAACTCAAACCCTACGTGGTGGAGTAAGTCTTCCTAACAGAAACTGAGGATGAAGGCCCTAGAGTCTCCAGGATAAATGCCTTGGGGGCGCAATTATGGAAAATATACATGGAACCTAATAAGGAAGAGAGGTAAACAAGGGCACAGAGGTGTAGATTAATTAATTATAATGTTTAAGTCTTGGCCTAGCGATGTAAACCAGGTGCTCTTCACTTTAAGTTTGTGTGTGTGTGATAAGTGTGTTAATTTTAACTAAGCCCATATGTGTGTATAGAAAAAAGGAAAAAGATGTTGTATGACTATAAATAAAATATAAAGCAACAGTAAATGAAACTGAAAGCGACAGTAAAATAAACAGCTAAAGATGCATAAATTTAAACCCAAAAAGGAGGGCTTCCTGACAACTAGTATATGGGTGGGTGAAATCTACTCAAAACACACAATATGGCCAATATATCTAAGGTCAAGAGGGATAGGGATCTAAAGGGTCAGATCTACTGAAAAGAGGTGCAAAAAAAAGCAAGAAACCAGAGGGAAAAATGATGAAAAATAGGTGGAAAAAGGCTACAACCTAAAGGGAAACATAGGGGACCCTAAAGGGAGGACCAAAAAAACTGAAAAAGAGGTATTTTGGATGGAAAAATAACCGATATGAAATGGATCTAAAAAGACAGGTTTAGATATGAAAAAATGGCTCAAAAACACTAAAATCTCATAAGACCTGCTTTAGCTAAACTCCTCCTAAAAAGCTAGAAGTGTATTGAAGCCCTAAGGGGCTTGGTTCCTACTTTGACGAGTAAAACTAAGAGTCCAAGACCAGTAAATATGGAGGTGAGAGAACCCTGAACACTTCCCTCGAAAAACCCTGAAATTTTCAAAAAAAAAATCGCAAAAAAGTGCAGGTCGTAGGTTCTGACTTGTTTTTTTCTAAGCTCGTAGTTTTTGGGCATATATCCACTACCTGGGAGCTGAGGTCATAGGTTTTGGGCTGAAAAGTGTGACCTTCACTTCCGGCTGTCTCCGGGACAGGTTTTAGAAAAAAGTGTCGTCTCTGTCATGGCTAATACCTGTTACCTCCGCAAATGTCATAGAAACACATAGAAGTTATAATTTTTACTATTTTAGGGTTAAAAAAACAACATCAATGAATGCAAAATAAGAAGCTAAAGAAAAAAACTAGGTGTTAAAGCAGCTGGTTATGGAGGGATCTGAAAAACGACAATGGTCGTAATTAAAAACCCTTGTGGAGTCACCAATTGTTAGTGTGAATTCTAATCGCAAGCGTACAAAAAAATCTCACTTTAGCTGTGCATAACAAGCATCCCTAACATCAAATGTGGTTGTAAATTTCCTTAGATCTGTAGTAGGTGATCAGAATAAATGCTACAAAAATCTAGATCTATGTAGTTAAAAACATTAAACAGCGAAAATAAACAAGAGTTGCTCCATACACCCAATAGATAAGATAAGAATTTATAAATAATTTTTTGTATTATGACACCCGAGAAGGGAACATAGAAATATGTAACCAATCCCCCTCAATGGGATGGGTTCTTGTATGTCCTCAGCACTTTAGATCCAAGATCTCTTTCTCTTGATGGTGCAGAAAACCCAAATAAATGGAACTCAAAGGGAGCTCACAAGAAAAAGTAGAAAAAAATATATGACAATGATGGAGGATCAAAGTCAGACCAAAAGAATAGATCAAAAGGTGATCAAAAGGTGAAAAAAGGTAGTGAATGAATGGAAAAAATTCTATTTATAACAAAATATTGAGTTAGTCTAGTTATTGGTGCATAATTAAAATATTATTGACCAAATCTAGATCCAAATTACTTGGAATATTTTGTTATTTTTGGTGGAGGGAAAAGGAATTTAGAATTGGTTAAATCCCTTTATTTAAAAATAATAAATAAATAAATGATTTATCTATTATTTCAAGGATGATGTTAAGGAATAATTAAATAAATAATGATTTATTCAATTATTTATAAATTATTTAGTTAAATTTAACATGGAATATTATTAAATAATGATTCAAACAATTATTCCTAGATAATAATAAGATAAATAATGATTTATCTAATTAATTCTCATGTTTTGGGTTAAATATGACTAGGAATATTAATTAAACAGTGGTTTAGTTAATTATCCCTAGAGTAACATCAAATAAAGAAGGATTTATTTAATTATTCCTCATGGGGTTTTGTGTTTAGATGAGAAATAATTAAATAAACTATGGGTTATTAAATTATTTCTCATAGTAAAAGAAATTTTACTATGGTAAAATTAGTCTTACATGGTGTACTTTAGTCTTTCTAATAGTAATAGGTTATATGACCAAAAATTGGTGTAACACTAAGTGCATTCATGATTTCACATTTGTCAATTAAATAGCTATATTAAATGAAGTATCTTTTTAATATGTATCAGAAAGAAGCATTGTGTGCAGAAACAAGTGTTCGAAGCAAGGAGAATAAAGTTTATTTTCCAATTTTTTGTGCTTCCACATACATTCTTGTAAGCTACATATTAATGAATTAAATAGTTTTTTTTGGGATGAAAATGGCATCATTCTAATTCTTAATAGAATTTACTCTAAAACATTGTGTAATTTTCATTAGTTCATCAAGCTCCCTAGATAGTATATGTTCTAACAAATTGAAATGATATGCATAGGAGGGATATGTGTGGGAGAACATTTATTCACCCACATCAACAACTTTTCACATGCTTTCCCTATGCACACTTCTTATGGACGTTGTAAAATTTTAACTTTCACAATATTTGACACACATATTTTCCCATTTTTCAGCAATGTTTCCAAAACATTTCACATAATCTCAGTCAACCACCCGTTCTCTGCACATATTACTTCTCCATCCACTTTTTTTTGTATATTGCAAGTCATCAAAGTTTATGTTACTTGATAGAAATATTTTCTCATTATGAAAATTTGTTTTATTTCTAAAACAAATCTAGCAAATAGTTTATCTTTTTCAATCGTCGCATGCCTTGATTCTTCTGTCGCACAAGTAATAATTTCCTCCAATTATATAATTCTAATAAACATGACAATTTTTGCTACTTAGCCCTAAAGAAATCTATTAAACAGTTAGTTGAACTAGGACATAGCTATATTTTTGTCTCTGTTTCTTATCTTTTTTTTCTCCTTTCATAGTGTCTCCTATGATATTTTCTTTTTTAATTGTGCTTGCATTATTTTAATAACGAAATTTTTATCTCTCACATTGCAATTTGTACAGTACAAAAGAAGCACAATAAAGATTCCTTCACACTCTACATACATCATTTAGATTTTTTGGGTTTTTCCCAAATTTTAATAATACAATTTATCAAACTATTTATTTATTTAATTAGATAAATTGAATTAATATAGAAAAATAAACATTTTTTCAAAACTATTTATCCATTCGTTCATGCATTTAAAATTTCCTTTCAATTTTCCATAAGGCAAGGATTTCTCGTTAAACCTGGAGATAACACTCTATATTCAATCATGGTATTGTGTGAGATGGTAAAAAAAAAAATTTAAATGCATCCAAGAAATCATTGAAAAATAATAAATCCTAAATCATGAGATATTAAAGACTAACAATGAATTTCAACACACATGGATTGGATACCTTGTCCTTAAAAAAACAAACATCTCATAAAATTTTAAATAAAAATAAAAATGCAAATAAAGAAAAAGGAATATGTGGATGCCATAGCAGGAAAAGGGAAACCTTGAACACTTGATGACATTATAAGTGTTTGTAAATGAAACTAACTATCAATCTATAAAAAAAAATGATTACATTTTCTATAATAGCTTGACAGAATATTACTAGCCTCAGTCTTACCAAATTTATTGGCCGGTAGCCTATTAACAAAAAACATTACAAATTGCAAAAAATTGCTTCACTACCAAAAAAGAAAAATAATCATAGATTCAAAAAAAAATTAGGATTAGTACATAACTAGGAGCCATTAGCTATGAGGGGTAGTTATCAAACAAGATCCTACAGTCCTAAACTTGGTGACAGTGGAAGTTGAAACTCATAGTGTACATGTTTTCCCATGTGAGCCGCTATTCCTTCAAAGTTGCCTAGTTTTTCATGTGGATGGCCCTAATCACTTTGCAAATTTTATAATATGTCCTACATATTCCACTGGTTTTGTTGGAGATCATTCATGAATGAGATACTCATATTCTATTCATGATGTTTTTCCCCTAGGAGTTATTCCAGAAGCATCTTGAGATATCCAAGCTCATTACCTATGTTTTGTGATGAGATGCGGGCTCATTAAAATTAGGTGTATTGAAAGGGTTGGGATTTATAACCTCCCCCTGACATATTCTTTTCATGTAACATTGGCTTGACTCTCCTCGTTCACCAACTACATGACTTACTCTACCTCATTCATGTGGCATCTTGTATTTCACCATAAAATAAAAAAATACTTGAATACAAAAATGTTATGGACAGGATAAACTAACAAAAAAATTTATGCTAAACAGAACACCAACCTAGCTAAGAGAAACAACAACCCACCTAGCCTTACACTGCAATGAACTAGGATGTAGTGGCAAAAGAAACTATCTAAATGAATATTCATAGACTCCAAAAAAAAATTTACAGAACCCCCAAGAAGCCAATCAAAACATAAATAAACAACCATAAAGAAAATGTCCTAGAACTTCCTACACAGGTCACACCTATAAATCCAAACAAAAAAAGAAATAGGTAAATCACTATACCACCCAATAATAGTATAAAATAGTCAAACAAACCAAAAAAAAATCAACAACAGTGACCAAATGAAACTAGAGCATAGAAGCATTCCACCTTACCTCGTTATCAAGTTGGGAATTTAGGAAAGGGCTAGTTTGCAGTTCTCATCATCCCTCCGACAAACCAAAAAATAACATATCATCATACTTTCTCAATAAATAATGTTTAATTCCCATAGGCAACATGTATCTATATACATGTTTTTAATTTGTTTCATTTACCCTACATCAATGTAGATCGCCACTGATTTAGACGTTGCCTTGCTCTGTGTGTGAAAAATTATTTCACCCATATTTTTGTAAAACAAAAAATATTTCCCTAATTTTAAATATTTCCCTAGTTTAATTTGTCTATTTATTTGTTTCTTGCATGTTGTATGTTCCTTTCACCGTGTCTCTTATGATATATGATTTTGTAATTATTCTCACATTATATTAATAATGAAATGGTTATGCCTCACATTGCAATTTGCGGAGTGCAGAGATGCGAGACTACGAAGGAAACATAATAAAAGCTTCCTCAACACTCTACATATATCATTTAGATGTTTTGACTTTTTCTCGAAATAATAATAAAATGGTTATACCTCACGTTGCAATTTATGGAGTGCATACTACCTCACGTATCATTTAGATGTTTTAAGTTTTTCCCAAAATTTAATAACACAATTTATCAAACTATTTCTTTCTTTAATTAAATAAATTGGTTTAAGATATTGAAATAAGTATGTTTTTAAATCTATTTATGCATTTTTTCATGCTTTTCAACATTCCTTTCAATTACCCAAAATCCAATAACAAAATTGAACTTGTTTTATCGATTTGTTATTTCCAAGGCTGAATATGCATGATAAATCCACATGCTCCACCAATTACATTTATTTCAATAGTTATGGAATTCACAATTGCAATAGAAAAAGCATAATCAAGTCATAATTATTATATTTCTATAATCATTGCACATTTCAATTTCTTTTTAATTCTTCAAGTTGTATGTGATTCTCCATGCTTGACCTATGGCTTTAGAAACTATGACCCAGGGGCATCTAATCCATCAAAGTCACCTAGGGATCGCACCCAGCCTGGGGCACACCAACCTTAATACGAATATATTTTTAGTATGTCTCCTCCCCGTAGCACAGGTGCAACAACCTTCGTGAGCTTTGATCCTGGGTCACCTTGCTAATGAGGCCCATACTCAACCGGTTGTGTTAGTGAGACTTGACACAAATTTCAATTTTGACATAGATACAAATAGAAAAATTAGTAAACAATTACTAGATTACATGCAATCATAAAAAAGGCCATAATTCATGAAATTCATAAAAATTACCATTGATTCTTTATTATATTCAATGTGATTATGTCTAAGTAACTAGTGTAACAGATAGAGATCTAACCACATGGCTTCTAAGGCAATATTATTTAATTGATCATCATAATTACATTGCTTCGAAAACCTCTCTTCATATGCACATAACCTAACTAAACACAAATCTCACATTGATTCCTTTACACATAATTACATATTTTTCCCAATACATCATGGAGATGTTGTTACCCTATTCTCTAATATCTTACATTTTAATGGCTACTATGTTTGAGAATTGAACAAATTACAATTATAATTAGTTGCCTCTTTTTTATTGCATGAGGGCTCTCAACTTCTTCATCATCCTTTTTCACAACAAGATGACAACTGAGCAGACAAGACAAACATCACTACAATTTATCTTTCCATAAAGAGTGCATCTATAATTTATGAGTTTCTCAGAAATGTTAATTAGATTTTTTTCTTCATTCCTTCCTTTTTACTAAAATTTGGCCCTTGATGTCATAAATATTATGGCTTTATTGAGTGATGTATACTATGCCATGCTACTTTCTACAACGTTGAAACAAGAATACTTAAACTTCATACTCCATTTCATTTCTAGATTCTCAACAAGGGTCCATATTTCATTGGCCAGTGCTCCCTTTTTCATTTTGACCTACACAACCTTTAGACGAGAGGAACCTATTACAATTTATTCTTACTGTAAGCAACATAAAAATGTGAAAAATTTGTAGCACGAATAAACAAGAACTAATGAAATTCAATTGGCTTGTATTTTCATAAGCTCTAAATATTTAATTATTTTACCATTTGTTACACGTCCTTTTGTCACCATGATAACTGACCATTAGAATGGATCTTTCACAATCAATTTCATATTTTCCAAAGAACTCCATTTCAAGTCAACAAGTTAATCACCTTGAATAATAAGGCCAATAACCTTATTTTTAGTGACTTGAACGCTTTCCTAACGAGTTTATATGCATGCATAGTTCCTACCATTGGTACCCGCTTAGAAATGTGCTTTGTCTTACAATATGGACAGTGCACATGACTCAAAAAAAATTAAAAATTAAAAATTAATTCTAGAAGCCTTGTTGGGTGAATATATCCCAATTCAAAGCTTCAAGTTCATGTCTATTCAAGCCTAGCCCCTCCCATCATGGAGCTAACTCCCATTCTTCAAGGAACCATAATCCCAGCTTAAGTGGTTCTCATCCTATTGATGTGGATCTCAAACTTCCTCCTCTTTGCCTATAAATCAGCTACATATTATAGGGTCAAAGGAAGTTGTTGAATAGGATCGATAGCTTATCATCCAAGGAAAGGATTGTATACTTATGGGAGGAGATTCAAAACATCAAGAAAAATTTTGTAAGACTCTTCTATATTTTGGAATTAATACAATTGATCTCTTTTTCTCACTACATTATTTAATGAATCTGATGAATTATTTGTGTTATTGTTATGTTATACCTTGAAATGATGTTGGTTACTAATCTTCTTGATCATTAGTTTGAATATTTGAATTATCTATGTTTCATATGCCTTTGATCTTTTTGTTTCTATGTGTGCAGGTTTGTTTCAAGAATTGAAGAGTTGCATTGAGGCATATAGATTCAAGAAATATAGATTCAGGGAAAGAATAGTTTGATTGTATTCTTGTTACTAGCTTTTGTTGGAAATCTAGGGAGATCGCTCTTGTCTGCAAGAGGGATTAGTCCAACATAAAAATTGGCGACCATACTAGGGATAATTTTTGTTCTCTTCCATTTCATTGTTTTTTTTATTTTCAATCCTTTTTGATAACCTGATATGAGTCTTGTCAAGATAGGTGTCCTTTATATTTGGTAATGTTTTTACTTGGTTTTTAATTTTTCTTTAAGTTTCTCTTTCTTGGTTTTTTTCAGCAACAGAGCACATATATGTGTTTTTTTTCTTTAGAAATAAATTACATGTGCACTGAACTGAATGGTTCTCCTATGCACATCCTAGGAATTTTTGAAAAAGTAGGTTATCCTCTAATAAAATTATGAATTTTTTATTTTGAAAGAATTTTTACACTTGTCTTCACCTCCAGTTAATCTTTCTAATTTTTTTTTAGTGTTGTTAAGTATTCTTTTTGAGAAATTTCTTGTTTTCACAAATCAGGATAGGGCTTCGACTAGTTGCTTGTTGATTGATCAAAAAAGAGATTGGTTGTTTTTACATTACCATCTCCCTATATTTTCTCTTGCAAATATACCAGGTTTATTTAATACTTTTCTTATTTGTAAAAGATATTTCAGATTAGTGGAGTTAGGGCCTTCTCAAGATTTTAGTGTTTTGTGCCAATTGCTTCTTTTGTTGAATGTAAAACAAAAATCATTTCTTTTTCACTACTCAATTTGTTCATAATTACATTATAGACATCATTAAATTAGTGGCATTCAATAGTACAAATTCATTACAATTTTTTTATTGATTTCTCCATGCATTTTGAAGAATTGTGAGTGATTTCTTGTAAAAGGACATTTTATGGTTATTGACTTGTTAAGTGAACTGAAATTTTGATTTAATTTCTGCAATGGAATTGTTTCAAAGCGAAATTGGCATTTTGTGGAAAATAATGTTATTGGAATCTAAGTTTTTGCATTTAATTTGAAAATAAGAGAGACTCTTACTCTCCTATAACTAGGGGTTAATTGAATGAAAAGGTTACAATTTCATATTTGACTACATTATAGTTTTTGAGTCCAGTCAGAATATAATAAATTTCATGTCCATCACCTACTGCGTAAACAATTGTTTAATATCATAACGTTAATAAAATTGATTAGATTTTTGTTCACTTTTAGGGCTCTTTCCACCTACATATATCAGGTTGTAGGGATTTGGAATAAGAAAGTGAATTAACCTTAAAAATCTATAAAAAAACAATAGAATCTTGTGATAGGGAGTAAAGCCATTTATTTCAATTTTTCTCTCATAAGCACCTCTTACAAGAGAGTCAAGCACGAGATCATATCAAACCCAGTAAAGTGATCATACCCACTTCATTAGTTATAGTAGAGTGGTTTGCACACATTACAAATGGTGTCAAAAGGTACTTGGGGTCACTTGGAGGTAAACCTTTGATTATCCATGTTGAGGAACTTTCAAGGGGATTTAAATTTGTTACTCTTCCCTTGTGTGTACATTTGATCTACGATTGTCCCCCCAGGTTTAATTTTTGTAGGTGGTAACCTTAGTGACCATAATATTAGGGCTATTTCTCGAGGTGACAGTGGAGAGAAGTTCTCTACTATACTTGGAACAAACGTTGACTAGACTCACTTGGACCTTTTGGATGGTAGTCTTCACTCAAGATGGCATAAGTGGAGTTACTTGTACCATATTGTTTCATTAAGTTGTCAGGGTAACTCATTCCATCTGATATATATATATATATATATATCACCTTGATTTTTGCGACGTTGGATTTGATCACCAACTAGTGATTTCATTGTGAAAAGGTTGTTTGTGTGGTTTGACTCCTAGATTTGTTAGCATGTGTTATTTTTTTTTATTTTACTTTTTAGAGGCCTTAGGTATTATTTTTTTATATTGTGTGTATTATTAATTAAAATTCATCGTTGTTAACTTACCAATACATTCGCAGAGACTGCAAGGTAAACCCCCTAAGTATACACCTATTCAATTGGAAACAATTAAGGCTGAAAGGTTGAAATCAACAGGATCTGGGACTTTAGATCAACTTGAAACATCTACCATTGTAGAATCTGAAACTGAAGTGAATCGACCTAAATAATTTGAAATAGACTTAGTGAAATCTATACTAGTAGTTACCAAAGTCATTAGATCAGAATCTAATGCTGGAGAAGTTTCAAATACACAACTAACTGAGCCAAAAATTTCTAAACCTGAGTCTGATTTTTTTTAAAATAAGTCTCCTTCAGATGTTATAGCCCCTACTCTTGCTTCAAATTCACCCAAAGTAAATCTCATTATTGCGTATAATCTACCTCCTCGTCTCATTATTATCAAAGATATTACTATATACGAGGAAAAATAAACTGCAAGTACACCAATATTTACCAATGAACAAATTGTTTCTTCGAACCTTATTTTTTCTTCCTTCCAACTGGATCCTTGGTATTTCAAAACTTTGAACTTTTTAGGTCAAGTTCTTCGACGTTACCACACTCCTTATTACTCTATGCCTAGATTTAATATGTTAGGGATGATTTCTAGAAGTATGCCTACTAATACATCCATGTCTTCAATCTATTTAGAATCATTATTATATGGTGGCCCATTAGTTCCTTCTGGATATTAGTCACTTTCTGGGAATTTTTCAGGAGCTTCTTCTTCATCTAAAATTTCTACTATGTCAACTGGTATATCAACTTCTATTGCCCAAGGTTTGATGTCATAACAGTATATCAATATGGTTTCTAGTATTGTAGGTAATCCTCAAGTTAAACCAACAGGTAGTTATAATCTGCCTAGGGGGGACCACCTCCAGCTGGAGGGAAACCTTTTTCTAGGTCATATCCTACGTTTGGAGGAAAACCTTTAACTAGAAATTATAAAAACTATGATCATGTACCTCAAATTTTCTTAGGTCAAATTGTTGTGTCACAACCCTTATCTGGTACTCCTTATCCAGGGATGAATACCATTTGGAACCCTTCGTTTCTTCAACAAACTATGCAAGTTGCTACAAATATACCAATTTATCAACATGTTCAGCCTACTTGATAACCTATTCAAAAAATACCTATGCAAGTTATTTTGATTCAATTATAGTAGCATGCTTAGGGGATTGCTCAAGTAAATCAAAAAATACTTGTTCAGCAACCAAGTCAGCAGATTGGTCTGAGTATTCCACATACTCCTATCCAATCTGTTGTACAAACATTTTTTCAACAACCAAGTACAACTCAAACCCCCATCCCTGGAGCATCTCAAACTATTGTTCCAAATACCCCTCAAGTATCAACACAGCAAACTACCTAGGTTATCCCTCAGACATTTGTATATCAAATTGGTCCTACGACATAGTCTATACCTCAAATTCCTTTTGAACAACCTAGTATGGTAACTTTTCAAACACTGTCTCAATGCAAAGCTTTTCAAGGCCATCCTTTTTAGGGCCATTTATTTCAAGGCCAACCTTATAAAAGTCAGATATTTCAAGGACATCCTTTAAAAATCCAACCCTTTCATGGGAAATATTACTTGGGACAGACAGACCACAATACACCTTTCCAAATCCAACCATACCCTGGTCATACTTATCAAATTCCGTCTCAACCACAGTTTGGTATGGATAACCATAGTTATCTTGGAGGAATTCAAATACCAACTGCACAGGCTATTCCCGAATATCCTGGATATCCTCCTCCAGGTACTGGACTTGTCTCACAGGGTAATAAATTTTCACAACAAGATCCCAACTGACAGTTACCATTCATTTCAACTTTATATTTACCGTATTTGTCTCAACTAACGAATGATCCTTTTTATGATTTCTATTTTGGATGACAATTCCTACTAATTTTCACAATGAAATTCTATAATTTGAAGGAAAATTAGGAGAACACCCATGTTGTGGAGGTAAATCCCCTCTGCACACAGAGGCGATCCCTACTAGCCCAGACCGGGTCTAGCAACAATCAATCACGCTATAGTGCAGGTTCCTAACTGCAAATAAACCAACTAGCGATGAAGGTTTACCTGGAATCCAACACAGTTGTTCTAGAAGAGGTGGCACTCCCATTCCTCAGCTTTGGCAGATCACGATCCCCACGATCTCTGTGATGGGACACCTGCACATACGAGAAACAAAACAAATGCAAGCGTAAAATCCAGTAGATGCAACTATATGTCAGTAAGAAAGGACATAACTCATCATCATAAATAACAGCAAGAGTGTAACCATAACCAATAGTCGTTCATTAATAATAAATCAAAGGAAAATTACAACCATAGTTCTGACGCTGAATTCTCCTTCGGGGGGTCGCCAACAGAACACGTCTCGAAAAGCCTGTCAAGGATGGGAAAAACCTCTCTCTTCGGATCTTGACGATAGTCTCCTTTCTTGAAATTGGCCTTAAGGGAATTATGGAGGCTCTTGCAGCATAAGGCTCTTGGAAATTTGGGAACTTGAAGACTAGCTTGCAATGGATATGAGAAAGCTTTTATAGATGGAGGAAGGGGAGTTGGGATCCCTATAATTATGGGATTGGCCCTATCCTCAAGGAAGCTTCCATGAGAGGTGGCAAACCACTTCCTCTACATGGAAATCCGGAGCCAAACCTCCCAACTCAAGATAGATATCAGTTCCTGGATCAGTTAGGACGAAAATTCCGCCCATTTTTTTTTTTAAACACTCCTTAGATTGGCTAGCGCGAGTGCAACTCTGGGACAGAGCACCAATTGGCGTAACCTCTTTGAATGATTTTCCCCATTGGCGCGGGTACTGAACTGGCTACCCGCGCCAATGCAAAAAGGGCCATTTTAAGGGTTTTTCACAAGGAGATGTCTTGAGGGCAATGAAAGCTCTTGTTCAGAGGGATGTCATGAAAGTGGTTTCAAGGCATGTCACTGCTCACAGGTCACAAAATGAGCCCTCCAATGTGTGGGACGGGGATTTCAGGGACGGTGACAAATTACTGTGTAACAGATGCCCCCTAAAGCATGAGGCCCAAGAAAGAGAGAGGGGTGAAATGCTTTACGAGAATGTGTCCAACTGAAAACTCCACCGTCGGAAAACCTGCATGAAGAAGTACAACTGATGTCTCAAATACATGATATACATGTGGTATGGCCGCAGCCATCCATAACAGAGTATACAATAATCCAGATCCAAGGCATGGGCACAGCCATCCAGTGAGGATCGATAAATAGACTCAGGTATGGTCGCAGCCATCCAGTAAGTGAGTCATGTAACCAATCATAATAATCCACAAAATCGCAGCCTGGATTACAACAGACACAATCCAGGGTCTTGCGCTCCATCTTGACCCGAACAAAGTACAAGTTAAAGCATGCGAATATGTGAGCTGAAGTCGAACATGCAAGAACATCATCTGATTACCATCCAATGATGAAAGCTGTTAATAGACGTGAGAGGTACCACCATTAATGCCAATGGTCCTCAAGGTACTACAGGTACAATCTACGGCATGTGAAAAATGAGCTGATGTCAAACACCCACAGAATCACTCGATCGAAGGCCAATGATGAAAACCTCGCGTCGAATGCGAAGAACCTGCCATTGAGGCATGCAGGCTCCAAGGCACCAGAAGGGAGTCTCTAGATCAGCTTCTTGGATAATGAGCTGGAGTCGACAGGAAGTGACCTTGATCGAAGGTGGGCCATAGTGTTTCCCACATCATCGACGCGAGATAGAGGAACATAGTGTTTTTTTGAATCACGATCAGATGAGAATCAGAGGAAGGTTGGTACTTGCGGAGGTCAACTTCTCTTGAACATATGAACGGCACGACAGTGGACTTGGCAGTATTTGACATCAAAAGATCAGAGGTCATAGTGACGAGGCAAAGAGCAGATGAGAGGTCAAAAGGAATCACCCAAACCCACGGAGGCAAGTGAAAAACAAGATGAGATGTCCCCAACCCGACACGAATGCAGACAAGTGCCATGTTCAAGAGCGACATACTGCCGACACGACAATGATGTTGGTTCCATTTTTCCCCGCCATTTCGGTGAGTACCTCTTTATTTTTACACAAGCTTGAAGAGGATACGATATGCTTGTCATATAAGTCCGTCCTTCGGATGAACCCATCCTAGTACATTTAACGAGCCCTAGGAAGGAGCGACTCAAATAGCGTCATCACGACTGAATCTGATGTCATCAAGTTTTAACGAGTCTGACAAAGGAAGAACTCGACGTCTTTTCATATTTAGAGAGTTTGAAAAGACAGCTGAAAAGTAAACTCCAACGGTCCCTTTTCGTAAATAGTTCCTCATATCTGAAAAGGTAGAAAACTATGTCTGAGAAAACCTCCTAGTCGTGATAGGCTAGGGTATTCCTTTTTCATAAGTAATCTATCCCAGCCCGAAAAAGGGGTAAACGTATACTGGGTAGATGTCAATTCGTAGCCACTTTAACGAGATCGAAATGACAAGGGCCTCGACAATATTTTCATGTTTAGAGAGTCAGAAAAGAGCTGAAAGATGACTCCTCCTGGAGGAACGAGTGGTATAAAGGGTAGCAACTAGTTCCGGTAATGGTGGAACTGCTCAAAACAAATAAAGGTCAAGAGGCTGGCTAACAAAGACCACTCATCGCAGCGGTTCCTCAGGAATGGATAACACAACCAAGTGAAGGCATATGATCGGCCAAGCAGATAGTGACGATGGAGTGAGAAAACCAAGGCTCATCTGGTGAAACACGCTAATAAAATGGCAATCACAAGAGGTAAAATGGGAAAGGTTTCATTTTTACACAAGCTTGAAATCAGGAAACTCTACTTTAAGTTAGTTTCATTTTTACACAAGCTTGAAACAAAGATAAACTATGCTTGAAACCGGTTTCATTTTTACACAAGCTTGAAACAGAAACAAACTATGCTTGAAAAAGTAAGCATGCCCCCAGCATGGTGACTCAATTCAAGGTACATGCCCCCCAAGCTTCAGTCCATATGAAAGGTAGAAGGAGTGAAGGTTCAAATTACGAGATCAAGAGAAAGACTCGACTGGGATTTTACGAGATCTTATCAAAGACTCGAAATGAACAGGAATGTGTTTCATTATTTTAATGAGGTTGACACATTAAAAGAACTATCCTCAGAACCACCTTGTTTCATGGTTTAAGGAGCTTGGCACAAGACAAGGAACTATGCTCTGACGACCTTGTTTCATTTTTTAAGGAGCTTGACACAAGACAAGGAACTCTGCTCCGACGACCTTGTTTCATTTTTTAAGGAGCTTGACACAAGACAAGGAACTCTGCTCTAACAACCTCATCATAATGAACAAGAATTCATCGCTTCCAAGAGTTCCACTCCTAATGGAAGGAAAACATCCTGGAAGTCAGGACCCAATGCCCCCAGCACCTGATGCACGATGGCACTTTCACTTAGTACAGACATGGGGTAGGTAGCCACATAGTTGACCTGTGGTGGGGTAGATACAACGGGTGGATAAAAACCAGGAAGGGATGATGGCGGGCCAGCTGCCACATCAGGACCAAAGAACGAAAGATGATCAATGGTCACGATCCGTCCTTCATGCGGAAAACAAACCACACGAAAAAGGGAGGAGACAAGAGCTCCCATGGCATAGGTGTAATCGCGCCCCAAGACCAGATTGAAATCCAAAGGGCCTGGAACAACCATCACGTCCATATGGACGGTTTTACCTCCCAAAGTAACATGTAACCTTGGGAGGATCTCTAACGGTTGACTCGTTCTTCTATTAAATGCCAACAGATTCTGCGCAATAGGCGCAAGCGGCGGTGAACCGAAATCTTGCCAAGTAGTTGAGGATAGAACACTAACAGACGTGCCTTCGTCTATAATGGTGCTGGGTACGACCAGACCAAAAGCCTGTACTGTGATCTCGAAAGGCACATAAGATGGAAGGAAGTATCCTGCAAATTGACTCCAATCGAAGAAAGCAACCAAACTACTTGGAGGGGCTACCATCGAACTGAGATGGTCTTCTCCTGGCGTTACGGAAGAATAAGGAGCATCCTCCATGACCTCCATCTCGAAGGTGGGAGGAGTATCCTCTATGACCTCTATCGCGGGAGGCAGAGGAGAAACTTCTTGAGATGTAGGGACAGGAGAATATTTCTCCAAGTCCGAAGAATCTGAAGAAATAAGAAGAACCTGAGGGGTGTGAGGTCCACTCTCAATGGAAAAGACCTGGTGCACCGAAGACGAAGCCAACTCAATCGATCCCACAACCAATGGTTGGTTGAGAATGGATTCCTGAATATGAATTTCCAAGGGAGCAGGATCGACCAAGGATGAATCTTGACCAATCGTAGGATCAGCTGGTGGAGGACTCAAAGAAATCCGATTATAACCAGCTGGAAGGCATGGTGTAGAACCGGTTGGGTTGTCCAAAACTCGCTTGGCTTCATCCATATACGGACAAAGGTGAATGGCATGGTGCCCTTCACACAACTTGCAGGGATTGGTAATCTTACCCTGCTTCTTAGGAGCCTTACCAATAGCAGCCGAAGACGTGCCCCCAACCTGACTCCCAGAAGCCAAAGGCAACAGCGGATGACCACTGGACCATTCTTCAAGCACCTTGGGAATGCCAGGGCAGTCTCAAAGAAGATGGTCTCCCATGCACAACATGTAAGGGAACTTGACTTTCCAGGGAGGGTTGGAAGGTTTATCAAGAGAAGGCTTCTTAGGCGCAATAGCCACAGATCTAGCCTCTCCTTTATCGAACTTCTTCTTCTTCTTCTTCTTAGCCCTTAGGTTACTAGAATCTAGTTTCACCCCGGCCGGAAAGTAGGAGGATGCGGCTTGAGAAAAAGAGGGATAGGTCCACCTTGGAATCCAACGTGATGTTGTTGGGCGGTGGGCCCGATTGAACGATGGGCGGACATTCAAGACACGAGAGGTTGAAAACAACCAAGCAGAGCGACGCGTTAACGGAAAGACACGTTGCCATGTAAGGCTGCCAACATTTCAAGAAGAAAAAGGACCGGAATTCCCATGAGAGGATTCATGGTTGGTGAACTCGGAAAAAGTTTCCGTAGAAACAACCTTCGAACAACACTAGGCTTAACTGACGAGAAATATTTCGTGGCGGTTAATTTTTTAAATCTGACCCAAACAAAACTCTGCCATTTCATCTTTAAGAGTCAAGAAACAGGAAAAAGGTGACTCTATCACTTTCAGATTGGAAACAAGCGTGAAAGGACAAGCGCTTGATGACCTTTTCAAATTTAAAGAGTCAGAAAAGATCGAAATGACTGCTCAGGAATGCTAGGCAAAGGGTGTACCAAATAACCGTGAACTGCAATATACACCTTGGTTTCAAAAATGAAAGAGAAATCAACCAAGGACTTAACGTACGTGCAGACAATCTCCCCGAATGTTGTGTCCGATGTATCACGGGTATAGGCCGGCAGACTCGGCTTCCTATGGATAAAGGATAGAAACCTAGTGGGGTCTCCCTTTATATACGCGACGGTACGGGGAGCACAAGTCCGTACTAGTGCTGTCTAAAGCCAAGAGGCGAACGACAGCTACTAGGTTTAACGACGCCGGAACACGTCTCTAACCTAGACCTCTAAATGTTCGTTAATGTTTCAATGCTTCCTTAGGTAAATTGAGTAAATTTTATGGTTGATCTTCAATTATGTTCCAGTTTCAAGGCCCTACCGTATGTCATCTGACAATCTCCTATATGCAGCTATATGAGAAAAGAAAACTTTTCAATTCGATGAATGCTATCTAGTTAAGGGAAGAGCTTCAAACAATGATGCGACATAAAACAACACTGCAAACGAAATATTTTCCAAACTAGATGACTTTCACTATCCAAAAGTAATTTCAAACATTCAACGATGCAAATAATGCAATGTAATCTATGCAAAATCCTCTTTTTCGAAAACTATGCAATTGTAATCTATGCACAATTTCCTTTTTCTTTTCAAATGATAAGAATGCACTCAATGCATTTTTCGATGAAATGAGAATCTACTTAATGCATGCTTTCAATGAAAGAGAATGCACTCAAAGCGATTTTAAGCTTTCAATCATTAAACAATGTGATCTAAGTTCAATGATAAATCTCAAAATACTCTTCAATGCAATGTGATCTAATGCATTTTAACAAAAAGAACACTTTGAGACAAAAACTAAATAAACGCAAATCTTCTTAATGAAGGATGAACGCAAAAGAGATGTAAACAAACACTAAGAATGCAATCGTTGTTTCAAACACTTTGTCACGAAATCCCTCAAAAGGCGACAAGACATATGAGGTCAAACACAAAGAGGACTTCCAAAGAAAGAGATAAAAACAAGGCATTCATTCCCTTTTACATCAAACAATCATGGAAAGAAGACATTTCAAACAATGAGCAATGTAATCTATGCTCATACAGTGAAAATACCGGAAAGGAAAGACACATTGGTGAAGGATTTAGGGAAAAAATCTCAATTTTCATGCACCCTGAAATTGGCTCGACTTGTACATTGACAACTAGCGCCAACTGGCGCGACATGCACATTGACAACTGGCGCCAATGGCCAATTGGCGCGGGTTGCTAACTGACAACAAGCGCCAACACCTAAAAATGAAAAAAACAAAGAATTTCTCCCAACCAAGACCAGACTCACCACTTCATGCAGAATCTCCAAGGCTCAAATGAACCATGTAATCTAGGCTCAAAGCGAGACACACACAAATCAAGCTCAGAAAGCTCAGAACAAAGCAAGCCCTAGTACCTCACAGGATTGGTGTGACTGTGAGGCTGAAACTAGCGCCAGAACAGAATTGGCGCGGGTAATACACTAACAACCTACGCCAATGGGCGCGACTGTCAAGCTAAAAAGCGCGCCAGTCGAGTTTACCAGTCAAAAATAAAAAAGAGCAATCCAACAAGTAGACCAGTGATAATCAAGCTATCTAAAAGCCAAATTCACAGAAAGATCCAGCCCAAAGAGCTGATCAAGAAAGCAGAATCAAGAATCAACCGAAGAGACAAGACAGTGCTGCAAGTGTTCAGTTTACAAACTAAACCGGAGATTGACTGAAGCAGCTTTGATCTACTTCGCAATTCCAGAGAAAAAGCGTTACGAACGCTATCTAGCCAACTTCAGGCTCCTTCTGTAGCTTATAAAACGAACAATCAACAAGCTAACGATCCCCAGTGGAGTAGCCAATTTGTTGTGGAGGTAAATCCCCTCTGTGCACAGAGGCGATCCCTACTAGCCCAGACCGGGTCTAGCAACAATCAATCACGCTATAGTTCAAGTTCCTAACTGCAAATAAACCAAATAGTGATGAAGGTTTACCTGGAATCCAACGCAGTCATTGTAGAAGAGGTGGCGCTCCCGTTCCTCAGCTCTGGCAGATCACGATCCCCATGATCTCCATGATGGGACACCTGCACATACGAGAAACAAAACAAATGCAAGTGTAAAATCCATTAGATGCAACTATATTTCAGTCAGAAAGGACATAACTCATCATCATAAATAACAACAAGAGTGGAACCATAACCAATAGTCGTTCATTAATAATCAATCAAAGGAAAATTACAACCATAGTTCTGATGCTAAATTCTCCTTCGGGGGGTCGCCAGCAGAACACGTCTCGAAAATCCTGTCAAGGATGGGACAAACCTCTCTCTTCGGATCTTGACAATAGTATCCTTGCTTGAAATTGGCCTTAAGGGAATTATGGAGGCTCTTGCAGCATAAGGCTCTTAGAAATTTGGGAACTTGAAGACTACCTTGCAATGGAGATGAGCAAGCTTTTATAGATGGAGGAAGGGGAGTTGGGATCCCTATAATTATGGGATTGGCCTTATCCTCAAGGAAGCTTCCATGAGAGGTGTCAAACCACTTCCTCTACATGGAAATCCGGAGCCAAACCTCCCAACTCAAGATAGATATCAGTTCCTGGATCAGTTAGGACGAAACTTCCGCCATTTATTTTTTTTAAAACACTCCTTAAATTGGCTGGCGCGAGTGCGACTCTGGGACAGAGTGCCAATTGGCACAACCTCTTTGAAGGATTTTCCCCATTGGCGCGGGTACTGAACTAGAAACCCATGCCAATGCAAAAATGGCCATTTTAAGGGTTTTTCACAAGGAGATGTCTTCAGGGCAATGAAAGCTCTTGTTCAGAGGGATGTCATGAAAGTGGTTTCAAGGCATGTCACTACTCACAGGTCACAAAATGATCCCTCCAATGTGCGGGATGGGGATTGCAGGGACGGTGAAAAATTATTATGTAACAACCCATCAAACCATGTCATCACATATCATCTTTGGTGCACGTCAAATTCATTGACCGATGACTCCATTAGATTTTGACTTTTCTATTGAAATTTAATTGGTTCGGTAGAAAAATGATACATTGAGTTACCATGAACCTCTTTTCATAACTTCAATGCCTTAACCACTACTTTCTTGACACATTTTCAGTTACCAATTCGTTATGATATTGGTACTGAACTTTTGACTTCTTTGAAACAATCCTCGTCTACTCATAATTATGTTCATCTACATGAATGGAGACGTCGACATTGTTTAGATAAGGTTTTCATTCCAGATCATATTTTAGCTCAATGTTTTACAAAATATTTACTTCTAGTCATTACTAAAGATGTGGCCAAGGGGGTTGTTGTAACTGAAGAGAAGGTTATTACTCATGCCCAATATCTAGGCCTTTTTTACACATAGTCTGGCACTTTGTATGATAAGATTCCAGATTTTCCTCACCCTAGTCAAATAACGTCAGCTCCTACAGGATATCACATCGCTAATGGTTTGATTCGTTCTTATCCAATCTAAGAGTAAGAAGAAAAAATCCAAATCTACTATGATTGTGACTTTACCAGATTCACCCAAAGGAAATCCTTCTCCTGAAATTACTTCTGAGATTAAAGTCGTAGATTCATCCACTAGTAAGAATAAATTGACCAGAGGTAAAAATAAAGGAAAAGGTAAATAAATAAATAAAATTCCTCAAAAGATAAATCAAATAAAGCTGAACCATCTGATGAAAAGAAAAATCCTCATTATCCTTTTCTAATCTGTGATGAATATCATTACACCAAGGAGTGCCCTCATTTCGCTGAGGTTACCAAATTCATTAAAGGTTTACCCACACCTACTATTTTGAATGGTCCATTCACTTCTCAAGACAGTAATATGGTTTCACACAACCCTTTCTCTTCCTCCACACTAACGAATATCATGATTATGTCCTCACAAGCTATGGTAGCCACAAGATCTAAGGATTACTGATCTAAGTGTATTTTTATAAATGGAAACAATAGTGGTTCACCCAATCAATCTTCCATATCAATTCCTCCTCCTCCTGAACTATTACATATTTGAAAACCTAATTCTGACATGGTGATTTCACTGCCTCCTAAAGGTGTTCTTCAAAAATCATCTTTAAATCCTCATGCCCGAGCTGCTCAGAATTACAACATTGTTGAATATATAGCTATGTCATCTTCAAAAATTCAACCCTTGAAGTGTTGTATGCTTGTCCAGCACAAATGAAATTTCAATTACCAGCGAGAGGATTTATTGATCCCTAGGATTCTAATCTCATTATCTTTAATCTTGAGATTTATGTACCTAGACTCCCGCATCAACTGGCATTCCAAATACCAGTTTTTCATAAAAAATAAACGAGTCTTTCACATGGTAATTGATGAAATACATTCCACGTGTATCTTGTCTATTGCTTGTTGGAAATCCTTGGGTTCTCTAGCCATCAATCAGTCTCCCACAACTTTTAAAGCCTTTAATGGAATATTTTTTCGTCCATATGGAATTCTAAATGATCTACCTATAGAGTTAGAAGGTAAAACGCGTGTATTTGAAGTTGAATTTTTTGATGCTCATCTTGGTTATAATATTTTACTGGGACGAAGTTCATCCTGTGCTATGTCAAAAGTGGTCACGTCATTTTTTCGTATGATAATGTTTCCCCATAAAGAAAATTTGTAAAAGTAGACCAATTGTAGTACTACACTTCAAAACATAATTCTACAGGTAGCATGCCCTTTGTTGGAAAATTTATTACATTGTATGAAGATTTTGGGGTAGGTTTCTTAAGTATTTGTCTCTCATGGGAAATTTTGCACTCCCTCCACCCAATTTTCCTCATAATATTTCCCAGGTTAATATGATTACATCAAGGACAATGAAATATTTTGATCCTTGGATTGTTCTTTCAAAGTCAAAATTGACCTTTTATGGTAGTGAGATGCCTTTGAGTTCGTTTTAATTGGCTTATCAGGAAGTTCAATCATTTTCCATTCCACCATCATTTGAAACTGATCAAGTGAATGTGATCATTGATGATTATTCTCATCTATCTCGTTTAGTACCAATATCATTCCCTGGTCCCTTCGGTAATGATTTTTCAACTGACGAAATTATTCTGGAAATCATGACTTTGGATGAAATTCCATGGGACAATTATCATCATTGTTCATCCTTTCTACCTAAACTTGATGAAATTGAGAATAATTTTTCATCAATATTTTCATCTAAGATTTTCCATAGCCCTCAATTTACTATGTCAATCCTTCATTCAAATTCTGAAATGAATCTAGGAAACATATCTACAACAATACCCATCAACATCTCAGTTAAACCTCAAATTACCGAGAACATTCACATATGTGCTTCCTGCTCCTTTGACGAAATTGATACATATAAAGTCCTATTTCAAGAATTCTTAAACATTTTTTCCTGGTCCTATGATTAAATTCCAAGAATTGACCCTAGCATTATAGTTCACAAAATTAAGACTTACCCTGATGCCAAACCTATCATACACAGATTACGTCCAGTGCATCCGTGAAAAGTTGCTGCTATAAAAGATGAAGTTTAAAAATTACTTAGTAGGTTTCATTTACCTTGTTCCCTTGACTGATTGGGTGTCTAATATTGTTCCAGTTAACAATAAGTAAGGGACCATTAGAGTATGCATCGACTATATGGATGTCAACAAAGCTTGTCCAAAGGACAATTATCCGACTCCTTATATCAATCAAATTGTTGATGATTGTGTTGAAAACAAGATTTTTTATAATATGGATGGATTTTTTAGATACAATCAAATAAACATACTCCCTATTGATCAGTATAAAATTGCATTCATTTTTCCATGGGTAACCTTTTCCTATCAAAAAATCCCATTTGGATTGAAGAATGTTGGCATAACTTTTCATAGGGAAATGTCTTACACATTTCACAATATCAAACATATTGTGCAACCTTAGCTTGATGACTTTTGAGCATTTTCATTGAGAAGGAAATATCACCCAATACATTTGAGAGCAATTTTCATTAGATGTAGGCACTACAATATTCATGTAAATCATCAACAATTGTGTCTTTTTTGTACAATCTGGTCAATTTTTGGGATTTTGTGTCAAAGGAAGGCATTTGTGTCGATCCTCTCAAGGTAGAGGCTATCGTCAATTTTCCTCCTCCTTCCAATATTTGCCAAATCCAAATTTTGCAAGGGAAAGAAAACATTTTATGTATATTCATACCTAACTATGTCAAGCTAACTAAATATTTTACTCAACTATTGAAAAAGGGCAACCCATTTATTTGGTATGATCTTGCTCAAAAAAAAATTGATGCATTGAAAAATGCGTTGAACCATACACCATTGTTCCATCCACTTTATTATCATCCAGACAAATTTTTGTATTTAGCTACATCTGATGCCACTATTGGCATGGTGCTAGTTCAATAATATGAATCTAGTGCTAAAACATGTGGTCTATTATTTGAGTAGGAATCTCACAAAAAATGAAATCAAATATGCACATGTGGAGAAATTGGCATTGGTAGTCGTTCAAGTTGTCTAGTGTTTTCATCACTATATACTCTTATGTAAAACAATCATGATATTTGATTGCAACCTGATAATGTGCATTCTTACCATATAATTCATAGGGGGGGAATACTCTAAATGGATTATTTTCCTGCAAGTTTTTGATTTCGAATTCGAAAGATCTAAGTCTAAGAAATCATTGGTATTTGTTGAGTTATAGTGTGACTTTACCTATACTGAAACAAAAACCATGGTAGAGGATTCTCTACTAGAAAAATGCCTCTTTCTTATAATTACTTTATATCCTTGGTATGGAGATATCATTATATATCTTCAAACTCAGTCTTTTCAACTTGAATTGTCTCGAAATGATTGTCTTTGAATCCGATACCAATCCTAGTAATAAACTATTGTTTGTGATAAAATTTATCATCAAGGTGTTGATTCCATCTTTCGACATTTTTTGACACACGAGGAAACCAAGAAGGAATTAAATGACTGCCATTTTTGAGCTTATGGTGGTCATATGTCAAGGATTTCCACTGACCAAAGTTATTGCGCACTAGCTATTTCTAGCCCTGAATGTTTAAATATTATATAATTATAGTTCATAACTGCCATAATTTCCAAGTTTATGATCGCAAGATGCATGCACCTCCATCTCTTATTCACCTAATCATAGCTTTCAGTCCATTTGCTTGATTTTGTTACATGTAACCCTCACTCGATCATGGGGCATGGGTATATTATTATCGTAGTAGATTATTTTAAAAAATGGGCCAAGGAAATGCCTACATATAAGGACGATGGTGAAACTACAAATATTTTCATATTCAACCATGTAATTGATAGGTTCAACGTACCACAAGTCCTCGTTATGGACCATGGTAGCCACTTTCGAAACTTTATGATGATCGAACTTTATGCACATCCAGGCTTGCGCCATGATAGCTCTACCCCTTATTATTCTCAACCGAATGGACAAGTACAAGTTTTTAACACATTTTTTACCACTATTATCAAACAGATTGTCGGAATTCATAAAAAAAACTGGAATACTATGTTTTTTCCAGCCTTGTGGGCATACTGTACCTCTGCAAAAACATTGACTGCCTTTACTCCCTTCCAACTTGTTTACAGTTTCGAGGCAGCTTTGCCAATTGAATGTGAAATTATGTTATTGAGACTCGCCATTGAGATGTTACCATATACCTTTGCAGAGGAGGAGAATTTTTTATAAATAGCACGACTAGATGATACTTGTCGTGATGCTTCTCTGACTAGTGAGGTTCTTAAGAAATGGGTTAAGGGTCTGTTTGATTAAAATGTGAATCCTCATTCATATTTGGAAGGTGACCTAGTTTTGGTCTATGATTAAGCGCATGCTAATTTAGGCACTAGGAAATTTTAACCCATGTGGCATGGTCCTTACATTGTAAAACATGTACTAGCCAAAGGGGCTTATGAACTAGTTGACTATGACTGTGTTTCTTTGGGAGAGCCCGGGAATGGTCTCTACCTCAAGAAATATTATGCATGGTTTATCTCAAGAATATTTTTGTACATTACGTGTATCATATTTATGAGCGTTTGCATTGTATTTTTCATTTTTTGTGATTTCTTGCTACTTGTCCTACTTATCTTGTGTTAAACTTGATTTACAGATGTCGACGTTCCTTCATACTTACATTGGCATTGTTGATGGCACTAGTCTTAGTACTTGGAATCTTACTTCCACAGCTTAGGATATTTACTCACCCACTAATGAGTTAGTTTCTATTCATGGGGTATACCTTGGTCGAATGATGAGTAAGATAGCAGACTATAATGTAGTAATTGAACTATGATCTAATGACATATCATTTGGCATTCATTATTTGATCATTAGGTTAGATTCACAGTTTAGAAGTAAACATTACCAAAAGATTCAATCTTTACCTTTCCAAAATGTATATTGTCTTCACTCTTATTTCATTAATGAAATAATACCATATTAAGGTGGTTGTTAACGTAGTGTTATTTAGCAGCCACCGCCAATGACCTGAATTTAGGCAGAGCCGTCTACAGTTATGATGGCATCGACTGCAACATCAACTACTAGCATCAACTCCTGAGATCGACTAATACATTTAAACGATGTCTATGTTTTAAGAAGATCAACAATGTTAAGAATGTTTTTACAGGTCCGTCTCTTAGAAATACAAATTTATTACATTGAATACCAACATATTCCAAGAAATTTAAACACATTAATTGATGAATTAACAAACCATGTGTTAAATATACATTTGTGACATTTTTAAATAAAATAAATATTCATCCACATATTGAACAAGATAAACTGAAATGATAAGTAGTAGTCTCCATTAGGTAATATAGTCTGTAAAAAGTATGCTACGAAAAATTTCATCCAAAGATATGAGGCCCCATGGAAATTATTGTCCGAACATGCTGATACCAAAAATATCAAAATCTAGCCCTAAAAGACTAGCAAATATTTTTGGGGCCTTTGTTTTGGGGATAGAATAGTTTTGAGTTGCAGAGAGCTGGAGGATAGGTGGCAAAACGAAATTGAGGTAGACAGGGAGCTATCACAGTTTCGGAAAGCCAGAAGACAAGTGGCGTGACATTGGCAGAGAACAGCGCAAATGGCAGAGATGGGAGACAATAACAATCAATATAACTCCAAGTGAAAAGAAGAATCGGAAGGTAGAGAAGTGAGGAAAAAGCAAGGACTGACAGTGTTAGTTGGGTAGAAACAAATAGGCTGGAATTCAGTCAGCTGTTAGTGAGTTAGTCAGTCTGGCGAGAGGCCAAGGAGAAGCATATCCTGATGAGAGCTCTGTGTAAAATATTTTGTACTAAACTAGACCTTAATAGACTCTACGAAGCACATGTATGTTGTTTTAATGTCGATAATGAAATCGGGTTGTTTCTATGTGTGATATAGCGAGTTGATTGATGATTAATTTCTTATGGTAAATGTAGGACAAAATGAAAATTTAAGTTAGCACTATGAGCATGTCTTGATGAATGATAGTTCCTTCTTAGCATTAAGATATATATATATGTGTGTGTGTGTGTGTGGCTTCAAAATCCTCATAGTTGTTGTCTGTGTTTATATATGTCTTCTACCAGATCTAGCTCCTAATCTTATTAAGGTCATATCATGCCTCAGGTGAAATTCCCTACTCCCTTGAGCAGGGTAAAAATGTCAAAGTTGTTCTAGACTACTGCGAAAACCTTGTTGGCCTCACACCTTAACCTGGCTCTTGCCCAAAAACCTCCTTTTTCGCCAAAAAATGGTTCTGTTGTCGAGATCTGAAAATTTATTTATAAGTTAGATCATGGTATCATGGATCTATGAGAAGGAACTACGAAAATGGTGGTACAAGAACATTTATTAGTTCATATCGCAACAAGTGGAACTTCTGCAGCGGAGGGAAAAGACTGTTAAAGATAGGGTCATGTTTTCTGAATCTTTGAGTGTCCAATATGAAATTTTCTAGGGAAAGTTTCCCAAAGATCTTTAGAATTGGTTGTAGAGACATCAGATCAAATCACTCCCAGGAGGATCGCATAGAGTTTTTCGTAATTGTATTCACATAGATCTAGTAGCACTCAATCGGTTAGATACAGATCTAACCCGAGCAGTAGATTTTTGGGGACAATCTACCTTGGAGGGATACATTGTAGATTTTGCGGCCGAGTGTTACCAATATTTTACAAAATCTGAACACATATTTATATCTAGGTACCGGGGAGAACTATTGAAAGAAATCACGTGTGAATTAAAGCTCTAATGGTGGATGAGGGACTGATGTCACTCCAAAGCCCTGTGATGGAGACCTAAACCTCCAGTACAAGGGGAAGGAGTTGAGGGAAATATTCTACAAGTAAGGAAAAGGGGGGAATAGGGATATGGATGTCAGGACCTCCAGTAGATTGAGAGATCAGAGAGCACACCGGAGGGCGAAAATTGTTGAGAAGTAGTAGGAAATGGTGATGAAAGAGTTTGAGAAGCAGGAGAAGAATCGACAGAACAAGGAAAATGCGCTGCAGATGACAAAGGAAAGAGAAGGTTAGATGTGATCCCAAGGAATGGGAGGGACCATTAAGGATGTTAGGAAAGTTTATAGGAGCCCAACCCAAAGAGAAAAGGGAGAAAAGTCCAATGAGGAGGATGTGTGCCCCGAGGAGGAGTATGATGTGGAGCTGCATGTTGTTATGGGGCAACTATTCCAAGAGAGGTTAGAACCCATAATGCAAGGTAATCTTATTCCCCAAGTTTCAAGTGGCACTAGTCCTAACCTTCCCCTGGTACTCTATCATCCACCTGATAAGTTCTTTGTTAAGTTATGGGAATTTAGCAAGTCGAGTAGTACTAAATCCATAGTACAGATATCTAATAGCAACAGTGATGGTAGTACAATCTCTCAGCTGGGAATTAGAGGTTTTTTTTTAGTACCAGCAACACAAGGAAAGATTGCAGGATCATTCACCCAATACCCAGAATTTTCTAGGAAATGTAATGATGTTGTAGAGCAGCACTAGTATCTCTGCAAAGTAATTTGGAGAGCTCAGTAGACACTAGATGCAGTATTTGTACAAGATCCTTCCATACTAGGACTACTACATCAAATAGTCAGTTTAACGAAGAAGTTGAGAGACATTCAACCGGTATGACCTGCAAGGCCCAACGTGTGGTGAACACATTGATTGATGGAAGGACACGTTTCCATAGAATGTCCAAGGTTGAGAGGAGAAAACATTGGAACTTCGGAGACCGAACCACAGGGGGGCCCACTAGTCAATGGAGTTACACAGATAAATATTCAAGGGTTGTACCAACCGCAACCCCACTTCTTGTGGTTCCCCAATGAACATAATGAAACAACGACCGAGTGCTGTGAAATATGAAAAGGTATTGGTCATCCTCCATGACTGTTTCCAACTCTGCAAAAATATTCTAATGTTCCAAACAATATATACTGTGAATTTTGTGCCTCTACAATGCATAATACAGAGCAATGTAGAGCCCTTGATGCATTGGCAGAACGATTGGATAGGTCATCTTATATAGTAAACAAAACTCCAAGGGCCTGAGGAGGAGGAATGAGAGGTGGAAGAACTGGTGGAAGAGAACCACTAAGATGTTATAACTATGATCAGGAAGGGCACGTAGAAAGGGAATGTCTGCTACCTCGGAGAACATGGTGCTCTCAATGCAGGGTTAATGCACATGCAACTGAAGACTTCCCAGAGCTGATTAAGAGATGGGAAGAAAGAGCCAAAAAAAGGGGAGCTAACTTGGTTAATGTAGAACCAAGAATAACAGAAGCTCAGCCCATGCAAATTTTTTCTATAGTAACATGGGGAGGGAATAAAACAGGAGAGGATGCATGGGACATGGATCTGATAAAGTTAATTAAACCTACATACACAAAGAAATCTTTCAGCCTAGACAGATAGAAGCAGTATTTTAAAGAATCACTAGAAACATTTTCCCAGGTAGAGAGAAATTAGAGTATGGAACTTCCACAGGAATCTAATGAAAGAGAGAAGGAAATCCATACAAGTACATTGATCGAGGAATGTTTCCGACTATTTCTGAAAATTGTAAACAACATCCCAATGCTAGAACAACTAAATAAAAATCTAGAATTGGTCGTGCAAGGAAATGCAGAACCTGGAGACTCAGGGAATTCAATAGAAAAGTACATAATAAGGGTGAAAAGAAACAAGAGAAGAACTAGAAAGGAGTTCTGTGTGAACACCCAAGTTGTGGGATTTCAAATCAGAGATACAATGCTTAATCTTGGATCAGATGTTAATATTCTACCCCAAAAGATGTGAGAAGCACCAGGGAAACTAAAGCTGACATATTCACCAGTACAAATCATAATGGCAAATAAATATTGTATTGTACCAATAGGAAGGCTAGAAGAAGTCGAAGTTGATGTTGTGGGATTAAAAAAGTATGCAGACTTTGAATTAATAGACATTATGGGAGACAAGGATCCCAATCCTACTTTGCTGGGGATAGATTGGACCTTTGAGAATTATGCAGTGACTGATTTAAAAAAGGAATTAATGATATTCAAAGATGGGGAGGTCAGATTAGTTCATCCATTGGACCCATATCAAGGACCCCGATACACAGAGAGTGTTTACAAATAGAGAGGATTTGCAAATTTTATATCAACTCTACTTGATGACGACAGCAAGTAGAGAAGATTATATTAATCCTACAGTAGGAGGGTAAATAAGCTAGAGAAGAGTTCAAAGTTCTGACTTGGGATCAAAAGTAGCATGGGATGACTGGCAACAGGGAGGATATGAAATCAACACTAGAAGATGTGCCAACATTCAGAGATTCAATTGGATTGGTACAGAGGTAAGAGGATATCCAACTCTTTCAAATATGCATGTTTTAAATACATTCATTACCAAAGTGGAAGAAAAAGTACCAATAGAACATAGAGTCCCTCTTATGGATGCATCACTACAATCCATGTCAGCAAGGTGGTGGGCTACCCATCACAACTCTCTTTCGCAATGGGGAGATATTTCCAGAGCATTAAGAACTAGATTCCATGAAGCTTGAGAACCACAATTCAGAGAGAATTACCAAGGGAATTATGACCCCCTAGCACATCTAAGTAATTGCGAGTATAAGTGGAGGAAAGAAGGATATCCAAAATCTTTGTGGGTGCACAACTTTATACATTCACTAGACACCATTCCACAGGCTTGGTACCTGACAGAAGAAGAGAAGGGAGGAACTAGTACATGGGAAACAGTTGCGGAACCATTTACGCAATGTTTTTCTGTCAAAGGAGATACAGAACAATTTTCAGATGCCCTTCAAGAAATTAAAAGAGTATTTTTCTTTCCAGAGCTTCAAAAGGATGAAGAGATATCTCTATTAGAGAAAAAATTCAAAGAATCAGTAGCATGTAAAAAGATATATCTGGAGATAATGATGATGATTTAGAGAATATTAAACATCTATACTTTGAAGAAAAAGAGGGAGAGTGGGAAATACAAGAAGAACCAACTACAGAGGAACTACACATGTTACCTTTGAAGACAAAGAAGCAAAATATTGGAAGCGCAGAAAAGCCCAAGATTGCATCTATTGGATCTTATTGGGATACAGAGACAACAAAAGAAATCTTTGACCTGTTACAGGAGTACGAAGACTTGTTCCCATCTTTAGTGGCAGAGCTTAAAGTGATCAAAGGAGATCTGGGAGGGATGCACATAGTTTTAAAACATGATGTGAGGCCAGTAAAGCATAGGCCTTACCACCTGAATCCAAGAGTAAAAGAAAAGGTTAAAGAAGAGATAGAAAAAACGCTAAGGGTAGGCTTGATTTTTCCAGTTGAGAAAGTAGAATGGGTTAGCCCAATTGTAATACAAAGTAAAAAGGAAAAATCAAAAATTTGAGTATGTGTATACTACAGAAGTCTCAATAACGCATGCATTCATGATATGTTTCCAACTCCATTTAGCGATGGAGTTGATGACAATGTAGCAGGAAACGAAGCATACTCATTCAGAGATGGCTTCTCAGGATATCATCAGGTGAGAATAGCAGAAGAAGACAAAACGAAAACAACTTTCACAACAGAATCAGGATCATTTTCCTACCATGTCATGCCTTTTGGACTAAATAATTCACCAATTGTGTTTTCACGGATAGTGATAGCAGCATTTAGAGACTATATCCATAAGTTCTTGGAAGTATACATGGATGATTAGACAGTTTATAGTCTACTAAAGAACCATGCAAATCTTCTCAAAATAATTTTTTTATAGGTGCAGAAAACTTCAAATATCTCTCAACCTTAAGAAGTGCATGATCTTTGCAGTACCTTTTCAAATAATTTCGGGACATGTCATTTTTAAGCAGGGCGTATGTGTGGACCCAGCAAAGGTATCGCTCATTGTGAACATGGAAGCACCAGAGACTGTAAAACAGTTGAGGTAACTACTGGGACACACAGGATACTACAGAAGGTTCATCTGCAACTATGCAAGGATTACAGCACCATTGGAAAAAATGTTGTGGAAGTCAGAACAATCTATGTGGAACGATGAATGCACTAAGGCACTAGACACATTGAAATAGAAACTAGCAAGTGCACCCATTTTGGCCCATCCCGATTGGGATAAGCAATTTAATGTCCACATTGATGCCTCAAGAATTACTTTGGTAGCGGTGTTAGCTCATCCATGAGAGACCTCCATAGATCATCCAGTGTACTTCACAAGAAGGAAGTTTTCCATGGCTGAACGAAATTATACAACAACAGAAAGAGAGGCTCTTGCCATGGTATACTCTCTACAGAAATAACATCACTACTTATTGGGAGGTACATTAAATTTCTTCACAAATCACTCAAAATTGAAATATATAGTGAAAAAACCTGTGCTTGAAGGCAGAATATGTATATGGCTCCTACTATTCTAAGAGTTCACTTTTGAAGTAATAGTAAAACCTGGAAGGCTAAACATTGGTCCTGACCACTTATCAAGATTGGAGAATGAGGAAAATGGTGGATCCCTTGATGACCAACTGCCGAATGTTGATCTCTTCGAATTATAAGCCATCCCAGATTATCTAGAACAAATAGCGACATATCTAGCCACAGGGCGATGCCCAACGGAATACACGACAACCCAAAAAATACATCTGGTAGTGAAATCAGCCAAATATCAACTCATAGCAGGACAATTATATAAAATGGGATTGGATCATGAAAGATAAGATATCTTATGGAAGTGTCATAGCATAGTTGCAGGAGGCCATGTCAGTGCAAAACCCACTGCAAGGAAAATACTACATGTAGGGTTATGGTGGGCCATAGTGCACAAAGATAGCAAAGAATATGCAAAAAAATGTGATGTCTGTCAAAGAAAAGGACGATCGTCACACCGTGAAGAGTTACCATTGCAACATGTGAGGGCTATGCAAGCATTTAAAAAATGGGTCTTTGACTTCATAGGACCAATTTCACCAATGGCACGACACTCGCAGGAAAGATATATAATCACTGCAACTGATTATCTCACAAGATGGGAAGAGGTGGCACTTGTAAGGGACTAAACAATAGACATAACAGCCAGATTTATTTTCGAGAACATTATTAAAATATTCGGATGTCCCATGAGCCTAACAAGTGACCATGGAACACATTTCATTAATGATACAGTTAAATAACTGCTAGAAAACTTTATGGTACAACACCACAAAAGTAGCCCATACCACCCTCAAGTGAATGGAACCGTTGAGGCATTCAACAAAATCTTGGAAACAGGACTAAAAAAGATATGCAATGCCAACCGTGATGATTGGGATGAAATAATACCATCCAGATTGTGGGCATACAGGACAACCATAAAGAGATTTCACAATCATACTCCATTCTAGTTGCTATACGGAAAACAGGCAGTAATACCAGCTGAATTTATCATACCTAGTCTCTTAATTTCTTCAACAACACATATGACAGACGAAGACTCCATCATTGAACACCTCCATGAACTGTAGGGGCTTGAAGAAGATATATTTCTGGTGGATTTCCATCAATCAGTACAAAAATAAATACAAAAATCCTAGCATGACCATCACATCAAGCACAAAACATTCACTATCGGTGGAAAAGTCTTGCTCTACGATAGAAAATTCCAAAGGTTCCCAGGGAAAATCAGAATACACTAGATGGGACCGTATCATATCATAGAGATTAAAGACTCGGGCACGGTCAGACTAGAGCAGCTAGATAGACAAATACTTCAAGGATGGGTGAATGGCGCACATCTGAAACCCTATCATGAGTAAGTGCCACAATTTTTTTTTTAATAACTCTCGCACTTGAGAGTAGCCAATAGGGTAGTGTAGCGTAGATAGAGCCAATAAATATCTTGCAACCAAGATGAGTCATAACATTATTATATTTTAAGCTTTTTCAACCCATTAGAGTAGGAATCCTCAATAAGAAGCCCACACAGTTGCGCAAAGCAAAAACCATCCCTGTTGTGATGTGGAGACCACATCACAACCATTTGTGGTTGGGGGGGAGAGTCTACAATGTCATATAGCCTAAGCGTGTCAAATATCATTCACTTATAATGATCCATCATACCATTTTCAGTCCGTAGGATCACCCGAATTTGAAAAATAACTTTCATAATTAGTAACACCCATACCATAATAAAGTTTCCATATTAAGCCATAGTTATTACCCATCATGTCTACCCGACTCATGAAGCTAGTAACAACATTGTCAGAATACACCTCACCACGATAATTAATCGCATGATTATAGATGTGAGAAAGACCGCAAGAATTAATTAGTTATGGGGTCATATCAACCTCATTCATGTTAGTAAAATTACTTAACGTGCATGAAGGAAGAATGCACTAGAATGCCAAAAAATTCTGAGTTAGCAGAAACATAAACAGCTACAACGACAAGCACGATTTCAGCAGCAGAAGTTCAAAGCAGCCGATCAGCAACGGAAGTTCAAAGAATCAGACTAGTAGCAGAATTTCATAGTAGGATAACAGAAATAATAATTTGAGTATACAAAAGAAGAAATAATATGACAAATATAGAAACCTCAGTCATCAAGCCCGAGCTCGATTTAAGGATTCAAAGGATGGAGTCTTTAATAGGAAAATACGATAATGCCTCATTGATAGATACATAATTCACACTCATATAAGTTTTCGGCCATGAAAAGGCAATTATACACAAAAAATTATGGAATGGGGGGAGGAGGTGAAGAAGCAAATATGAAACCAAACTTTAGAGGTATTTATAGGTTGACTATCCTGCACCTCAGGAGCCTCCCGGTATTTGGGATGATGGGAGCAACAATGCAGTGCAAAAATTTCCTGATGAGCATAATTCAGAACGGATCATTATGGCATGGCAGGGAGATCCCAATTCATGTTGAGTACATACATAATCTCATGGGATTATCAGTGGAGGGGAGATACATCTCAACGGCTTTCCAAAATGTGTCCAATGGAGCTAAAAAGATAGGGATTGTGGTTACTACAAAAAGTATGAAACAAGAAGAGGAGAAAAGGGAGAAAAAATTGACCTCATCAACAACCCAACGGTAAAATTTTCCTACTATTTGATAGCTGGGAAAACAATGAGGCACTACACTAAAGGAGAATGCACCCTAGACACAATCTCAGTCACGAAACATTACATTCAAGGAGCACAGTTGAATTGATGCACATTCTTGTTGAATAAATTGTTTAAGGCTTGCGAGTACAACTACAGGTGAGCCACAGGATTCATCTATGATTATCTCATCATGGCCTTTGCAATGTGGAAGTGGACTCACCCAGGGATCAGACAGCTCACAGAAATTACTCACGACCAACCAATGGCCTTAAGGTTCGCACCCTGGAGAGTATCAGGAGATCTAAGTACCAAAGAAGTCAAGGAGGAAGATTCTATAATCTGGTATTGATGGATGGTCGATGTGGTTGGGAGCCCACAAAGGATTATGAGGGGAATATTGGATAGATACTCTCCACAAATATGTTTTGTGGTGACCCATAATAGGAGGACCTATCTCCAACCAAGTTGTGTGGGCAAAACCACTTTCCACATGAAGCCACTGAATTCCCAAGTAGAATAGGAGGCCTTCCACACAGAAGTTTGTTCATGGCCAGGAGCAGTGATGGAGGTCAGAAGCGGGAATCCAAATTACTCATTTTAGGCAACTTCCAAAATCACTCCCGTGGGAGACTCCGAAAGAATCAGTGAAAAGGATCTCACAACTGCAACTACGACCACTATTGGACCAGCTTGACACATGGGTAAAAGGATTCAATCTGGTAATAGAAACTCTTACAAGCACATCTACTGTATTTACTAATTTTTCTCAGTTTTAGACAATGAATTCTGCATCTCCATCCACAAACAACCCCATCACTACTGCTCTACCATCCACCACATTCAATTCCCCTTCACTGACCATAGTCACACCAGTCTGCAAGACCAAGGAAACCAAGCCTCCAGTACCTGCACCCAAACCAAAGAAAGCACGAACTACAACACCCAAGCAAGTATTTTATCTCACTAGGGAAGACTAGCCCCAGCCTATGGTTATAGGCATACCAATTCAAGAAGAGCCATATGTTTCCACCCAAATAGCCTTTGTGTTACCTGTATTTGGTATGTCTTCAGTCCTGAACATTCATACATCATCGCCACTTCATAAACACAATTCATCACCACGCACCTCATTCACATCCAAGGACCACCCCACCCACACTCCGTCCACCTCAGCAACCATTTCAGATCTAATAAAACTAGGGACCAAAAAAAATGGTGATACTGAGGCAGAATTTAACTTGGGTACGGATGGATTACCTGAGGTAGACTGAACCACGGTGGGATAGAGCACATTTCTAGAGCTATTATTCTAGGGATGGTCTTTCACTTCTTATACAATGCCCACCCCACCAGAGCTAAACCCTTTCCAATAGACCAATATAATATTGCAATAGTTCAAACCATCCACTAGTATGGACATCCTCGAACCCTAGCCAACGCAACAGAACTAGCCAACATCCCCATAGGGACATTCTTAAAAATAAATCTCCAGTGGGAAACCACTCAGGGAAAGGAAACAAACCCAGGACATATCGGGCACTAAGAACTTGCAGAGTTGGGCAGCTAGCCAACTATTCAGCTTTATCCAAATGGCATCACAACAAGTAGAAGGATTGCACAATGACCTCCAACAGAGATTTGAGAAGCAGCAACAGTAAGTGATTGCACTTATTGATGAGCACAATCAACTCCAAGGAGAGAAGGACACCCAACATAAGTAGTTGGAGCAAGTGACAGAGGTCTTTAAAGACCTATGGCCGACTATCGTTTCCCGGGACAGCAAGATAGTAGAGGATATTTAGGCATGCTCAATGGTTGAAAGATCCATTTGAGTAAATATTGCATGCACAAACCTGAGCAGAGAAAACCAGGAACTAAAAGAGGCACTTGCATCCAGGCCAACATTGTCAGATCCTTCCACGGTATATGTCGAGAAAGTAACAGAGAGACAGAAGCAAATAAATGGCATAAGAGAAACCCTCAATGACAGTTAAAGAGGCCTAAAGCCTATTGGAGTAGTTACATGAATGCTCGAATTAATTGACGATGAAAGCACAACCTATTTCAATGCAGCTTCAGAAAATTTTCTGGGAAAACAAAGAAGCCTGAGATCCAGTCACCAAAACACAATTGTATGACCAGAAATATGTCCTTGAAACCAAAATTGAGAAAATTGAAGAACACTAGCGGCAACAAAAAAACTTCTCAGGGAGCTAAGGCAACTGGTAAAACAAAAGGTTGAGGCAGTACAGCAAATGGAAATCGAAGCCAAGCCAAAGATACCGGAGGGGTTCAACAAGTTTCTGCTAGTGGAAAATAAAACGAAGGCCGAAAGGGTTGTCACTCAAATGGAGCATCTGCTTAAATAATGGCAACAAGCAATAGCTGAGTTCACGGAACTCAGGACATTAGCATTAAGCAAGGTTCCCAATTTGGGGCCTTTATTGGAACTGTTAGCCCCCCTATGAAATTCTTGGCAAGCAAGCCGGGGGCTAGTTTGCTCTGGAGCCTCCAAGGAATGCCTTTCCCCTGAAAATTCATCCTCCTTGGAGTCTCTGTGTGCTGTGCCTAAAATGTAGTCCCGCTACTGGTCCATTCCTCAAAAGGCACATTATTTCCCTTTATACCTTTGAAAAATATCACCTTCCCCCTTTCCCTTTGTCAAACTCCCCTTTAATTCCCCCCATTATCTCCCTAAAATTCCCCTAAAATCCTACCTCAACCCCACCATCACCTCTTTATTTCTCCAAATTTCCATTTCACCCCTTTATCGTTACCTCCCTTGGGCCTGAAATTGCATTCAAAATAAATTAAAATGATGAAATTTATGATTTTGGGCCTTAGTCCCCTTCCCCATTAACCCCCGCACCTTCCTCTCTCATAAGACCCGGCGCCGTGACCAGCACCAAATCCACCAGGCGCTTAACCCCTCCAAACCTTTCTCCACGCGAAAATCATCAAAAAACCTTTGCAAACACACATTTGTGGGTTTTAATATATTTTGTTTGATCGGTGAATCTCTGCCATCCGTTAAACGCCAGATCCAACGGCGCGGAGCACGCCCGAAATAGTGGACCCCGCCTGCCATACGTCATACCTCCAAACCTGCCGGTAAATTCCGCACCACCATTGCGTGCAGGGTGGTTTTTCCCCGAAGCCCCAGCGATTCCACACAGCTGCTGCCGCGTGTCCTTGCGTACGTTTTCGAAACCACCGTTCTCCGTCGTTAAACCTATCCCCCGCTCGTTAATGTCCAGACAAGGACGGCACACGAAATTTCCATGGAACGTCCGATCTCAGGTGCTCCATCCAACGGCTATCCCGCGTCGTAGCTGCCCGTTCGTTAACGAACCTACACGTTTGTTAGCCCGTGTCCGCCGTGTATGTGGCCCACTGTCCGTCATCACCCACCGTTGATCTCTCAGCGATCAACGATCCCGAGTTATCTCTCTGTCGTTGACCATTCCACGGCCTCCCAATCCGCCACGTCAGCGCCACGTGTTCCATCCGTACCTTCTCCCATTCCATCGCGTATATTTGGTTCTTTTCGTGATTTTTAATGCTTTCTACGTAATCTTCTGCTTCACCGCATGCAGCGTCTTCTGGTCCACTGTTCATGGATTTTCCACCATTTTCCGTGTTTTTTCCCCCATTTCGTTCGCTGCACGATCCTCCCATCCGTTCACACCACCTCTGTCTCCCCATCTGTGTTTTCTTGACGATGTTTGCTGTTCTTGCAGGGTTTTCGAGGAGAAAAGACCATCTTAACACACAGTCTCTATCGCAACAAGGAGTCGCAGAGAACCATTTTTCTGCGGATTGTATTTATGGAAAAGGACCAGGGAAGGTGGAGATAGGGGTTCCTATTAAATGAGAAAACTTCGAGCCCTGTGAGGAACTTTCCGACGTCATTTAAAGCGCAGTATGGCAAGGTCAGAAAAGAGGGAATGGTTCAAAATGAGGACAAATAAAAGAAAGATTAAGGCACGATAATGAAGATCTTGAGCCTTAATCGGTGTTTAAGAGGCAAAGCATCAGTTCACAGACCCCGAGGATCGATCAAAGGATCCTGAGCGCAGGCAAAAGGTAATATCAGGGTTTTCATCAGCAGAATGTTTTTCTATATCAGGTACCGGGCATCCATACTGTCTTATTTATGCACCATGTCCCTGAAGTGTTTTCCACCAGACAACATACCTCAAAACAGTCAGACATTTATGAGACAGACCTTCCTAGCAGTTTACTTCATTTTGTTCAAATCACCAGGAGTACTTCAGCCAAAAGATGTCAAGATCAAATTTGGAGCAGATCATTCTCTCACAAGGAAGGTGATAGAGATTATATATATAGTATGTCAAGTAGAATGGGTTTCGGCCCTGCATTCATTGTTATGTTTAATGATACATTTAATTTTCACCTACTCCTTCAGTCGATCTTAGGTTCATCCTTTGCTATAAAGCACAGAAGGAAACATTGTAATGGTTGTTGATGAGAAATCAGTGGAATGCAAGCATTGTTCCTATTTGAGACAAGTTCTCTATGTATATTGTAAGATATACTGAGGCTAGATGTATTCAGACTGAATGTTCAAGCTATGGGCTATGATGTACCTGATTGGTGTTGTTTTTAATATGACAAGCATGTTTCTTTGGATCCTGATCTAAAGCAGCTGGTGATGTTTCCTCTTTCTCTGTATTTGTGATTGACTTGCTCTTATGTTATGTTCCATTTCATTTCATTTCTGCTGGTAGGCAACAGAAGTATAATATAAGATTCACCCTTGATAGGTGCCTTATGTTTCCTTCTCTCCCTACCTCAATGTTTTCTACTCATATGTGTATCTGAATGTTGATTTCAATTGATTTAACCAGTGTAGTGGATGATATTGCCTGCTCTCTGATGTATGAATTGATGAAGTCCATGTTTAGATGTTCATGGTAGGATTTAGCTGGAAGGTTTGGGAACACTGGGGATTAGCGTTAGCCCTGTCCACTAGGATCTTTGCACGACCAGCTAACCTTTCCAAGATCCCTTGTTTGCCTCTAATTTTGTCCAAGCAGGCCTGGAGTTAAATGACATCTAGCCTGATCTATAGACAGAGTTGGTTAGTTCTCCTCCTTTCATTTTTTGTCCTTAATGTCCCATTCCACCAATCATCCTTTAAGATCCAAATGCTCTAGATGACTAGCCCAACTGAAAGCTTGCACATCGAACACAAATAAACCCTTTCTTGACTCCATAGCCCAATGGCTTTGATGTTCTCTGAGTTATCTATTTCTGCCTAAGATTCCTCTTTTCTCATCCTTGTCTTATATTGGTCCTCCTTTTCCTGATTCCCTCCAACCAAACAAAAACAATCAAATAAACAACCCTGAGCCTATAACTAGCCTATAATCATAACACCCGAGCTTCAAAGACATAAACCTTTGGCTATTATAGAGAGATCCCTCTCTGGACCTAGGAGGGCTAGATCCTGAAGTCTGAAAGTGGTTCTATGTTGTCTCATCTTTTGGTCTCTGTCAACCTGGCCAAAACATGGGAACCCCAACATAATGATGACTCCACTGGGGAAATTATGAGTACATTTCACCTTAAACATTCGTAAAAGACTCAAAAACTTAGAGCTATGGTTAGGTTGACAGTAAGTCACCCCTTTCTTGAATCAACCTCCATTATTGAAAATCCACCATACTCTTGGACAGAGCCTAGAAAGGGCCAGGTAGCCTCCAGATCTCATCCTCTTTTCAGAGGTCACATATCTGGTAAATGCCCTCCCAGTCAATCTCTGGTTGGAGCTTGCTGTTTAGAGGACATTCCTGAAAGGTGATAGTTCCTGAGCACTTTGGTGGATAGTGTACCCCTTATAAAAATCCTAAACCCTCCACCTGGCGACTCCATTGTTCCTAAACGTTAAAAGACTCCACTGGTGATCAGTAGGCCTGCTGATTATCTTGGTTTCATAATCAGACTCCACTGGGAGGCCAGTCCCTGAGACAACATTAACCACAGCAAAAGTAACAAGTAGGGCTAAGCTCCTTGGATAAGAAACAACATTCTGTCTTTCAGAACCATCCACACAAGAGCCTATCCCAACCCTGACCCACCGGAAATGGTTGAAAATCCAGAGAGTATCCTCAGAGGAACTCCTACATCTAAAAGACCAACCATTTCCAGCCACATTCTTAGAGCTAATTCTGCACCTGAAAACCTAATAGCTCTAGCACATTTCCTCCCTGACCTAGACATACCTAATAGACTACCGAGAACTAGGTCATTCAATCATCTAGACCAGCAATACCTCGAAGTTTACAATACACCATCTAACAGTGGTAAAAACACTAGGGACAGTGAAATCCCTCCTTCCACACCACCTGATTTTCACTTCCTTCAAAACTTGGGGCTGTCTCACCCTAGATCCGCTCAACAGACTTCTGCTGGTCCAAAAATCCTTGTCATCCAAATACCAGCTACTCAAGCTAACCCTATACCCCATCAGAACATCATTATGGCAGCCTGGTATGTACCTTTGCTGTTACTTCAACCCTTGTTACCCTTACCCAATGATTATCAGTCAAAAATCCCACACTTCATTGCTAAAGAGTCCATAACAACTCAACAACATGTAGATAAAATGGAGGAATCTTTTGATTATATGGAAATTGATGATGAAACAATCAAAATGAGGATCTTTGCCCAAAGCTTAGGGGGTGAGGTGAAGAAATGGTTTAAAGGATTGCCTCCTGGCAGCATTCAAGATCTCCCTGCATTATACCAGACATTCATAAACAAGTGGGAGGTTAGAGAAAACCCTCGCCAGCTCCTTGCAGAATACATGTCCCTCAAGAGGAATGTAGGAGAGAGTGTTCATGATTACACCACTAGATTCAACAACATTTATAACGCTATCCCTCCACACATGAAACCTCCACAAGGTATGGCCCTAGAAAAATATCCTGATGGATTTGATGCTGACATGGCCTATGAGCTTAGAGATAAAGAGTATAGCACACTAGAAGACATGCAGAAAGGAGCCATAACCATAGAAGCAAACTTAATGGAAAGAAGGGCAAGATTAAAAGCTGAAAAAAGGGTAACATATAGGGATGACAATGTAGCTTCCACATCTGATCCCAAATATGACAGACTTTCAAAAAATGTGGAAGAACTGCAACTAATGATAAAGAGGATGGTTGTCCAAAACAACAACCAAAACAGAAACCAGAACCAAAACATTAGAAGAAACAATGCTGCTCCCAACAGACAAAGAGAGTCAGATCAACAAATTATTCCCCCATTTCAAGAAAAAATTTTAGATGAAGGTGAGGGAATCATTGAAGATTATGAAGGGAATACAATAAACATGTTTGAAGTAGAGGACTCAATCCTAAATTATGATTCAGAAGAAGACCAGCCCTCCACCACTGGTTGTGATGAGGAATGGTTGGAAACTGAGAATTACAGATTATGATTTGAAGATGCCATGCTACAGGTCAGGGAACAATATGAACTTAGGAGCGAGAAAAGCCAAGATACTCCCAAAACAAAGGCTCCTGAGGTAACCATCAAGAAAATACCTGACAAAACTTCTAAAGCAACCTCTGTAAATAATAAAACAGCAGCTGAAAGTTTTGGTAAGCATAAAGAGAAGGACAACCAGGACACTGGAAAACAAAGCCAACCAATCAGCAGTACTAGCACTTTAGTTAGTGCTCCTGATACAACTATTCCAAACCTTGTACATAGTGATAAAACACCAAATGACTCAGCTATCAAGGAAGCAAATAAAATGGAGTCAAGTGTTTCCAAGACACAGTCCACTTTCAATTTAGAGAGTGAACTTGCAAAAATCAAAATTTCTGTACCATTATCTGAGCTGGCCACTCAGGATGTATATAAAGGCCAAATTTTGAAAGCATTAAATCTGGGAGAAATGAATGATTCTGTAAATTTGAATGATGATCAACCAGCCCTACTCTTTGGTCCCAAAATTGAAGGAAAGTTTCAGGAAGGGGTAGTTCCACCTTTTTATATCAGTCTCAACATTCATGACAAAATACTCCACAATGCCATGCATGATTCTGGAGTATCACACAACTTAATGCCTAAGGTAGTGATGGAGAGGCTAGGCCTAGAAATCACCAGACCCTACAAAGACTTATATTCATTTGACTCTAGCAGAGTAAAATGCCTAGGCCTCATCAAAGACTTATGTCTGAGCTTGACTCAGATTTCTGTGAAGTGTATGGTCATGGATGTTGTGGTGGCAGATGTGCCACCTAAGTATGGCATGCTGTTGTCAATATCATGGGGAGCCAAACTGCAAGGGACAATGCAGATGGATGACTCATATGCCACTATCCCTATATTTGGCCAACTTAGAAGACTGTATAGAGAATCTCAGATGAAATTTTTAGTCAGTAGCCCCGAGAAACCTGAAAACTCACCATTATACTCTGTACATACAGATCTAGACTCTTTCATTCTCTACAATGACCAACCCTCCGAAGAGTCGAGATCAGATAATGGAAATACAAACATACAGCCCATGGATTTCAACATAATGGCTACTCTGGAAGAATACGAAGAAGAAGACCATGGGCAAACTGCTGGAAATATAACTCTGAATGAAACAGAAACAGGACAAAAACAACAAGCTAGCCACCTCCCTGATCTCCATGCCCAAAATGACCCCCCTCCTAGCACAAACCTCACAACCCAACATAATGGCAGACCCAGCTATAGGGGAGGGGATGAAGGCGAAGTGAACAACGAACCCCTGTCGGAAATGAACTTTGATGGGTCCTGTACTAGAAAAATCACTGGAGCAGGAGTGTGGCTACGTAACACAGAAGATGATCGTGCAGAGGGCCACGCTGTCAATCCGCATTTCAAATGCACAAATAACATTACAGAATATGAGGCTCTGATCTTGGGCTTAAATCTGTTGAAAAAATTAGGAGCCTGTAGGATAGCTGTGAGAGGAGACTCAGAGTTAGTAATCAAACAAGTGAATGGTGAGTATTCAACAAAACACCCCAGGCTTAGGGCATACAGGAACGACACTCTAGATTTGCTGAAAACGTTTGTTGAATATGAGTTAGAATTCATTCCTAGGGGGGAAAATACAATTGCAAATGGATTAGCTTGCCTAGATAGCTCATATCCTAAGACCCCAGTTGATCAACAGATTATCATTCAGACCAAATTCAGGCCTGCAGTGCCAGACAATGAAAAATATTGGCAGGTCTTTGAAGGAGACAAACAGATCGAAGATTTCCTGGTGGGCAGGAATGAGTTTGAATTTTCGGATTTAGACTCAACTTCTGAAGATAGCTGCCCAAGCGAGGATCCCCCAGATCAACAAGAAACACCCTGTAACATATAAATAAATTCCTTTTCTGAGAAAATTGGAAATCCAACCGAAAATTGCGAAAATGCAGAAAATGAAGAGGTCGAAGTGCTGCAGGCCAAAGACAAGAATATACCCAGAGGCCTGGCACCCTTAGAGGACCTCTTTGATTTTTATGACGTAGCAAAAAAACCCACAATTGAACATTCTGATTCTGATGTGGAAGAATGCAACATTGGCACTGAAGATAGGCCCAAAATGATAAAACTGGCTAAGTCTATACCTGCAAACATGAAGAAAGAATACATTGGCTTGTTTAAGGAATTCATTGATGTGTTTGCATGGAGCTACGAAGACTTAAAGGCCTATGACACCAACATCATACAACATAAGATACCACTAAAAGAAAATCAGAATCCTTTCAGAAAAAAACTTCGTAGGATCAATCCAAAACAATTGCCTGCAGTTGAGAAAGAAATTAGAAAGATGTATGAAGCAGGCATAATAGTCCCGGTAAGGTTTTCTGATTCGGTGTCAATATTAGTGGCTGTAAGGAAGAAGACAGGGGAGATCAGACTATGCATAGACTTTAGAAACCTCAACAGAGCCTCTCTAAAAGACAACTACCCTTTGCCTAGAATGGAACATATCCTTCAGAAGGTAGTAGGCTCTAAAAGGATCTCCCTTCTTGATGGTTTTTCAGGATACAACCAAGTTCTGGTACTCCCAGAAGATCAACTCAAAATAGCTTTTACCACTCCATGGGGCACCTTCATGTACTTGAAAATGCCTTTTGGATTGATGAATGCTGGAGCTACCTTCCAGAGGGCAATGGATATTGCTTTCTCAGATGAGATTGGACACTTTATAGTTATCTACTTGGATGACTTGACTGTCTTTTCTAAAACTGAAGAAGAACACTTGAAACATCTGAGGAAAGTCTTTGAAAAATGTAGAAGGTATGGTCTGTCCCTAAATCCTAAGAAAACTGTTTTTGGGTTGCAAGAAGGTAAACTTCTGGGACACATTATATCTAAGAAAGGGATTAGGATAGACCCACAGAGAGTTGAGGGAATACTTAAAATTACACATCCAAGGAACATCAAGGAGTTGCAGTCCTTTATAGGGAAGATCAATTTCCTTAGGAGATTCATTCCTAATCTTGCTGAGCACCTGAGGAAAATGGCTGAAATGCTAAAGAAAGATGCAGGAATTAAGTGGACTGTTGAAGCCAAGAAATATTTTGAGTCAGTAAAACTTGCTCTCACTCAGGCCCCTGTACTTATCAGCCCCGACTTCTCAAAAGATTTTCTGATCTTTTCATTTGCTTCCCAACACACAATAGCTGCAGTTTTGCTGCAGAAAAATTCAGAAGGCAATGAACAGCCTATAGCCTTCTTCAGTAAAGCCTTAAGAGATGCACCCTTAAAGTACAACATCTTGGAAAAGCAGGCCTATGCTCTGATTAAGGCCTTAAAAGACTTTAGGGTGTACATTCTGCATTCTCACACCATTGCATATGTGCCAAATATAGTGGTTAAGGATATCTTGTCCCAAGACCCTGATGGGAAAAGGGGCAAATGGATTGCTACCATCTTGGAATACGAATTTGAAATAAAACCCACTAAGCTGATCAAAGGTCAAGGCCTGGCCCAGTTAATGGCTGAATCTAATCTACAGGCCCTTGAAATTAACATGATGAATGCCTTAGATAAGCAGGAAGGATTGCCCCATCCAACTGTTGAGGAGTAGTTCCAGAACTCTCCTTGGTATACTGATATCCTTTACATGCTCACTAACCTTAATGCCCCTCCAGAACTATCCAAAACAAAGGCCAAATTCATAAAACTCAAGGCTAGAAATTACTGCATTATGAATGAAAGCTTATATTGGAAAAATCCGAATGGCCTTTTGCTGAAATGTTTGTCTGAAACTGAAGCTGAAATAATCAAACAAGAATTCCATGCTGGGGAGTGTGGAGGCCACCTGAGTTGGAAAACCACTGCAAATAAGATACTCAGGGCTGGTTACTATTGGCCTACACTCTTTAGTGATGTCCATAAAATGATTCTTGCCTGCCACAAATGCCAAATCTTTGAGGGTAAAAGAAAACTCCTCCCCCTCCCTTTACAGCCCATCACCATAGAGGGTCCCTTCATGCAACGGGGCCTAGAATTTATAGGAGAAATTCATCCTGCCTCCTCTGGACAACATAAATGGATTTTAACTGCTACAAATTACTTCACTAAATGGATAGAAGCTATACCCACTAGGAATGCCACTGACTCTGTCATCATTAGGTTCCTAGAAGACTTCATCTTATCTCGTTTTGTATTTCGAGAGATAATCACTTATGTGTGGCCTAGCCTTTCGGATCCAAAAGAATGGTTGATTTCTGTCACAGGTACGGAATTGCACTTGGACATTCGACTGCCTATTACCCCCAGGGTAATGGCCTGGCTGAATCATCAAATAAAAGCCTGGTTACCATCATTAAGAAGCTGCTGGAAGAGAACAAAAGATCATGGCATAAAAATTTGATACATGCTTTGTGGGAAGACAGGCTCACTACAAAGAAATCTATTGGCATGTCACCCTTTCAGCCGGTTTATGGGACTGAAGCAGTGTTTCCTACTAGTCTTGGAGCTCCAGTAATTAAACTTGTTCAGGAGATCCAATCAGAAGAGGACATCATGATAAGGAGAATTAATGAAACAATCCATTTGCAGCAAACAAGAGAGCAGGTTTATAGCAGGGTTATCAGAGTTCAAGAAAACATAAAAAGGCAGTTTGACAAAAGGACCAAAGTTTCAGATTTCAAGGTTGGAGATACGGTTCTGAGATGGGATTCGAGAAGAGAGGACAAAGGAAAACATGGTAATTTTGACAGTTTGTGGCAAGGTCCATATATCATACAAGCCACTGTGGGTCCTAATGCGTTTTTTTCTGCAAGAACTTGATGGCACAGAGTTGTTTGGGGGTCCTGTCAATGGGAGGATTCTCAAACACTACTTTTATTGAGTTTCGTTTCCAGTTTCATTTCCATTGTATATACCATTGCAGCTTTTATTTTTGTTTTCAAGAAAAGAGAAAATATTCCAAAAACAGGAAAGTCAGAGGTTCAAACATGCCCAAACAAGGACCTCTAGAAGTGCAAAATATTGGCTCTAAAACACTCAAAATATGAGCCAAGGCAAAGTGAAAACAGCTGGCCCTAATATGCCCAAAATCTGGACCGGCAAAGAAGAAAGAAATCAGCTCTAACATGCACAAAATCAGAGCTGAAGGAAAAGGAAGAAGTGACTCTAATATGCTCAAAACCTGAGTCACAAGAAAGAAAGAAGAAGGTTTCAAAGTTGCAGAATTCCATGCCTTCACAGTTTTGTTTTCTACAAGCTTCTGCCCAGCAAGTCAGACAATCTAATCCTGACTTGGCTGTGTTTAAATTTCTTTTCTTAGAATGTAGGTGAAGAAACCTGTTGGAAAGTTTAATCCCAATAGGTAGTAGATTAGGTAGAGAAATAGATGAGGTCAACAGTCTAATCTGGCCTCATGGAGCAATAAGGGTAGATTTAGAATAGGTTTGTTTTTGTTTTGCAAATAAATGTAAAGGGTCTGCCAGCTAAAATGCACCCAAGGGAAAATTGTAGAGTTGTATTTTGGGTAGGTAGATTGGTTGGGAAATGTTTTTTTTTATGTTTATATCACACTGTGGCAGCTAAAATTGAAGAAGAAAGATGGCTTATGACAGCAGGCATCTGGCCTACTCCAAATATCATCTCTGGTTTCTTGACTCCTCCAAGGAGAAGCCATCCCCATGTGGAGCCACTGTTAGCCCCCCTATGAAATTCTTAGCGAGAAAGGCTGAGGCTAGTTTTTCTATGGAACCTCCAAGGAATTCCTTTCCCACGAAAATTCATCCTCGTTACAGGTCTACATGTCTTTGTGCCTAAAATCAGCAGTCTGTCTTGGTCCATTCCTCAAAGGCCATTATTTCCTTTATACCTTTGCAAATAACCCATTCCCCCTCCCCTTTATCAAACTCCCCTTTAATTCCCCCCATTATCTCCTAAAATTCCCCTAAAATCCCTACCTCAATTCCTGCATCACCTCTTTATTTCTCCAAATTTCCATTTCACCCCTTTATCGTTACCTCCCTTGGGCCTGAAATTGCATTCAAAATGAGTTAAAATGATGAAATTTATGAGTTTGGGCCTTAGCCCCCTTCCCCATTAGCCCCCACACCTTCCTCTCTCATAAGACCCGACGCCGTGACCAGCACCAAATCCACCAGGTGCTTAACCACTCCAAACCTTTCTCCGTGCGAAAATCATCAAAAAATCTTTGCAAACGCGCATTTGTGGGTTTTAATATATTTTGTTTGATCGGTGAATCTCCGCCGTCCGTTAAACGCCGGATCCAACAGCGCGGAGCGCCCCCGAAATAGTGGACCCCGCCTGCCATACGTCATACCTCCAAACCCGCCGGTAAATTCCGCACCATCGTTGCGCACAGGGCGGTTTTTCCCCGAAGCCCCAGCGATTCCACACAGCTGCTGCCGCGTGTCCTTGCGTACATTTTCGAAACCACCATTCTCTGCCATTAAACCTATCCCCCGCTCGTTAACATCCGGACGAGGACAGCGCACGAAATTGCCATGGACCGTCTGATCTCAGGTGCTCCATCCAACGTCTATCTCGCGTCGTAGTTTCCCGTTCGTTAACGAACCTGCACGTTTGTTAGCATGTGTCTGCCGTGTACGTGGCCCACTGTCCGTCATCACCCACCGTTGAACTCTCAACGATCAATGGTCCCGAGTTATCTCTCTGTCATTGACCATTCCACGGCCTCCCGATCCGCCACGTCAGTGCCACGTGTTCCATCCATACCTTCTCCCACTCCATCGCGTATATTTGGTTCTTTTCGTGATTTTTAATGCTTTCTACGTAATCTTCCGCTTCGCCACATGCAGCGTCTTCTGGTCCACTGTTCATGGATTTTCCACCATTTTCCGTGTTTTTGCCCCCATTCCGTTCACTGCACAATCCTCCCATCCGTTCACACCACCTCCGTCTCCCCATCTATGTTTTCTTGACAATGTTTGCTGTTCTTGCAGGGTTTTCGAGGAGAAAAGACCACCTTAACACACAGTCTCTGTCGCAACAAGGAATCGCAGAGAACCATTTTGCTGTGGATTGTATTTATGGAAAAGGACCAGGGAAGGTGTAGACAAGGGTTCCTATTAAATGAGCAAACTTTGAGCCCTATGAGGAACTTTCCGGCGTCATTTAAAGCGCAGTATGGCAAGGTCAGAAAAGAGGGAATGGTTCAAAACGAGGACAAAGCAAAGAAATATTAAGGCACGATAATGAAGATCTTGAGCCTTAATCGGTGTTTAAGAGGCAAAGCATCAGTTCACAGACCCCGAGGATCGATCAAAGGATCCTGAGCACAGGAAAAAGGTAATATCAGAGTTTTCATCAGCAAAATGTTTTTCTATATCAGGTACCGGGCATCCATACTGTCTTATTTACGCACCATGTCCCTGAAGTGTTTTCCACCAGACAACATACCTCAAAACAGTCAGACATTTATGAGACAGACCTTCCTAACAGTTTACTTCATTTTTGTTCAAATCACCAGGAGTACTTCAGCCAAAAGATGTCAAGATCAAATCTGGAGCAGATCATTCTCTCACAAGGAAGGTGATAGAGATTAAATATATAGTATGTCAAGCAGAATGGGTTTCGGCCCTGCATTCATTGTTATGTTTAATGATACATTTAATTTTCACCTATTCCTTCAGTCGATCTTAGGTTCATCCTTTGCTATAAAGCACAGAAGGAAACATTGTAATGGTTGTTGATGAGAAATCAGTGGAATGCAAGCATTGTTCCTATTTGAGACAAGTTCTCTGTGTATATTATTATAGTAGATAAATTTGAGATTTGATGTAATCAGAATGAATGTTCAAGCTATGGGCTATGATTTACCTGATTGGTGTTGTTTTTAATATGACAAGCATGTTTCTTTGGATCCTGATCTAAAGCAGCTGGTGATGTTTCCTCTTTCTCTGTATTTGTGATTGACTTGCTCTTATGTTATGTTCCATTTCATTTCATTTCTACTGGTAGGCAACAGAAGTATAATATAGGATTCACCCTTGATAGGTGCCCTATGTTTCCTGCTCTCCCTACCTCAATGTTTTCTGCTTATATGTGCATCTGAATGTTGATTTCAATTGATTTAACCAGTGTAGTGGATGATATTGCCTGCTCTCTGATGTATGAATTAATGAAATCTGTGTTTAGATGTTCTTGGTAGGATTTAGCTGAATGTGTTGAGAACCTGGGAGGTCTAGAACCCTGTATCTGCCTCACTAGGAGCTTTCCATCCCAGTTAAACATTTTCAAGATCCCTTGTTTTACCTCTAATTCTGTCCAAGCAGGACTGAAGTTAAATGACCTCTGGTCTGATCTATAGACAGAGTTGGTCGGTTCTCCTCCTTCATTTTCTGTCCTTAATGTGCCATTCCACCAATCATCCTTTAATATCCAAATGCTCTAGATGACTAGCCCATCTGAAAGCTTGCACATCGAACACAAATAAACCCTTTCTTGACTCCATAGCCCAATGGCTTTGATGTTCTCTAAGTTATCTGTTTCTGCCTAAGCTTCCTCTTTGCTCATCCTTGTCTTATATTGGTCCTCCTTTTCCTCATTCCCTGCAACCAAACACAAACAAATAAATAAACAACCCTGAGCCTATAACTAGCCTAAAATCATAACACCCAAGCTTCAAAGACATAAACCTTTGGCTATTATAGAGAGATCCCTCTCTGGACCTATGAGAGCTAGATCCTGAGGTCTGAAAGTGGTTCTATGTTGTCTCATCTTTTGGTCTCTGTCAACTTGGCCAAAACATGGGAAGACGAACAGGAACATTGCGAAGCAACAGGAGAAACTAGGCTAGCCTTGGAAGTATACAGTCCACCAGAAGTCGCAACAGAAGGGAAAGATTGACTCAGGACGAGTCAATAACATGTGGTCAAGGTGTCTTGGGGCCTTTATTTTGGGGATAGAAAAGTTTTGAGTTGCGGAGAGCTAGAGGATAGGTGGTGGAATGAAATCAAGGTAGATAGGGAGCTGTCATGGTTGCAGAAAGCCAAAAGAGAGGTGGCGCGACATTCGCAGAGAACAACACAAATGGAAGAGATGGGAGACAAGAACAATCAGTAGAACTCCCAGTGAAAAGAAGAAGCAGAAGGCAACGAAGCAAGGAAAAATCAAGGA